>WNGS01004374.1:12201064-12218270 GCA_020271785.1 Procambarus virginalis
GGCCAGTTGCACTAACATCACACATAATAAAAGTGTTCGAAAGAGTGATTAGGAATCAAATTTCTAGTTTTATGGAAAACAATGAATTGCACAACCCAGGACAACATGGATTTAGAGCGGGAAGATCCTGTCTGTCACAGTTACTCAACCACTATGACAAAATCACAGAAGCCCTAGAAGAAAATCAAAATGCAGATGTTGTATACACAGACTTTGCAAAGGCGTTCGACAAATGTGACCATGGGGTGATAGCTCACAAAATGAGGTCAATGGGAATAACTGGAAAAGTAGGACGCTGGATACTCAATTTCCTGTCGAACAGAACACAAAGAGTAACAGTCAATCAAATAAAATCGAGTCCAAGCGATGTTAAAAGCTCTGTACCTCAAGGTACAGTCCTTGCACCGCTACTGTTCCTTATTCTCATATCAGATATAGACAAAAATACACGTCACAGCTTCGTGTCGTCCTTTGCAGATGACACAAAAATCAGTATGAAAATTACCTCTGCTGAAGACATTGAAAAACTACAAGCAGATGTCAACAAAGTTTTCGATTGGGCAGCAGAAAATAACATGATGTTTAACAGTAATAAATTTCAGGTACTCAGGTACGGCAAAAATGAGGCTCTGAAACATAATACAGGGTACAAAACACAATCGAATCTTCCTATAGTAGAAAAACAGCATGTCAAGGATTTGGGAATAATGATGTCAGACGATCTAACGTTTAGGGAGCATAACCAAGCAAATATTGCGTCAGCCAGAAAAATGATCGGATGGATTACGAGAACTTTCAAATCCAGGGATCCCATCACAATGGTTGTACTCTTCAAGTCACTTGTGTTGTCACGTCTCGAGTACTGCTCAGTACTCACTTCCCCCCCTTCAGAGCAGGAGAAATTGCTGAAATAGAGGGAATACAGAGAACATATACGGCACGCATAGATGAGATAAAACACCTAAATTATTGGGATCGTCCCAAAGCTCTCCAAATGTACTCTCTAGAAAAGAGACGAGAGAGATACCAAATAATATACACATGGAAAATACTGGAGGGCCAGGTCCCAAATCTACACAGTAAAATAACAACGTACTGGAGTGAACGATATGGATGAAAATGCAAGATTGAACCAGTGAAGGGCAGAGGTGCCATAGGCACAATCAGAGAGCACTGTATAAACATCTGAGGTCCGCGGTTGTTCAACGTCCTCCCAGCGACTATAAGAAATATTGTCGGAACAACCGTGGACATCTTCAAGAGAAAACTGGACTGTTTTCTAAGAGAAGTTCCGGATCAGCCGGGCTGTGGTGGGTATGTGGCCCTGTGGGTCGCTCCAAGCAACAGCCTGGTGGACCAAACTCTCACAAGTCGAGCCTGGCCTCGGGCCGGGCTTGGGGAGTAGAAGAACTCCCAGAACCCCATCAAGCAGGTATCAACAAATAATCATTATTTAACACTCGGAGAATACTGTGTTAATTTAACATCAGAGGTCCACAACTGTTCAACATCCTACCAGCAAGCATTAGAAAAATTGCCGGAACGAAGGTGGAGGCATTCAAGAATTTAATTGAAATCAAAATTGAAATAAGTTTATTGGGGTAAAATACACACAAAGGGGTGAGGTAGCTCAAGCTATTCTCACCCCGTTCAGTACATCGTGTTCATACATATAGACACATCACAAACAATAAACATTACCGAACATTCTGCTGGTTCTTGCAAGTAGTGCCGGACCAATCGGGTTGTAGTGGATATGTGGGCCTGCGGGACGCTCCAAACAACAGCCTGTTGGACCAAGTTATCACAAGTCTAGCCTGGCCTCAGGCCGAGCTCGGGGAGTAGCAGTAGTCCCGAGACT
This sequence comes from Procambarus virginalis, assembly GCA_020271785.1. NCBI lineage: Eukaryota > Metazoa > Arthropoda > Malacostraca > Decapoda > Cambaridae > Procambarus > Procambarus virginalis. Next base: position 12,202,926 of record WNGS01004374.1, read on the forward strand.
ATCCAGGAAGTAGCTCTCCATGAACCTAGGGAGGGAAGGGAACTATCAGGAGAAAGCGCCAAGCCATTACAACTATATAGCCCTGGGAAGGGGTCAGGATAAGGATTGGGGATGGGACGAGGAAAGGAATGGTGCCCAACCACTTGGACGGTCGGGGATTGAACGCCAACCTGCATGTCGGCGTTCATATCTTGCTAAACTAGGGGGTATAACAAGATATGAAAAATAGCCCCGTTGAAAAGCAGAGGTGCAATAGGTCCGAAGACTTCTGCAACTCGCTCACAATCCATAAGGGGCATAACTGGCCAACCTCTCACAATGTTCAACAAAGACCTTGATAAACCACCTTTAAAGACAGGCGATGAGTCACAATAACGTGGCTTAAAGTAAGTTGACCAGACCACACACTAGAAGGTGAAGGGACGACGACGTTTCGGTCCGTCCTGGACCATTCTCAAGTCGATTGTGAATGGTTCCACAATCGACTTGAGAATGGTCCAGGACGGACCGAAACGTCGTCGTCGTCCCTTCACCTTCTAGTGTGTGGTCTGATCAACCTCTAAAGGCTACCGGATCAACCGGGCTGTGATTCACACACATCAGACTGCGAGGAGCGATGTCTATCATCCCGGCTGACCAGAGCACCAGCCAGGAGGCCTGATCAGACACCAGGCCACGGGGATATTTAACCTCAGAACCACCTGAAGGTAACCTCAGAGAGAGAGATGGATCCTCGGCGAATCCTTTGCCAGAAGAGAAGATGCAAGATGAGAGCAATACGGTTTGTTGCCCACCTGGCTGCTTCTTAAACGTGCGCACCCAAGTAAAGCAATAAAGGCCCAGTATAAACTGCGCAGATTATTCACACCGTCACGGACCAAGGTAGATAAATATACAGGACTCGTGTGTAAGCAGATATATAGATAGCTGGGATCAATGGTCTCACTTGTGCCGGGTGGTGCAACTTGTCTTGTTATTGAGGGCGATGTTTACGCAAGAAATGTAATATGAAGCTCATGTGAGGAGAGAGAGAGAGTTATACTTTGTTGGATTAATTTGTATATTAGACGTGCTCTGTTTGGTGACGTTATGGCCACTGGTTACGGCGGTGTAACGTTGTATAGCGTAACGGAGCGTAGTCGAGTATAGTGCGTTGCAGTATGCTGTGGTGTAGTATATTATGTTGGGAACTTGATATACTCCAAAGGATACCTGATCAACCGCTGAAATTCATACGTCAGACGGCGAGCAGTGGCGTCTAGCAGCCTGGTAGGACGCCCCCCCCCCACCCTCCTCTCTCAAATTTACTCTTTTCTTTCCTCCCTCAACCCTCCCCCCCACTCTCCTCTCTTCCTGTCCCCATTAGTGAGAGTTTTGTGTTCAGTTATGAAGGAAGCACAACACAAGTGTTTCCAGTGTTGGAAAACGATTTCAGATGAAAGAGTTCTTTTAGCTTGAGAGTAGACACAATTGATAAAAAAATGATAATCAAAGTCAGAGAATGACTTCAGGGAACAATTTTTTTTTACCTCACATTCCTTGTAGCTTTTTCCCTCCCCACTCTTCCTTAACACAGTAATGATCCAGGAGGAAGCGAAACGTCGTCACTGACTATATTTTCAGATGTGGGGCTTGGAGGGGGGGGGGGGGGAGGCCACACTTCTTAAGCAGGATGAGTGACTGGTTCACGGAATACCAAATCCCAGAAAACATTGATACATTTGTTGATGACCTTAATCTCTTAATCTTAAGAGCTCGTCTCAGAGTTCCGCGCCGTACGCCGGGGGGGGGGGGGGTCTAATTTTCAGCCCCGTGATTGTCACACATTGTCTGTACAAAAATTTATATCAACGTGTTAAATATATCATCACAAAATAGAACACGAAGCATTAGATACGAATTGCGTGAGTTTGGATTGAAAATAGACCCGAGTGACAATTGATTTAGGCATAGGATTGTTGATGAGTTGAACACATTACCTGATAACATAATAATTGTAGGGGGTGATACTGCCTTGTTTCGAGCGCCCGTTAGACAAGTATATGAATATGGTTCGCTGTAAATAGACATCGCTTCTCATGGGCCAAAAGGCCTTTGCGTTGTTTCCGTTATTCTAATGTTTCTATTTACGCCGCAGGGACCTTGATCCCCGGAACCATCGCAAGGTCAAAGGTCATTGTATACGGTTGTGTTTCATGGTGCTGTGATACATGGGGTACAGTGCGGGAGGTAGGATATGTTACAGTGAAGGTCGGTGGGCAGGAGCCACACTCAAATCCGGGAGTCGACTGTAAATTGGTGACTTCCGGAAGAGATGAGGGAGCTGTTGTCAGTCGCGCGCGTGTGTGTGCGCGCGTGTGTGTGTGTGTGTGTGTGTGTGTGTGTGTGTGTGTGTGTGTGTGTGTGTGTGTGTGTGGTGTGTGTGTGTGTGTGTGTGTGTGTGTGTGTGGAACATTGTGTGTTGGTTATGAGGAACATTGTTTCGGCGGCCCGGTCTCTGACCATGCCTCTTGGCTGGTGAACTGGTCAACCAGGTTGCATATAATGTATATAAATATTATGTTTTATGTATATAAAACGCCAGAAGATGACTTCCGCTTCATGTTAGCAGGCTCAGAGGCCTTTCCCGTAGTCATCTTCACCTTTTCCCTACCAGTCTTCCTAAGACCACAATCTACTAATCTGTTTACAACCCTGTTTCTGCCCGAAACGCTGCGCGTACTAGTGGCTTTACAAGACTGTAATTACCATTTTATGTATCCACACATTCCCAATGTACCTTCTTGTATATGCATAAATAAATAAATAAATAAATAAATAACCAGGTCCTCAATTATTGCTGGGGGAAGAGGGTGAAGAGTTAGCGCTGGGGTATCAAAGCATCCATCAGTGTCCAATGGCCAGATTCACGAATCAGTTACGCAAGTACTTACGAACGTGTACATCTTTCCTCATTCTTTGAAGGCTTTGGTTACATTTATTAAACAGTTTACAAGCACGAAAACTTGCCAGTCAACTGTTGTTATTGTTATAAACAGCCTCCTGGTGCTTCAGAGCTCATTAACTGTTTAATAATTGTAAACAAAGCCGCCAAAGATTGAGAAAAGATGTACACGTTCGTAAGTACTTGCGTAACTGCTTCGTGAATCTGGCTCCTGGCTGCTCCTAATTATTGCATATATAAAGCCTCAGTCGTGTTAATAACTGGTAAAAGAAGAAAAGAAAAGAGGACAAGTAGTGAAGAGACCTTGCTGACGGTGGCAGGAGCCGGGGCTCACCGCCACTACTTCCTGCCTGGTAGTAATTCCTGGATATTGAAATGTCGATTCCAATTCAAATGCTTTATTCATAGATGTTTGTATAGTTGAATTAGTTTACATAGATTTACAGTAAATTATTTACCCAAGAGTAAAATCCTAGCAATAGTGAGGGATGAACCTGCCCTTGCTTGGTGGGCAGGTTCACCCAGGTGATGTGGGCTGGGTGTCGAGGTGTCACCCAGGAGATGTGGGCTGGGTGTCGGGGTGGGCTGGGTGTCGAGGTGGGCTGGGTGTCGAGGTGTCACCCAGGAGATGTGGGCTGGGTGTCGGGGTGGGCTGGGTGTCGGGGTGGGCTGGGTGTCGGGGTGGGCTGGGTGTCGAGGTGGGCTGGGTGTCGGGGTGGGCTGGGTGTCGGGGTGGGCTGGGCGGCGGGGAGGTGTTCGAGTGTCAACATGGCTGCCCTCGTGGTAATCCGCTCCCGGGTAAATAAATCCTATCCAATTTTTGCATGGTGGATGGGGTAGCGAGATTGTCATTAATGACGCTTAAATTACCACTAACTGAACAAATCCACACGGCAGCGTCTGGGATGCTCTCGGACGTAGGTTCGAATCCTCGTCACGGCCCTTGTGGATTTGTTCATTTGATGCATCATGCTATTGTGGTTTCTGTGTGTTACCACCAAGAAGGCCAAGACAGAAATACAATCCACAGTTTCGTGCCGTTCTTTGCTGACGACACCAAAACAAATATGAAAACTCCCTCTGAAAGTACAGACAAATTTAAATCAGATAGTAACTTAAGTTTTCCAATTGTCAATGTAAAATAATGTGACGTTTGTAGTGACAAATTCTAATTACTTGAAAACGAAAACCAGAAGAAAGTACTGGATATTAAACAGTCACATCACATAGGGAGGAATAGAATAATATGCAGAAGACCTATTGTTTAGAGAACACAATATTGAAAACAGAACAAACCAAGAAACTGATAGGGGTAGATATTGAAAACCATAAGAACAAAGGATGTCCCACTACTCATGATGTGGTTCGGATCATCCTCGTTGTTGTTGTTAGAGATTCGCTACCTGGAACAAAAAGTTCCAAGCAGCACGGGCTATGGTGAGCCCGTAGTATCATCTTGGCTAGCAACAAAACCTAACTACAACTCAGACAAGTAGCCTGTCAGACCAGGCAATTACCAGGGAAGGCCACGAACCTGGCTACAAGAGTAGAACCCTCAAAATCGTCAACAGGTAATCCACAGGTAGGTATATCTTTTTAGCATTGACAGGACGCAATTGAAGTGTGGTGTCTCATCGTGTTTTTCTTCTGAACATTTTGTATTTGAACCACCCAGCTGTCCATGTAGTTCCCAGATCGGGTAACCCATTACAACACATTCCTGTTACGTGATCCACATTAAGCCTCTACACATTTGTAGTCACGATTAAAGTGTTTTCAGAGCGGACTTTAGCTGTCTGGGCGGTGCCTTGAAATGGCTTCTTCACCTACCGGAGCGTCAGAGAGGAGTCCTGGGACGCGGCGCTGGGACTCGGCGCTGGGACGAGACGCTGGGACGAGGCGCTGGGACGAGGCTGTTGAGAAACACGTGTGTGGAATGTATCCGTGTCGCTGCCAGGACACGGCCGTGACACGGATACACGGAAACTTGCTCCAAAAGTATTTGCTGGGTGAGACTATGTCTTGTCTTCCAAGAAATGTGTGTGTTGCTGTTGAGGACGACTAGAGAAGTAGATTATCATGCGTGTCATTATTTAAGCGATGAGTCACAATAACGTGGCTGAAGAATGTTGATCACGTTGATCACAATCGACTTGAGGACGGACCGAAACGTCGTCGTTCCTTCACCTTCTAGTGTGTGGTCTGGTCAACGTCATTATTTAAGGTCACGAGGAATAATTTAAAACAGTTTGTTGGGGTTAATACTGTCGTGATAAGATAGCATCAAAATCCCATCCAGATTGACCCTCTGTCAACAAACCATTAGCCTATATAAACACACAGTAAAAGCATACGTAACCATTTATTGACTTCGGAGTTATTTGCTAATGGACACCAGTAATTAAAATGTGGGTGTAAAGGCCAACTAGGCCATTTAGAGGGGGAGATGATAGACATGAGGGTTCATGGGGAAGAGGGGGGGGGGGCGGGCGGAACAGTCTCCCCCAACACACATACCAAGAGTTGGGGAGAGGTAGCTGCCCCCACCCACTCCCCACCAAAAAAAAATCATGAAACTGTACCATTGCCTCCACACTTAATAACAATAACAGCACACAATCAAGTAATTACATAATACAAATACATTCCGTATCAGTAACCTTAAGATATTGTATATGTACATATATGACAAATATTCACGAACGTACACGAACGAAAACGCACGTTCGTGTGTGTTTTAATCAACCCGTCCTCGTAATAGCACGCAGCATTTTGACGGGCAATTTACCTAAGGCCAAAAATTGTCGTACTAGAAAATGGGAGCGGCACGCGAATTGACATACTGTCCCGTTTCTGCTCTGGGTCCTCTTGGCAGGTTAGGATAAGGCACTTTAGTACGACAGTTTCTTGACGTTGGGACGCTGGCGAGAACGGGCTGCAGTGTTGGGGGGGANTCAACCTACATATCGTCAACGTCAACCTACATATCAGGTGGTCTGAGTGACACATGTACTATGTGAGCGGGAAAGATTTCTAAAATACAGGGAATTCTGAGAACATACACACAGACACGCGCAGATGCAATGGAAGTACCAAAATTATTGGAGGTCGTCTCAAGCTCTCAAAATGTACGGCTTTGAACAGAGACGAGAGATGTATCAAATAATATATACATGGAAGATACTGGAAGGCTATGTCCCGAATTTGCGCAGTAAAATAACATACTGGAGCGAACAATATGGTTGAAAATGCAGAAGAGAACCAGTGAAGAGTGGAGGTTCACAGCTGTTCAACACCCTCCCAGTAAGCATAATAAATTATACCGGAACGAAAGTGGATTATTTCAAGAGATAAAAAAAAAAAAGTTTCATGCAGGAAGTGCCGGACCAGCTGGGTTGTAGTGGATATGCGGGTCGCTCCAAGTAACAGTCTGTTGGACCAAGTTATCACAATTCAACCCTCTCCCCCTCCGCTCAGGCCATGGGAGTAGAACCCTCAGAACCCATTCCAGGTACGTTGATGAATTAACCCCGGCATATATGGCAGTATCTTTATAGTGTCTTTTGCGAATTCACCTTATAATGTTTAGGGTTAATGAGTGGACGACGTGAACCACTCGTGTAGATGCCCCATGTAAGGGCATCTACATCCTTGCCGTCAGGCGCCGTAGATGCCCCATGTAAGGGCGTCTACATCCTTGCCGTCAGGCGCCGTAGATGCCCATGTAAGGGCATCTACATCCTTGCCGTCAGGCGCCGTAGATGCCCCATGTAAGGGCGTCTACATCCTTGCCATCAGGCGCCGTAGATGCCCCATGTAGGGCGTCTACATCCTTGCCATCAGGCGCCGTAGATGCCCCATGTAAGGGCATCTACATCCTTGCCGTCAGGCGCCGTAGATGCCCCATGTAAGGGCATCTACATCCTTGCCGTCAGGCGCCGTAGATGCCCTATGTAAGGGCATCTACATCCTTGCCGTCAGGCGCCGTAGATGCCCCATGTAAGGGCATCTACATCCTTGCCGTCAGGCGCCGTAGATGCCCCATGTAAGGCATCTACATCCTTGCCATCAGGCGCCGTAGATGCCCCATGTTGGGCATCTACATCCTGCCATCAGGCGCCGTAGATGCCCCATGTAAGGGCGTCTACATCCTTGCCATCAGGCGCCGTAGATGCCCCATGTAAGGGCGTCTACATCCTTGCCATCAGGCGCCGTAGATGCCCCATGTAAGCACTGTGTGTGCAGCTTGTATGGTGCATGTGTTTGTGAGGTTAGAGGCCAGTGTAGAGTTGTGGAGGGGTTGTTGAAGGGCGGAGGTCATCCAGCACTGGTGTGGGTGGGTTATGGTGCATGGGGAGGATTGACTGGCAGTGGTGGTGGCTGCGCTTGTGGTCCTTACCTACCAGTCACTACGAGGCGGGGAGGGCTAGATGACTGGTGTGTGGTGAAGTATGCTCTGGGGGTGGTGTGGTGGCGATGGTGGTGACTGTGCTGCCGTGGTGTGGTGGTAATGCTGGTTGTGGTAGTGGTGGCTGTAGCCTTGGTGGACTGAGAAAGTGTGGACTGGGGGGTGAGCTCAGTAGGGCTTGGTGTAGGCTGGCCGGACCTCGTACATCATGGAGGTTACTGACCCCACTCCGTCTGCCTGCTCCCGACCGCCCACCCGACCACCCACCGCCCGCACTTAATAGGACGGCACTCGGGTCACCCCCTGGTGGCGGGCGCACCTGCTGAATCATATTAATGGTTATCTCTACCCTCTTAGACCTTCCCCTCTCAGACCCCGCAGACCCCCGTCAGCACCTCCAAACCCCCTCAAAATCCCCCTAGACTCCCTCAGAACCCTCCCAGACTCCCCCCAGAACCCCCAGACTCCCCCCAGAACCCCCAGACTCCCCCCAGAACCCCCAGACTCCCCTCAGAACCCCCAGACGCCCCTCAGAACCCCCCAGACGCCCCTCAGAACCCCCCCAGACGCCCCTCAGAACCCCCCCCCCCAACCCTCTCAGACCCCCCCACCCTCTCAGACCCCCCCCCACCCTCTCAAAAAGTAGGACGAGAGGAAATATATAGAAGCTGGAAACACAAATGAATTAAACAATATATAAGGAAGTTCTCGTACCCTGTACGGACGGTCCGTAAGTGGAACGTATTGAAAGCAGTAGTTGTGGAAGCCACCTTTGTCCACAACTGTACCTTACCTTGAGGTTCTTCCGGGCTTAGCGTCCCCGCGGCCCGGTCGTCGACCAGGCCTCCTGGTTGCTGGACTGATCAACCAGGCTGTTGGACGCAGCTGCTCGCAGCCTGACGTATGAGTCACAGCTGGTTGATCAGGTATCCTTTAGAGGTGCTTATCCAGCTCTCTCTTGAACACTGTGAGGGGTCTACCAGTTATGTCCCTTATGTGTAGCGGAAGCGTGTTGAACAGTCTCGGGCCTCTGATGTTGATAGAGTTCTCTCTCAGATGAGGAGCTGTAAAGGGCAAACTTTAACGTCAATGAATTCGTACTTCAAAAGAGTTCAACTATATACTGCCGCCTGTACACCGTCACCCACCGCCTCTGTACCGCCACCCACCACCTCTGTACCGCCACCCACCACCTCTGTACCGCCACCCACCACCTCTGTACCGCCACCCACCACCTCTGTACCGCCACCCAGCTCCAAAACTGTATGAATATCACCGAGGGCTAAGATTTTGCATGCAAATGCTTCTTCATGTATTCTAACATCCTACCAAATTTCATGTAAATATGATATGGTCGGGATGGGAGCTGTGATGACTTGGCATCATACAAGGGGGGATACTCATGTACCCTCTGAAGGTGTTTATCAACTTCTCTTGAACACCGTGAGACGCCGGCCAGTGATGCTCCTTACGTGTAGCGGGCGAGTATTGAAACGTCTTGGGCCCCTTGATGTTGATAGAGTTCTCTCTCAGTGTACCTATTGCGCCTTAGCTTTTCAACGGGGATATTCTGCACATCCTGCCATGCCTCTTGGTCTGTTGTGGAGTTATTTCAGTGTGCAGATTTGGAACCAGTCCCTCTAATATTTCCCAAGTCTAAATAATTATGTATCTCGCTTGCTTGCGCTGTAGAGAATACAGGTTTAATATTTTTAAACGGTTCCAGTAATTTAGATGTTTTATTGAGTGGATTCGATCAGTAAAAGAAATTTGAACGTTCTCCAGGGCAACAGTTTATTAAACTCTGAATGGGGCTGTTAGCGTGCAACAATATTCCACCCTAGAGAGCACTAGTCTTAACGAACTTCATTTGCATTTCTGACCAAAAAAAACTTGCATTTCTGACATTTTCTGATCAAAATCTGCAAGACCTGACAAAAAACTCTGAGATCTGATCACATGTAAATTACAACCCATCCTTCTAAAAGTATACTACATATAGCAACTATTTGGTCAAAAATACCTCCCCCCCCCAAAAAAAAAAAGTGTTGGGTCTAAATAAAATTCACCTAACCTAACCCTTACACGCAAATCTTAGGCCTAACGTAGTATATATATATGTGCTATATGTACTAGGAATGGTTGGTTGTCGTACCCTCTATAAAATGTATAGAAAACGTGAACATTGGTGGCTGCATTCTGTCCGTTTTTTGTTACTTTCGACCACATAGTAGCAATGAGTACTATTATTCTTTGAGGATGGGCCGGTAAGTCCATGTAACTCCCTTCACCCAACGACTACAGCCGCATCAATCAATATCCGAGGCCCTTCCAGATATTCTCACGAGCACAGCAAGTAGTCAACCCTCCCCTTAACTCTCCTCCACTCTCACCTGTTGTTTACAAACATCGCGTCAGGGTGTTTCTGAGCTGCTGGCGGCTTCATCCACACTTACACGAACGTCAGAACCCTCCGTGGAGGGGGGATGGAGGGAGGGGGGGGGAGGACAGGGTGGGATGGTGTGTTGGGGATAAGGAGTGGGTAGTAAACAGGAATGGTGTTGAAATAGTGGAAAAGCAAGGAAGAGGGAGCAAGATAAATATGACAAGTAATGGGCAGGGACGAAGAGAAAATATCCAAAGGTGGGCACAGGTTGGAATAGATAAGAGATAGTAATGGTGATGGTGTCTAGGGCTGGATATATGGCTGAGGGGGTGGTCTAGGGTGGGTGTGTATGGCTGAGCTGCAGGAGGAACTATGCCCAACCACTTGGACCATCGGGGCATCGAACGCCGACCCTGCAGAATACAAGGCCGTCGCCGTGCCGGCAAGTTTTAATTGGATGCGTGCTTGGGAGAATTGTCCATTTGTCTGTCTTACCCATAGCGTAAGAAAGATTGCTAATTTTGAGGGTTTTATTTAACAATCTTTCTCTGTTCAGTATATTGTCAAAAGAACTTGTATTAATTTTATAGTTGGGTGACACGATGTACTCGAATGAAAGCCGGGAGAGACGTGAGAATGGAATGAGAAAATATGTAATTAGCAGAACGCCGAGGATGAAGAGAACAAGTGAAGGAGGTAACGAACACACGGGGGGAACAATTAGGAGTTTGCTGCCGACAGTGACCCACCATTCTTGCCAGGGCTCCAGGGAGTAATTTGAAGGGTTCTTACAAGTTCTCAGCTGTTGGGGTGAGTGCATGCCACCATTGTCCATTGTATTGAGCTTAGTTTACACACATTACTTTGTCTGTAATTATAACCTGAACCTTGTGGTTCAGTGATGAATATTGTGCACCGAGAGTGTTATGAGTATTGTCCAGTGGTTCTGTGATGAATATTGTCCACCGATAGTGTTATGAGTATTGTCCAGTGGTTCAGTGATGAATATTGTCCACCGAGAGTGTTATGAGTATTGTCCAGTGGTTCTGTGATGAATATTGTCCACCGATAGTGTTATGAGTATTGTCCAGTGGTTCTGTGGTGAATATTGTCCACCGATAGTATGAGTATTGTCCAGTGGTTCTGTGGTGAATATTGTCCACCGATAGTGTTATGAGTATTGTCCAGTGGTTCTGTGATGAATATTGTCCACCGATAGTGTTATGAGTATTGTCCAGTGGTTCTGTGATGAGTAGCGTCCACCGGCAACCTACATAGAATGGAATTTGATTATAACTTTGTTCACATGCTCTGAATTTTTATGAGAATGAATTCAAACGGACGTGTTTCACGAATACAAGGTTCGAAGCTGTGTGAATTTTAAACATGGGCTCCCATTGATTGAGTTATGTTACACTCTTATGTACTGGCGCGAGGCTCAGGGTCATGGCATCTTTCCGCCACCCTTCTCTCCCTCCCTCTCTGGTCTCTGTCTCTCTGTCTCTGTCTCTCTGTGTTTCTGTCTCTCTGTCTCTGTCTTTCCCTCCTTCCCTCCCTCCCTGGAGCCGCTTCAGAGCTCGAGACACCCCAAAAACTACTCATCACACACTATTCTTCTCTTCCTCCCTCTCTCTTCCTCCCCCTCTTCTCTTCCTCTCATATTCCATTGTGTTCTCACCACATTCTATACTGAGTCCCCTCACGATGCATATAAAAGAAATAATGATTTTATTGTTGAGAGTGTGGTGCAGAAGTGGCAGTAAGCTGGGCTTGGGATTCCTGAGCGGTAGTCCCATCCTGGCTCCGCTGGCCCTAACAGCTGGTGCGCCTGCCCAGCTGTGCTTGTCGGAGATGAGCTTCAGCTCCTGGTCTTGTGGTTGGTTCATATCCTCTTGGGTTTCCATCGTGGATGCTATTTTTATCCTGCTGTTGAGTCAGCCTCCACTACGTTACACTTAATCCTTGTGCAGCAAGGATTGTTTATGTTCTGTTTTGACTATGTTTTCTTGTCAAATTTAGCCTGGGTGTTTAATTTCAACTTGTTTAAAGGACACTCCCGTGTCCATTATGTCACTGTCCACCGTGTTGAAGCCACTGAGTATTTTGAACATCGTTATCATGTTTCCTGTGATTCTCCACTTTCCTAGTCTCAAGATCTGGCTTAGTTTTTACCTCATAATTCATACTCCTCAGCTCTGGTACTGAGGCTGTTTCGTGTCTTGACTAGGAAGGGATTTCACATAAGTGCTGAATACCTAAAGATTGGACTTGCCTGCATGCGTGTTGTACAATGTTTTGAATAAATTATTGAAGGCAGTTTTTTTGTATACTATACATTGTTCATTCCATCCAGGCTATGGTGTGGTCATGTGATAGGAACTGTGTAATGAGCAGCCCTCATGTCCTCTGGTTCCTATGATTGTCCCATCCCGCATACCGTCACGTATTGAGTTCACGGTCTCAATAGTCACTCGCCACACCATTATCCGGTCATTTCCAAATATTTTTTGTCGCTGCTCTTTTTTGTTGCCTGCTGACGTATGTTGGACGCATACGTCAGGCTGCGAGCAGCCGCGTCCAACAGCCTGGTTGACCAGTCCAGCGACGAGGAGGCCAGGTCGACGACCGGGCCGCGGGGACGCTAAGCCCCGAAAATACCTCAAGGTAACCTCAAGGTAACTCCTACTTGTAACCACCCTAATGGTGCTTACCTAATAGTGACTACGGGGTAGTGAGGTTTAGCTCTCTTATGTGCAGACGAGGAGTCACAATAACGTGGCTGAAATATGTTGACCAAACCACACACTAGAAAGTGAAGGGACGTTTCGATCCGTCCTGGACCATTCTCAAGTCGATTGTGTCCTGATTACTGATTAACTAGTTTTGTTGTATTTGATGCATCGGTATATGATGTTTGTGTAGGTGAGCGAAAGCGTCGATCTGGTGTGTTTGTGTGCGATAGCTATTCCGTGGCCAGCGTAAACAGTGCTGGTGTGCGATAGCTGTGTGTGCATATACCCTTGTCAATAGAGTTCAATTAGCCGAAGCCCCTCATCGATCACCTGGCCGCTGGTGGTCGTGGCCTCACCCACAGCTTCCTCACCCCTCACTCACCTTCTCTCTTCCTCCTCCTTCCCTGTGAGTGTGAGGGAGCGGGAGATATCCTCGTGTTGAAGACAACCAATCAACCTACCTCCTCTCCTATTTCCTTCTCCCATCTTCTCTCTAGTCGTATCTCCTCCTCCTCTTCCCTCTATAAGCCGCCTCCTGGTCCCCCTCTCTCTCCCCTCCCTTTCTCCCCCCCTCACTCTCCTCCCTTTCTCCCCCCCCCTCACTCTCCTCCCTTTCTCCCCCCCCCCCTCACTCCCTGTCTCCAACCACACACCAGCTCTGCCGTGGTGGGCAGCTTATAGGAGAATATCTGATAAACTGTCGCAGGCAATGATAAGAGCCGGGGTTCTCCTCGCCTGGGGATTACCGCCTATCCTTCCAGTGTTCCTAGGGTCCTTCAACCCCCGCTGGTGCGGCGAAGAAGAGGGGGTTACTATGCGTTGTATCCGGAGGTCAACGTCCCCGCGGCCCGGTCTCTGCCAGGCCTCCTGGTTGCTGTACTGGTCAACCAGGCGTATGAATCACAGCCTGGTTGATCAGGTATTCTTTGGATGTGTTTATCAAGTTCTCTTTTAGACACTGTGAGAGGTCGGCAAGTTATGGGGTGCATAATAAATAAATAAATAAAATGAATTGTGTAGTCGGAGTGTTGAAAAGTCTTGGGGGGGCCTCTGATGTTGAGAGTTCTCCTCAGAGTACCTATTGCACGTCTGATTTTTAACTAAATTATTCTGCACATCCTGCCATGCCTCCTGGTCACATGTGATGTTATTTGTGTGTGCAGACTTGTAACCAGTCCCGCAAATATTTTCCGTGTGTAAATTATTATGTATCTCTCCCGTCTGCGCTCAAGAGAATACATATTTAGGGATTTTAGTCAGTCCCAATAGTTTAGATGTTTTACTGAGTGGATTCTAGCAGTAAAGGCACGCTCTCTAGATTAACAATTTCTCCAGCTTTGAAAGGAGTTGTCAGTGTGCAACAATATTCCAATCTAGAGAGCAGTAGTGTCTTGAAGAGTATCATCATTGGCCGTTGCGTACCTTCTTGCTGTCCAACCTTTCATTTTTCTTGCAGTTTTGACGGCTACTTTATTGTGTTCTATAAAGGTAAGGTCTTCTGACATTATTACTCCTAGTTTCTTTACATTGCTTTTTCGTTGTATTGTGTGATTTGACAGTGTTTTATGTGGTTTGTGTTTTTCTATTTTTATTTTTTGTATAGCGCAGGGGCTGGAACTTCATATAAACACCATTTTAAGGAGCTGCATTAAACACCACTAAATAATTATTTTCTGTGGCCTGATTGAAGGTTTCCTGTGTCCTCTATGTTGTCTGCTCTCATAAATATCCTGGCGTCATCTGCAAGGGATGATAAGATGCTATAGTTTGTGCTCTTGTCTATGTCAAGAGTCTATGCTCTTGTCTACCTTGGGAGCCGGTCGGCCGAGCGGACAGCACGCTGGACTTGTGATCATGTGGTCCTGGGTTCGATCCCAGGCGCCGGCGAGAAACAATGGGCAGTTTCTTTTCTTGTGAGACGAAGCGAGGGCTTCGTCTCGCAAGAAAATCAAGACCTCTTAGACTCACTTGACCCTCTATATATATTCCCTTTTGTAATCTAGTTATATTTACTGCTAGGTGAACATAAGCATTAGGTGAAAAAATTGCCCAACCCTTTTTGTCCCGCCCGGAGATCGAACCCAGCATCCTTAATGTATATCGAGAACATAGCCACTGTGCTACACCAGTACGCCATTGTGGCAGCGCCTAATTTACGGGTGCCCACTTTCTGGCAAGTGAGCCTGACAGCTCAAGGCCTCACAGGGCAGATCCTGCATTCCGCCGAGGTCTTCCTTGGACTGGTAGACATTTGTCTTGTGTTCCTCACCTACCATTGCTTCTCCTGGAGACACCCGTGATGGCTGGGGGATGAATGGGGTTGATTGTGGCAGCCAGGAGCCGCGCGGCCGCCCCCAGGAGCCAGATGATACGTGTTGTATCATCATACACATCATATATCATTGTATCATTGTCATTGTGTGCGCTTGTAAGGGTTACCTTGAGGTTACCTTGAGATGGTTTTGGGGCTTAGCGTCCCCGCGGCCTGGTCCTCAACCAGGCCTCCTCGTTGCTGGACTGGTCAACCAGGCTGTTGGACGAGACTGCGAGCTGCCTGACGCATGAATCACAGCCTGGTTGATCAGGTATCCTTTGGAGGTGTTTGTCAAATTCTCTCTTGAACACTGTGAGGGGTCGGCCAGTTATGCCCCTTATGTGTAGTGGAAGCGTGTTGAACAGTCTCGAGCCTGTGATGTTGATAGAGTTCTCTCTCAGAGTACCTGTTGCACCTCTGCTCTTCAACGGGGGTATTTTGCACATCCTGCCATGCCTTCTGGTGATACTATTTCTGTGGACAGGTTTGGGACCAGCCCTTCTACTATTTCTACGTGTAAATTATTATGTATCTCTCCTACCTGCGCTCAAGATTTAGGAT
>WNGS01004374.1:12276206-12291781 GCA_020271785.1 Procambarus virginalis
CTATTACAGACGTGTCCATATATTGAGGAGAGATGTATTGTTAGATCATCTTTTGTCACTAGTGGACACGTCTAAATGATGCTCCAGGTTAGACTGCCACCAGTGGATATAGCTGGATAGCGCCTCTTAAGTCACACAATAGACGCGAAGAATAACGTCCAGGACGGACCGAAACGTCGTCGTCCCTTCAACTTCTAGTGTGTGGTCTGGTCAACATAGACGCGAATGTATGCGAGTACTTCATAGAGCCGAGTGGAGCTTTGGGGGGAAAGTTTTGGACAAACTTTGAAAAGAATTTCAACGTTTGCAGAGCGAGGACTTACGACTGTGTAAAAGGATTACCCAGAAGACAGACACAAGGAGGAGACCCACACTTAGGTGGTCGTGAACAGATGAGGAAAAGCACGGTGAACATTTCCACCGACTCCGGGGAAATTGAGGTAAGGAGAAAGCCCTAAGCCATTACGACACTTGAAAGAGATTCGAGGAAAAGGATTTAGGATAGGACGGAGGAAAGGAATGGTGCCCAACCACTTGGGGCGGTCGGGGGATTGACCGCCGACCTGCAAGATGCGAGAGCGTCGCTTAACCTCTGGGTTGAGATGGTAAACACACCTGCAGGACTTGCAAATGAAGGAAGTAAGGCGATAACAGAGAACCATATGGAACAACAAGGAGAATTGGCACGATGTTGCCTATGCCAGTAACATGGGCAAAACATAATGGCTGAAAGGATAAACAAATCCAACGTTGTTCCGAGCAGTTGTGTAGGCAAAATGTAAGGCGTTGCTAGCTACCTGTTGTTGATTCCAAGGATCACCGTCTCTGCGGCCCGCTCTCTGGCTCGAACCTCCTGGTTGGTGGTTTGGTCAACCAGACTGTTGAATGAAGTTGCTCGCAGCTTGGCGTATGAATCATAGCTAGCTCAATTTAAGACCGCAGCTTAGTTAATTAACTAGGACCAACTGATTGATCCCGATCATGGTTGTAATTTGCTTTAAAGCTGTGGTCAGGATTAGATGTCGTGGCCCTCCCTGGCTCTCCGTGTTAACACGTCAGTGGTGCCACATACACGTCAGTGGTTAACACGTCAGTGGTTGTTGTGCTCAGTGTGGTGCAAGGTATCGTCCTTGTGGCAAGTGTGGTGCAAGGTATCGTCCTTGTGGCAAGTGTGGTGCAAGGTATCGTCCTTGTGGCAAGTGTGGTGCAAGGTATCGTAATTGTGGCAAGTGTGGTGCAAGGTATCGTCCTTGTGGCAAGTGTGGTGCAAGGTATCGTAATTGTGGCAAGTGTGGTGCAAGGTATCGTCCTTGTGGCAAGTGTGGTGCAAGGTATCGTAATTGTGCTGAGTATGGTGCAAGGTATCGTCGTTGTGGCAAGTGTGGTGCAAGGTATCGTCCTTGTGGCAAGTGTGGTGCAAGGTATCGTCCTTGTGGCAAGTGTGGTGCAAGGTATCGTCCTTGTGGCAAGTGTGGTGCAAGCTATCGTCGTTGTGCTGAGTGTGATGAAAGTTATCGTCGGGAAAGCCCGATAATGCAGTGATGGTATAATGAGTGGGTTATAATGTGTAAGATCACACTTATGAAGAAATGTTGCCACTGGAATTGGTAGATCTTAAGTTTGTTGAGCATTTGAGGTCAGTTTTGTAAAAAAAAAACGAAAAAGTCTTTAAACCAATTTTAGCAGAAAACTTTGAACTGGAGGAGGCAAGAAAACTTTGTAGGCGCTCCATCTGAAGAAAAAAAAGGTCCCCTAGGAAGATTAAACTCGCAGAGTTCATAAAAAATGTTATCTAATATTAGATTCGACGTAATGCAAAATTACGTTTCACTACAAACGGACACGAAAATTAAATCTTAGTGTGTTTCTTCCCCCCGCATGAAAATGCTATATTTCCTGATGGGGGAAGTGAACAAGTGGGAAGATTTAAATGCTGATTATGACACAAAATTGATTAAAACACTGTAGGAATAGATGGGGGGGGGGGGGGGGGGACGAGAGCCTGGAGGCACAAGGTGTGTGTACTCACCTAATTGTGCTTGCGGGGGTTGAGCTTTGGCTCTTTGGTAACAGTAACAGTCAATCAGATAAAATCGAGTCCAAGCGATGTTAAAAGCTCTGTACCTCAAGGTACAGTCCTTGCACCGCTACTGTTCCTTATTCTCATATCTGATATAGACAAAAATACACGTCACAGCTTCGTGTCATCCTTCGCAGATGACACAAAAATCAGCATGAAAATTACCTCTGCTGAAGACATTGAAAAACTACAAACAGATGTCAACAAAGTTTTCGATTGGGCAGCAGAAAATAATATGATGTTTAACAGTGATAAATTTCAGGTACTCAGGTACGGCAAAAATGAGGATCTGAAACATAATACTGGGTACAAAACACAATCAAATCTTCCCATAGTAGAAAAACAGCATGTCAAGGATTTGGGAATAATGATGTCCGACGATCTAACGTTTAGGGAGCATAACCAAGCAAATATCGCATCAGCCAGAAAAATGATCGGATGGATTACGAGAACTTTCAAATCCAGGGATCCCATCACAATGGTTGTACTCTTCAAGTCACTTGTGTTGTCCCGTCTCGAGTACTGCTCAGTACTCACTTCCCCCTTCAGAGCAGGAGAGATTGCTGAAATAGAGGGAATACAGAGAACATATACGGCACGCATAGACGAGATAAAACACCTAAATTATTGGGATCGTCTCAAAGCTCTCCAAATGTACTCTCTAGAAAGGAGACGAGAGAGATACCAAATAATATACACGTGGAAAATACTGGAGGGCCAGGTCCCAAATCTACACAGTAAAATAACAACGTACTGGAGTGAACGATATGGAAGAAAATGCAAGATTGAACCAGTGAAGAGCAGAGGTGCCATAGGCACAATCAGAGAACACTGTATAAACATCAGAGGTCCGCGGTTGTTCAACGTCCTCCCAGCGACTATAAGAAATATTGCCGGAACAACCGTGGACATCTTCAAGAGAAAACTGGACTGTTTCCTAAGAGAAGTCCCGGATCAGCCGGGCTGTGGTGGGTATGTGGCTCTGCGGGCCGCTCCAAGCAACAGCCTGGTGGATCAAACTCTCACAAGTCGAGCCTGGCCTCGGACCGGGCTTGGGGAGTAGAAGAACTCCCAGAACCCCATCAACCAGGTATGGTCCCGCCTCTCAACTGTCAATCAACTGGTGTACAGATTCCTGAGCCTACTGGGCTCTATCATATCTACATTTAAAACTGTGTATGGAGTCAGCCTCCACCACATCACTGCCTAATGCATTCCATTCGTTAACTACTCTGACACTGAAAAAGTTCCTTCTAACGTCTCTGTGGCTCATGTGGGTACTCAGTTTCCACCTGTGTCCCCTTGTTCGCGTCCCACCAGTGTTGAATAGTTTATCCTTGTTTACCCGGTCGATTCCTCTGAGGATTTTGTAGGTTGTGATCATGTCTCCCTTACTCTTCTGTCTTCCAGTGTCGTAAGGTGCATTTCATGCAGCCTTTCCTCGTAACTCATGCCTCTTAGTTCTGGGACTAGTCTAGTGGCATACCTTTGGACTTTTTCCAGCTTCGTCTTGTGCTTGATAAGGTACGGGTTCCATGCTGGGGCCGCATACTCCAGGATTGGTCTTACATATGTGGTGTACAAGGTGTGTGTGTGTGTGTGTGTGTGTGTGTGTGTGTGTGTGTGTGTGTGTGGTGTGTGTGTGTGTGTGTGTGTGTGTGTGTGTGTGTGTGTGTGTGTGAAGGACTCCATGATCCGGTGGTTAGTGGAGCTCTGTGGCAGAATTCTCGGCATTGTAAACAAACATTCCTGCTCTCCCGGGTGCTGGAGTTGATGACATTACCAACTTCTCCAGACGGACGAGACTTGAGGAATTGTGGGACAAGTTCAGAGCGATGATTTTGCGCCGGAAAACTGAATTGAAGTAATTTAATTTCAGGATTCCCTCTCTTGTAATGCGACTGACATCGAGTGATTCGCCAAAGCTTTCAGTTTTAGTAATTCCTCAGTCTCTTTATTTACTCTATGTATTATAATCTGTGTCGCTTATGCATTGTAGAGGGTCTCAATTTAAATGAAACATTATATATATATATATATATATATATATATATATATATATATATATATATATATATATATATATATATATATATATATAATATATATAATAATGTAATTTATTACGGGCCCTCATACTCATTACAAAATTTATGCCTATATATACAGTCAGCTCTCGATCTGCCCAAGTTCGGAGCGTTTGACGTCATAGCTTCGTGAATTTGTCCTGGGCCCCAACGTTCAGAATACAAGGGCGAATTAGGCTGTGCGCGATTATCCACACGTGCGCGAGAGCCGGGTAGTGAAGTGTTTCTGTTTGGTGCTTTTATTAACCGTGGAGAGTTGTTGTTGTTGCATTAGATTCAGCTACTCGGAACAAAAGTTCCAAGTAGCACGGGCTATGGTGAGCCCGTAGTGGACTTACCTGGCACTGGAGCCGGTCTGTTGCGAGGCGAAAGTTCTTAAGAACATAAGAATTAAGGAAAACTGCAGAATGCGTGTCGACTGGAGGGACACCCGAAGCGATCTTGTTGTTGTTTTAGATTTAGCTACTCAGAACGAAGTATCCATGTAGCACGGGCTATGGTGAGCCCGTAAACCAAAGCAACCGATTGATTGATTGATGAAGATAAGCCACCGAAAAGGTGGCACGGGCATGAATAGCCCATAAGAGGTGGCCCTTTTGAGCCATTACCAGTATCAAAGAGCTGATACTGGAGATCTGTGGAGGTGCGACTGCACCCTGCGTGACGGGAGATGTCTCCCGTGCGAGGCAACCTCCTGTTGTTTTAGATTAAGCTACTCGGAACAAAAGTTCCAGGTAGCACGGGTTATGGCGAGCCCGTAGTGGACTTATCTGGCACGAGGAGCGAGGCTGTGATATGCGAGGCAAACTCATACTTATCGGTTATATATCCGGTTGCCAAAGCAAAATTGCATACACCTCACTTCTGCCTCTGAAAATGTTGACAGGTTCAGCAGCAAAACACAACTCTTAGCGTCAGGTCCTTAAAAAAAAAAGAATTTTTGAATGAAGAAAGAAACGTTGAAGGTAGAGCCGCCAGGGCAGGTACCTGACCCCTCAAGAACATAAGATAAAGACCTATTGATCTATATACAAGTAAAGAAAGGGGAATGAAACTTGCGGATAAAAAGGGGACGAAAAAGGGGTTAAATGGATGCTGTATTGTATTGCCGTGCTATATTGAAGCTTATATGGGGATCTAATTTGTACCTGCCAGGGCTCACGTAAGGCTGTTTTTACATTGTTTGATCAGAGCGGACACAATCACATTTCGTTGAATGAAATCTTTACTTTTAACAATACATTTCACTCCTCTGAAGTTGATAGATAGAATGATCACATAAACTGGAATTAAATACAATGTACTGGAGTGCTGGGCTGTACGAATAGCATATGAATGTTGCTTTAAACGTGAAGAAAGAGATTTACCAGTTTGGCGGATGTAAACACGTGCACACACTCATTGCAAGGGATGGAGTAATGGAGTAAGGCGTAATTAAGGAGCGAAATGGAGTAAGTCAGCAAGTCTAAGCCAGAAATAAAAAGCTTGTTGTATTACCATATTTTGATGGACTATAGTAAAACTTAACCCCCAGCCCTGAAAAACCTTAATATTAGCCCAGTGTTCAAAAATAATAATACAGTTAAGTCCATGAACTAAGAATTAAGAACTCGTCCTCGTCTGAAGTAGGTTGTGTGTACTCCAGTTTGGAAGCCCACCATGGAACACGATGAAGCACCTCCGGTAATTGTCTCGCGAATATTTTTGACTCCCCCAAAATACAGTTCATATATATTTTGTACTTTTTAGCTGCTTCAAGACATCATTAAAGACTGCGCTTTAATCCGGTTATGAAAGTTTTTGATCCACCTATATGAGCTTTTGATCCGGCTATGAAGATATTTTCTCGCCGGTAGTGGAGGTAATTAATCTGGGTATAAAAACATATTTGCCGCTCCTGTAAATATTTTGTTTAGACAAAATTGATCCGGTTATATACACTTATATGTTCTGGATATATTTCTCGTGGGAGGCGTCCAAGAAGCGAAAGCGGGGTCTTCGAGAAATATAGGTGGTCAGCAAATCCCTCTTAATTATTCTTGGGAAACCTGATTATGAATAGTAAGGTTAGAGGGGAGGAGGTCGTTGTGGGGATAGTAGGGGAGAGAGGAGACTAGGCTCACACTGCCTCCCAACTATCTGTTGGGAGTGTGTACTCACCTAGTTGTGTGTTATGAGTTTGCTAATAAACAGCAGATTATTTGATTATGGACTCTACTAATACAATAGAGCATCACAGTGCTAGAAAACATGTAAATAACAGGTGTTTTTCTTCTCCCCTCAGGTAAGCAAGAAACGAAAAATGCAGCATCCAATGCCCTTTCTTCTGGCCAGGGCGGTGTTCAAGATGCCGTGAGGCATCTGGAGGTGGAGGTGGTGATGGTTCGTAGCCCCTGCTGGGTTTCACCCCTGGGACCTCCAGGTCTCGCCCTCCGGGGCCCCCTGACAATGGGGCGTGCTTGCAGCAAGCCCTCGGGGAAGGTCGGCCGTCAGCGCCAGCCGCGATGCGACAGGTTTTGTTGGTCGGTAAAAGGCTCTTTTTGGGAGGCCACGAAGCAGACAGGGAAAAATAACTGCTGGTATATTGTGTTAGTCTATGCTCACACCTTAATGGGCTTGGTGAGTCGAGCTCTAGCCACTGAACCCAACCATACTAGCTGTCGCTTATCTAAACCATTGCCTTTTGAAAGTATCTTGTTCCTGTTGTATCTACGTTTTTCAAACTAGTGTATTATCTCCTATTGATAATAGATTATAAATAGAAGGTAATAGGATATCTCTAGTTAGTTCCGTTTTTTCACCACACTAAGGGCAACGAAAGTCTTTCCCTGTTGTAATAATGACCACTATTGTAATAACGTGCCTTGTTATAATGACCGCGCACCCCGCTACTACCACTGAACTAACCGCGCAATCTCCACTCTTTCTATGGTAATAACGGATGCTCTACCGATCATGTAAGATGTTAACACTCGGGCCGTCATACGGAGACGTAAACCAGTAAACAGAGGAGAGAGAGAGAGAGAGAGAGAGAGAGAGAGAGAGAGAGAGAGAGAGAGAGAGAGAGAGAGAGAGAGAGAGAGAGAGAGAGAGAGAGAGAGGGACAGAGACAGAGAGTGAGGAAGAGTGAGGCAGAGCGAGAACGAGAGCCAGGGAGGGAGAACGAGAGCGAGTGAGGGAGAACGAGAGCGAGTGAGAGCGAGGGAGAGTGAGACACTAGTGAGGGAGAGTGAGAACGAGAGCAAGGGAGGGAGAACGAGAGCCAGTGAGGGCGAGGGAGAGTGAGACAGAAAGATAGAGATGTTCGTAGTCACAGCCTATCGTATGAGTTACCGAGTGACGCTGCCACCACCCTGAATTACCGGACAGGGGACCGGAGTGAGATTCGTAGGTCTTGCAGATGGAATAACCTACCAGGACAGGTGTAGGGGACAATTGAACGGTACAAGGATCCTGGCCTGACACTCGAATAATCCTGACCACTTGGGAACTATAGAATACACAAGAATAAGGCGGGACGCACCCAATACTAAAACCTCAACACGGGACGGACGGGGGGAGGAGTACTGGATAATTACGGATACTAGGTCACTAGGTCAAAGGGACGGTAGGCCCAATATCACTTAGACAAGGAACCATTAATACACATTTAATAACACTTGATAATATATAACTTTATTTAAAATAATTAAAACTGCATTCCCTAACTAATTCCTACCAGAGGCCAAGAGTACTGAATGAGGTGCTTTAGTTCAAGAGAGCCGTACTTACTCGTATGTTGTTCCACAGTTCTCCTGGAGATGATGTTCCCTCCCTGAGTCCACACACACCGTCCTCCTGGGGCTGCGCCCACTCTACTGTCCCTCTTCTCTGATCTCTTGCTCCTCAGCTGAACATGAGGGTTTGCATTTAATGTGGAGGAGTTAATCCCTGTAGATTATCATGACGGCACCAACTCTGACCTCCTAGTGACTTGGTAACCGCTGACCTGTCCTCCTGCTTCTGGTACCAAGGTGTAACTTTTACATTGTCTGCCGCCGCCTGACTGGCGCCTGTGGTTTGTTCATCCTCCACGTGGCTTGTTCATGCTGTTATGATGTTCATGTTGTACTATGTACTGCTCTCTTGTTACACTGTGACTTACCTATGCCTCATATTCCCTTGTTCTATCCTACCTTACACTGGACATATCCCCTTAGTCTATCCTGCCATATCATATCAGAATCTTGTATTGCGGTATAATGCCCCTTTGATTACTTCTCTCTCCCAAGTGTGGGGAGAATCGGCTACCTTTTTTTGTTATTAATATATTTAGGTACATAAGCATTTGTGCATCTGCTCTAGACTATTTGTTACGGGCTATTCATGCCCCTGCTACCTCTTGGGTGGCTTAATCTTCATCAATCAATCTACTCTAGACTATATGAAGGGGTTACATAGTATGGGTCAAGAGCTAGCTATGAGGTGCCATGACGTGCTTTCGTCTGATGGGATGACACAGAGGGGCGTGCAGTGGCCTGCACCTGGGGCCTGTGGGTGCATTATGACGATTTCCTCTTAGACATGACTGAAATAGTGAATACAATAATTACAAAAGCTCCAGCTATCTGATACCGGCAGGTGTGAAGGCTTGACTGTTACCCTGCATGTCAGTGTTACTCTGAATGTCAGTGTCTAGTGATCATCATCTCAGGCCGCCACATTCAGCTCTGTCTTGAAGTAACATTCTATTGCCGGTTTGTTTCAGCGTTTCATGTTTAAGTAACCTGTCTGAGGAGGAGATTTGGCAGGCTTGGCGTGACGGGAAGCTCTCTGCTTGAGTGTGGTGTGACGAGGGCGGTCAGCTAGTGGCTAGTCTAACAGCTAGTAGCGAGTAGCTGTTGTGTATAAGGCCCTTCTCTCGATTTACTACTCCGTAACANGAAGCTTATATTTCTATCTTTCTTAAGACATATAAAACATTTGTGTTTATTAACGAATTTACGTGAAATAAGCATTGTTCTGAGAGAGAGTTGCTCTGTCGATCAGTCTGTGCGGAGTCGGAGGTCGGCGATTATTAAAACACATGTATCTTCATTAGAACTTTATATATTTCTATGGTAAAGTAGTTAAAATGAAGCTTATATTTCTATCTTTCATAAGACATATAAAACATTTGTGTTTATTAACGAATTTACGTGAAATAAGCATTGTTCTGAGAGAGAGTTACTCCGTTGCTCGATCTGTGCGGGATCGGAGCTCGCCGATTATAAAAATACACGTATCTTCGCTTTAAATACAAATATGCCCATGGTAAGGCATTTAAAATGAAGATTATGTTTCTATCTTTCTTGAGACGTATAAACCTCTTACGTTTATTAACGATTCTGCGTGAAATAAGCATTGTTCTGAGATGAATATTGCGGATTTCCAGCTCTACGACCGATGAAAAATGCAACTTTTATACAACTGCAAATATCTTCAGTTTTACTTTAAATTTTGTCCTGAAAGAGTTTTCATATATAGATCCAGTTTCTGCCGTTCTTCTGACATAAAAAAACCTTTGGTTTAATAAGTTATCAAGATGTTTTCAACAATATTACTAGGGCGTTCACCGATTCCAACATGGGCGACCCTTTTGGAAACGCATGGAAACGCAACACTTGGGTTGACCCGATTGACAGACTGGTTATATTCCAACAGGGTGTGAGACATATTCACCAAGATGTATTCACCTAGTTGTGCTTGCGGGGGTTGAGCTCTGGCTCTTTCGGCCCGCCTCTCAACTGTCAATTTTTTTTTACACACGCACGCACTCAGCTACCAGGCCCGCCCAGGCTACCAGCCGCTGTGTGGGGGGGTGGTGGATGTGTGCGTTTGAGGGGGGGGGGTGAATGTGTGTAAGTGGGGGGGGGGGTGAGGGGTGAGGAAACATGTCTAGCGGTCAGGTGGTTCCCTCCGCCGGCAACTTGACCCCTTCTCAGACGATGCCAATAATTGACAGGCTTCACTCTCGTGTCAGTGACGATACTTGCCCCTCGCCTTCACTGCTCCTTCCTTCCACCCATATTTCCCTCTTCCACCCCCTTCCCATCCTGCCCCTTCCGTCCCTCTCCCTACTCCTTCTACTTACCTTGCTCGCTTCTTCTGTTAAGTATGCATGTAGTTTCACTTGAGACATAAAGATACAAAATTCCTGCCGGCAACGTAGGCTGGAAAATCTGCCCATTTCTTTCTGTTAAGTATGGTTTAACTCGACCTCTAAACTAACTGTTGTTGTTGTTATAGATTCAGCTACTCGGAACAAGTTCCAAGTAGCACGGGCTATGGTGAGCCCGCAGCTTACCTGGCACAGGACGGGGGCAAATAGCACGGGCTATGATGAGCCCGTAGTGGACTTACCTGGCACAGGTGATTGATTGATGAAGATTAAGCCACCCAAAAGGTGGTACGGGCACGAATAGCTCGTAAGTGGTGGCCCTTTTGAGCCATTACCAGTATCAATAGATGGTACTGGAGATCTGTGGAGGCTGCGGCTGCACCCTGCGTGCCGGGAGATGTCTCCCGTGCTGGCACAGGAGCGGAGCTCTAAACTAATAGACGCCAAGGTAACCAGCGCGCCAAATGCACCCTACAATGAAAAAGTAGCGGCTGGCAAATATCAACGCTTTCTGCGCATCGGACTCGGTAGGTTAGGTGGGTTGCTTAGGTTCGTACGTTTCTGGGTCAGGTTATGTTGGTCATAATGTCAGCAGCTTCCTTGAAGACCTTACTCTCGCCGTCTCCCCATGAGAGTGGCGAAGTGGGTTGGGGAGCTCTCAGATGAACCTTTGCTACTCAGTTGGTCCTCGTGGTATTGACTTAATTTTCTCTCTGGCCGCTTCCTCTCCTGGCGTGTAGTCAGCCACTTGGGGTAATAGAGCTCCCTTAAATCTGTATTCTCTTGAGCGCAGGCGGGAGAGATACATAATAATTTACACGTGGAAAATAGTAGAGGGGCTGGTCCCAAACCTGCACAAGGAAATAACATCACATGGGACCAGGAGGCATGGCAGGATGTGCAAAATACCCCCGTTGAAAAGCAGAGGTGCAACAGGTACTCTGAGAGAGAACTCTATCAACATCAGAGGCCCGAGACTGTTCAACACGCTTCCACTACACATAAGGGGCATAACTGGCCGACCCCTCACAGTGTTCAAGACAGAACTTGATAAGCACCTCCAAAGGATACCTGATTAACCAGGCTGTGATTTAAACGTCAGACTGTGAGCAGTAGAGTTCTACAGCCTGGTTGACCGGACCACCAACCAGGAGGCCAGGTCAGAGACCGGGCCGCGGGGATGTTAATCTTCGGAATCATCGCAAGGTAACCTGGTTGGTGTGTATGTGGGGGGAGGAGGGGGGGCGATGCTGGGACTTACCCAAGGGTAGGTTCCGGGGGAGCAGCGCGCCCCTCAGGTGTTATCGACGCGCTCTGGGAAGATGTTGGAGGAGAGGGGAAGATGTTGTTTTGGTTACAACCATAACGCTGTGCCTTACAACGCTGCCGCCGGTGTAACGTCAGTCGCCTTGCTTAACGTCAGTCGTGGTTCACAACCTCACTCCACAACCCTTTGTCTCTCCTACCTTCCCCTCCTGCCCGCCGCCAGCCTCGCCCTAACCTTTCTCAGAGGCTTTCTCTCTCTTTCTCCCCTTGTCTCCGCGCCATTCTTTACCTGCCTACACCACCAGCTTATTCCTGAGGTCCTCGGCGACCTCCCGCACCTGACCTCCTCACACTACCAACGGCTGGTGTCCTCCCTTAACCCCTTCAACCGCATTCCAAGCTCTCCCAAACTCACTTCTCGCCTCACCACTCATTCCTGTCCCACAAAATTACCTACCTTCCTTGTGGAACAGCTACAAGGTAGGGAGGGAGGGAATGTATGAATAATCACTCGGTTGTTCCTGCCGAGAGGAACAACTTCTAATTCGACTCTCCCACACACAACCTCTCATTCGTCTCTCACAACTTCTCATTCCTGGTTACCTGGTTGATACCTGGTTGATGGGGTTTTGGGAGTTCTTCTACTCCCCAAGCCCGGCCCGAGGCCAGGCTTGACTTGTGAGAGTTTGGTCCACTAGGCTGTTGCTTGGAGCGGCCCGCAGGCCCACATACCCACCACAGCCCGGCTGGTCCGGAACTCCTTGGAGGAATAAATCTAGTTTCCTCTTGAAGATGTCCACGGTTGTTCCGGCAACCGGAACTCACAACCTTTCATTGCACTTCCCCCCAACGTTTCGTAGCCCCCCCCTCCCTGACCTCCCCCCCTCACCTTTCCAACTGATCAAGAAACCAAAATTGTATAAATTTGAGCGTCCAATAAATCATCTCTGTCATCGGCAAACACCAGAACACGATTTTTATGTATTCGTCGAAATAGGACATCGTGAAGTTTATATTTAAATGCCAGTAATTGACACTTGTAGCGAGATGTGTTTGTTTAAAGAGGACGGGACTGGATGGGGGGAGGTTGTTAATTTGTTGAGTGCGGTGCCTGGGTGGCGGGATGGTTTGAAGTGCGTGGGTTTGGCGGGTTGAGTGCGTGTAGGTTGAGGGAGTAAAGTGCGTGGGAGAATTGCGCGTAAGGAAGGCAGCAAGACGGCCGTGTGTTGGGAGAGGGGGGGGGGGGTTGGTTGTTAAACAAGCCGTGTTTTAAGTAACAACTGGAGAGCTAATGCTCCTCAGTACTCGTGTTTGATATATTTTTTTGTCTTAAGTGCATGTTTGATCCATGAAAACAGCAACCAGTAGCAGCAGCCAGCAGCAGCAACAGTCAATACCTGCTTGATGGGGTTTTGGGAGTTCTTCTACTCAGCAGCAGCAGCAACAACAACATCCAGCAGCAGCATCAAACAGCAGCATAACAGTTACCAGTTCGGAGAGGTATCCTGAGTGGGCCCAACACTGCGGGTTAAGTCCATACTCTCTTGGAGAAATAAGTGTGATAGGCCGCTGGCAGCAGCAGCAGCTTAGACAGGATTAGCTGTCTAAATCATTCAAATTCCAAAAAGCTTATTGAGGTTGACCAGACCAGACACTAGAAAGTGAAGGGACGACGACGTTTCGGTCCGTCCTGGACCATTCTCAAGTCGATGCATATTGAGTTTATTGAGGTATAAATATACACACAAAGGGATGAAGTAGCTCAAACCCGTTCAGTACAACGTGTTCATATATAGACACACACATCACAAACAATAATCATATTACCGAACATTCTGAGTAATAAACATATACATTAACTATTAACTAGAGTGATTAACTTTTGTAAACCCTTAATTTGCCTTTAGAATAGGTAACTGAGCGGCTCAAAAAAAAACGATGTTTGTTCTTTGTTTGGCTTGACCTCGCCTCCTTCACCGCCCCCTACATCCCTTCCCTCTACTTCTCTCCCGAGAAGGGGGAGTGGGTGGGTGGAGGAGGCAGCATAATCCTGGCGTCTGTATTAAAGTTACCCTCCTGGCTGTGTTTACCAGGGGAGACATCTCCCGTCCACGAGGCTCACCATAGCCCGTGCTTCTTGCCCAGCTCCTGTGCCAGGTAAGTTACGGGCTCACCATAGCCCGTGCTACTTGGAACTTGTTTCGAGTAGCTGAATCTATAACAACAACTGTGTTTACCACGGGAGACATCTCCCGTCACGCAGGGTGCAGCCGCACCTCCACAGATCTCCAGTATCAGCTCTTGATACTGGTAATGGCTCCAAAGGGCCACCACTTATGGGCTATTCATGCCCGTGCTTAATCTCCATCAATCAATCAATCAATAAATGTGTTTACCACAGTGGGAGTCGCTTGTCTCCAGCTCCAGGAGCCGGTCGGCCGAGCGGACAGCACACTGGGCTTGTGATTCTGTGGTCCCGGGTTCGATCCCGGGCGCCGGCGAGAAACAATGGGCAGAGTTTTTTTTCACCCTATGCCCCTGTTACCTAGCAGCAAAATAGGTACCTGGGTGTTAGTCAGCTGTCACGGGCTGCTTCTTGGGGGTGGAGACCTGGTCGAGGACCGGGCCACGGGACACTAAAGCCCCGAAATCATCTCAAGATAACCTCAAGAACAGGCACTCCCTACATACTCCCTATTATGTTCTATCTATGTATTTACGTATATAGGTTAGCTTAGCATTTTAAAAGCACCGACTAACCTTCAGTGGTTGATTGTTCAATAAACCCTTGAAATATATGTTTAACACATCTCTAACCCTGTCTATGGAGGACAGAAGAAAATGTATATATGCTGGTTAGCATTGTAAATGTGTGGCCACGTCTGTGGTAGAAAATAATAATAATAATAACAAATGTTCTACCTAAACTAATTCTTGTGTGTACGTGTCAGCGAGTTACAGCGCGGGTGATCCGGATTTTCATCTGGTGACTATTACCCTGTGGGTTATGGTTATTAGGAATTATTATTTATTACACACAGAAATCACAATAACCTGATGTATCAGATGAACAAATCCACATTTGTTCTGATGCTCCCGGACGCAGGTTCGAATCCTCGTCACGGCCCTTGTGGACTTGTTCATTATTTATTAGTTAGAGATTATGCTGCAGAGTATAATGTGTGTGTGGAAGATATGGCGAATAGATGGAGTGTCTATTGTGTGTTGCTTTATTATTCTTGTCTATTTGCTCTGCTGTTTCTTCCGAGTGGAAGCAAGAGGAAAAGCGAAGAGTTCACGATAGTCAGGTCCCATATATACCTGGTTGATACCTGGTTGATGGGGTTCTGGGAGTTCTTCTACTCCCCAAGCCCGGCCCGAGGCCAGGCTTGACTTGTGAGAGTTTGGTCCACTAGGCTGTTGCTTGGAGCGGCCCGCAGGCCCACATACCCACCACAGCCCGGTTGGTCCGGCACTCCTTGGAGGAATAAATCTAGTTTCCTCTTGAAGATGTCCACGGTTGTTCCGGCAATATTTCTTATGCTTGCTGGGAGGACGTTGAACAACCGCGGACCTCTGATGTTTATACAGTGCTCTCTGATTGTGCCTATGGCACCTCTGCTCTTCACTGGTTCTATTCTGCATTTTCTTCCATATCGTTCACTCCAGTACGTCGTTATTTACTGTGCAGATTTGGTACTTGGCCCTCCAGTATCTTCCAGGTGTATATTATTTGATATCTCTCTCGTCTTCTTTCTAGTGAGTACATTTGGAGAGCTTTGAGACGATCCCAATAATTTAGGTGCTTTACCTCGTCTATGTGTGCCGTATATGTTCTCTGTATTCCCTCTATTTCAGCAATCTCTCCTGCTCTGAAGGGGAAGTGAGTACTGAGCAGTACTCAAGACGGGACAACACAAGTGACTTGAAGAGTACAACCATTGTGATGGGATCCCTGGATTTGAAAGTTCTCGTAATCCATCCTATCATTTTTCTGGCTGAA
>WNGS01004374.1:12312995-12338505 GCA_020271785.1 Procambarus virginalis
AGGTCTTTCCTGAATCTAAACATATTCAATTTATATTCCATTGTTTCGTGTACTATTTGTGTGATTTATTTTCAAACTGTTGTGATCTTCAGTCTGTAGACTAGGAAAGCTAAAATCTAGTTCGACTCGTTGTTGGAGATTAGGTAAGTAATATCTACAAGCAGCTGAACACCTTCATGCAGATTTTCTCAAGGTCTGACGAGTAATTATGACATTAGCACGTTAGCATTCAAACGATAATGGCAGCAAAGATGAAAGTCCAATTTGAAGAACTTTGACAGATATTCCATCTCGTTCAGGCCGTCTCCCGCGAAACACCCAAGAATACCGTCTCAATCTTTACCTTCAGCGTGGGCCTAATTCCTGGTGGCACTGACACCGAGCCAAGATAGAGCCAGTACGCCCTCTCCTTCAGGCACTCCAGATGGTAACTGTCGAGGACCTGGGAGCAACTCCATTGGGCCGGGGCGAGCCACAGGAAGCCGACATCCTCTGCTGGTCCTGACTCACAGAAAATGCCAGTACTCGTCATCAAGGTGGCTGTAGAGTGCTGAGGTAGCATACTCAGGCGGTCTTAAGGACCCGGGTTCAATTCCCGGTCGAGGTAGAAACAAATGGGCAAAGTTTAGTTCACCTGATGTCCTGTTCACCTAGCAGTTAGTAAGTACCCTTGGAGTTAGACAGCTGATACGGTCTGCTTCCTGGGGATGTGTGTGTGTGTGTGTGTGTGTGTGGTGTGTGTGTGTGTGTGTGTGTGTGTGTGTGTGTGTGTGTGTGTGTGTGTGTGTGTGTACTCATCTAGTTGTGCTTGTGGGGGTTGAGCTTTGGTTGTTTGGTCCCGCCTCTCAACCGTCAATCTTCTGGTGTACAGATTCCTGAGCCTCTCGAGCTCTATCATACCTACCTTGAGGTTACCTTGAGGTGCTTCCGGGGCTCAGCGTCCCCGCGGCCCGGTCGTCGACCAGGCCTCCTGGTTGCTGGACTGATCAACCAGGCTGTTGATCAACCTGGTTGATCAGTCCAGCCTATATTTGAAACTGTGTATGGAGTCAGCCTCCACCACATCACTTCCTAGTGCATTCTATCTAATAACTACTCTGACACTGAAAAAAGTTCTTTCTAATGTCTCTGTGGCTCATTTAGATACTGAGCCTCCACCTGTGTCCCCTAGTGCATGTACTACCCTTGTTAAATAATCCATTCTTGTCTACCCTGTCGATTCCCCTGAAAATTTTGTATGTGGTGATCATATCTCCCCGAACCCTTCTGTCTTCCAGCGACGTGAGGTTCGCGCAGCCTTTCCTCGTAACTCATGCCTTTTAGTTCTGGGACTAGCCTAGTGGCATACCTCTGAACTTGTCCAGCAAATTTGTATATTTTTATATGTATATTTTAAGTTGCTGCTGGGCGGATAAAGTCTTGTGGCGGGGCAGATGTGGCTGGCGACACACACACACACACACACAGACACACACACACACACACACACACACACACACACACACTTGACCCTGACTCCCGACGAGGCCTCTACTAATGATACATATTTTAGGTAAATACTGGCTTGAAAACAGAGTTTTTTATTTATGATTCGCTTGATTATTTCAAGTGTAGGTTAGATATATATGTAAATGAATCTGCGTGGATATAAATACGAGCTGCCTAATATGGGCTAACAGGTCTTCTGCCGTTGTCTTTGTTCGTGTGTTCTGATCAGAATAGTATCGTCATCTTTAGATGCTAAGTTCACACAAAGATTCCACGTCGAGTTTTGAGTACAGGTCGTCACAGTAGGGCTCATGTTCTTGACCACGACCATGGCTGCTAACTATTTTTATGAGACGTTGAAGTTTGGTTTAGAACTCATGACTGTTTGGTCAAGTTGTAGACTCGTCCGCTAATACACAGTTCCACCGAGGAGTGGAAATTCGACTAGCATGCGACTAGTTCGCACGCTAGTTTATTGTGCACTTCATACTCATCCTGTGAGCGGTAGCGCAAAAAGGATTACAGAGGGCACAAATGGTCGTTATCAGACCTCAATGGAGATTATTACATAAACAATTTCATCTATCCTTCACACTTTATAATTATAATGTCAGCTAGTTACAGAGAATGTTCTACTTCAATAGCTATAATTTTACAGTTAATCATTATATATTAATGATTAACTAATACATAATTTTATCTCTAATACATAATTGTTTGAGATATGAAGATATTACAGAGTCATAGGGGAGCTGCTGTTTATTATTATTAGTCTTCACAATACACTACTTGTTTCTTAATCTCATATGTCGTTTATCTACTTGAAATTAAATATGGATACAGTGCAAGGATTTCAGGTATATTATCCATAGTCCTGTTAACACATATCCACGAGTCTTGCAAATTGTTTGGCAAATTGCATAAATTTAATTTCAACTGATCAAGAGTTATTATTGTAAGCGGCAGCAGCAGTTATATTTTAATACTTAGAGTATTAGTAGTCGAATTATTAGTATTTAAAAATAATAATGGTATTGTAGCAGTAATGTTAGTGATAATAGTACTAGTAATAGTAGTATGCTAATAGTAGCATTAGTCCAAGTACTAGTTGAAGTATACTAGTATACTTGGGAGCCGGTCGGCCGAGCGGACAGCACGCTGGACTTGTGATCCTGTGGTCCTGGGTTCGATCCCAGGCGCCGGCGAGAAACAATGGGCAGAGTTTCTTTCACCCTATGCCCCTGTTACCTAGCAGTAAAATAGGTACCTGGGTGTTAGTCAGCTGTCACGGGCTGCTTCCTGGGGGTGGAGGCCTGGTTGAGGACCGGGCCGCGGGGACACTAAAAGCCCCGAAATCATCTCAAGATAAACCTCAAGAGTACTTAAGTAGTAGTATCTGAGCCTACGACGGACACAAAAACATTAATGAACAAACTACCATTGAACAAATGCAGTTTCGCCATTTTTAAATATAATTACTGGATGGAATCCCCAGTTATTAAATTCCACAATTTAAACTCGGTCATTTATATGCTCTAGCATATGCTCATTTTACTGTGATTTTAATGTTCTCATTCCAACTTTGGCATTTCAGATATTTGTGGCTAAAGCTGCGAATTCAACTTTATGATTTAACCTCAGTGATCACCCTAACCTAACCTTGTCAGACTTAACCTTCCCAAGCGTAGCCTAATGTTGCCAGATCTAACCTAACGAAACCTTGGCTAACCTAACTTTGCCTAACCTAACCTTGCCAAACTTAACTCATACAAATATTGATGGCCAAACTACATCAACTGACTGATGACTACTACATCAGAACATGGAGAAGCGACAACGTTTCGGTCCGATCTGGACTATTGTCAAGTAGTGTGGCCTTATAATGATAGTTGGATGGTCGTGTGACCATCCGAATATTACCTAACCAAAACTAACCTAACCTAAGTAAATCTAACCTGACCTAGCCAAAACCCTAAAATATTATTCTTTGAAAACTTAACTTCAAAACACAAATTTTCCCCCCTGTTAAATTTTATATTTTAAATATAAATCCAATATTTTAAGTGATCCATAGCAAACCTCAAAATTAAACTACCTCATTTTGGCTGCAGAAAACTCTTAAAAGTTAAACTCTGGCTGAAATTCCCGGTGCTCTGAATTCCTCAATTTAAACTTTTCAAGTTAAAACTCCAGCATTACTGCACATTTATTAATTTATTTATTTAGTCTGTGGAGGAATTTGGTTCTTTTTTGGTGCTAATGATTATGCTCTGCAGATGTATGTGTCATATGGATGAATGTGTTATATATAATTATACTACTATATAATATATATATATAATTATAGAGTTATATAATAATTATAATTATTGTGTTTTGTGATGACATTATGTCAACTTACACAACACTCGTACCTCCTATTAGACTATTTATAGAAACTTCTTTTCAACATCTCACAAAACGGAGGAAAGTGTCCCGGAAGATATTATTGATAGGAACATTATCCCCACAGACACAAATCAGAAGATACAATTAACCATTTACAACAAAAACAAGAAAACGGCCAATCTACTCATGAAGAACTCTCCAGACACCAAACAGAACGCCTTGAAAGAAACCAACGTCGTCTATGCCTTCTAATGCTCACTTGGAGACTGTCAGCCCCAAAGAAGTCAGTACATAGGCAAGACAACAACGCCAGCATCGTACAAAAATATTGCGAATATTAGAGTTTGCCTGAAAAGCTATATAGAAAACCAAAACCTTTCATAACCTTGGGAGTATAGGAGGACAAGTATGTAAATAGCATTTATTGCTTCTTTATTAAAATAAGTACTTAATATATAGCTATAATGATATTACAATTTTATAAAACTAATAAAACAAAATTAAAATCTTTCAATAAATTATAAAGTAACTCAGGATATTTTAAAATTTTGTATAAAATCTCATTTCTTTAGTAAAACTGGAAAATAAATCTTTATATTTAAAACTTGTGTATATAGAAAAAATATATATATATAAACACAAACTACTACAAAAAAATATAAAACCAAAAACCATTTGTCGTGATATCAGAAGTGTAACTACCCTGATGTTGTTAAGATAAACCTCCCTCAGCCAACTCCATCGGCTCTAGTGCTTTAGGACACCAACAAGGTCACAAACACTAGCCCCCCCAGCCAATGTACTGACAACCCAACATAACACATACACAAACAAACGACACATACACATATGTCAACCCATGGTGGACAGGCCACCGAACTTTCAATCCTCCTCTCTCTCTACACCCGCATCCTCTTCCTGAATTTCATCTCCCCATCCCTCTACCTCCCCCATCCTTTCCAAGTCCTTTGGACATCAAAGCAATCAATGATATACACAACTACAGAAAATTTTGAGTGAATTAATAGAAAATGAGGAGAATAGAGGTAAATATAACGGCACACTTAAGTATATTAATATACTATGAAGACAGTCAGGAATGTACTTATTACATTTAGTATTAAAACGTACTGTCTATTCGACGGAAGGGTTGACTACTGACCATCTTCCTAAGATGTAACCCCACGACAGTTGGCTAACTCCAAGGTACCTGTTTACTACTAGGTGAATAGAGGCGTTAGGTAATAAGAAATGTGTCCAACCATTTTAGTCCCGGCCTGGGATTCGAACCCGGGACTCCCGATTGTCGTCAAGAAGGAACGAGTGTGCTGTATGTGTATTATGTGGTGTCCATGTATGTGGTGTTATTTGTGTGTGTTTGTCCGTGGTAATGAATGTTATTGTGTGTTTTTTGTGGTGTTAATGTGCTATTACCATGTGGTTATGTGGTGTTATTACCATGTGGTGTTATTACTTTTTTTTTGGGAGATATATACAAGAGTTGTTACATTCTTGTACAGCCACTAGTACGCGTAGCGTTTCGGGCAGGTCCCTGGAATACGATCCCCTGCCGCGAAGAATCGTTTTTTTCATCCAAGTACACATTTTACTGTTGCGTTAAACAGAGGCTACAGTTAAGGAATTACGCCCAGTGAATCCTCCCCGGCCAGGATACGAGCCCATGACATAGCGCTCGCGGAACGCCAGGCGAGTGTCTTACCACTACACCACGGAGACTGCTTGTGGTGGTTATGTTGTGTTATTACCATGTGGTTATGTGGTGTTATTACCATGTGGTTGTTATGTTGTGTTATTCCCATGTGGTGTTGTGTCTTGTGTTATTTATAAAATCAGGCATTATTTTATGGACATTTTTGGTATTTTGAAACAGTAATTAAAAATGGCGTTAAATCTTAAATGGAAACCCTGTATAATAAAAAAAAATAAAACGCTCTTGTTAATGGCCTGTGTAGTTTCAACACACAAGATAATATACGTTGAGATCTGTTAAATTAAAATACTTGTTAATTCAGTTTGCAGACTTTAGTTTTGCCTTTAGTTATACCTTAACGGATAAAGTTCGTTTTCTATGATATGTTTACTGGGAGGGGCAGTATATGCGCGAGAGAATTAAGTACGGAGAAATTCATTTTAGTATTGAAATGTTTTACGTTATACAAAATGCGTTGAAGTGTTGTGCATATAGATATATTTAGCGTATATTTTACTAGGCAACGTTAGTTTGATTATATTTAGAATTCGTGTAGATTAGAAACAAAGCACGAGTTTGTCTCCGTATCCAGTTGGATTTGCCCCGGGAGAAGAAGCAGCTGTTGTTGTGAGAGTCAGTGTGAGCATGGCGCTGGGGTTGTGAGGTGCTTCTGTGGCAAAATATCGTTCTCGTTGCATTTCCACCTTCTCCTTGGGTTAGATTTTTACTTGCCAATCGCAAGGCTATGTTAATTAACCAGTGCATCGAAATAATTCCTGTGTAAAAGTGTAGAGTGACGGAAGTTTATACATTTGAAGCCAATATTATTTTACGATAACTTTAAGGGTGAGATCTTGCATGAATCAACGATGACAATACTAACTCATTGGTATTACAGAAAGATCTTTCTTACAAGGCACTTCAGATGTGCTACTGTCCGTAAGTCTGATTTCTGACAATGGAGTACCGAGGGTAAACAAGGATATTTCAGCGTTTTTCACATAAGGCTGAAAGCCCAGGCGAGTCTTGACAACCCTTTGTTGGTCGCCCCGGCTCGTCAGTCATGGCCGAGAAGCAGACGATCTTAGGGCTGGGCATCAAGCCCGTGCCCATGAAGCTGTTCGCCACCTGGGAAGTGGACAGGACACCGCCCAACTGCATACCAAGGTAAGTGAAGCCTGCTGGGCCGTCCCGGGATGCCGTCCCACCCACCCCCGTCCCGGACAGAGTATAGACGACACAACCCTCTCATCCCACACCCGTCCCATCCCCCCCCCTCTTCTCGTCCCACCTGTCTCCTCAGTCAACTTTACTACCTTTATATTCTCTCGTTTAATTAGTCTATGTCGATTTTATAACACGGTTTAATTTGTATTTGGATACAGGAGTACGGGGTCTTGGTTTGAGATAGATTATGAACCTGGCTTCAAGAGTGTAATGTTATTGTTTTGAAATGGATGTGTGTATCTGGGAGTCTGGTTTTAATATTTTTGTTATGATGATGATATTTGATAGTTTAAGTGGAGCCGTATAGCCGAGCGGCGGTCCGCTGGAAAGTGTTTTCCCCTGCGTGTGAGTGGTATGGATCTGACCCGGAGGCCAGCGGTTCCTCCGTCTATAGCGAGCGTTTCACTTTGAAAACAGCCAGCAGGCGACGGAGAGCAGACCGCTAGCGGCTGCTGCTGCCTTCCTCCGCGATTGGCAGGCGCAGACCACTGGCTGCTGCTGCCTCCTGTTGGCAAGGACATGCCACAAACTGCTGCTGTCCCCCCGTGTTGGCACGGGCACAATTGGCTGCTGCTCCTTCCTCTAATTGGCAGAGGCAGACCGCTAGCTGCTGCTTCATCCTCCTGTTGGTCGTAGTAGGCCAGTGGCGGCTTGTTGACAAGGGCAGACCGCCGGTTACTCCTTTTTTGGTGTTGACAGACCACTGGCAACTACTCTCAAATCATTTGTTGGCAGAGACAGACCTCTGGTTTCTGCTTCCTCCCGTGTTGATCAGGTATATGCCTTCTACATAATATAGGACAATTGTGTACCAAGTTCAGGGCTAATTCGTGTACTTGACGTTGAAGATTTCATTGTCGGGAACTACTATAAAATTACTTATATATAATATACAGTATTATATATATTATATATATATTGAATGGTCCGTAAGCTATAAATCGCCATAATTTCTGACCCCTCCACCATCGATTATCTAATAGACAATCGATGGTGAAATGGTATTAGTACTGGATACCCAGGAGGGTGACCCCTGGCTGCTCAGGTTCGATACCTCTAGGGGTCAGAGTTTATAGTACACACACATGCATATATATATATATATATAATATATATATATATAATATATATAATATATATATATATATATATATATAATATATATATATATATATATATATATATATATATATATATATATATATATATATCACTAAGAACTCTTTGACCCGGCCAGGATTCGAACCCATGCCGTCCAGGATCACCCCTAAACGTACACGGTACCGTGACCACCACACCAATGATCGTCAATGATGACGATCATTGGTGCGGTGGTCACGGTACCGTGTACGTTTAGGGGTGATCCTGGACGGCATGGGTTCGAATCCTGGCCGGGTCAAAGAGTTCTTAGTGATATATGGCTTGCGCGTTCATGCAGCTTTCTCATATATATATATATATATATATATATATATATATATATATATATATATATATATATATATATATATATATATATATATATATAAAATGGGTCCAAGTGTGTTATTGTTTTGAAATGTATGTGTGTGTCTGGGAGTCTGGTTTTAATATTTTTGTTGTGATGATGATATTTGAATCAGGTTCATTGATGTTGTATCAACCCATATATATCTTGTAACCATCAAATAAATATATATATATATATATATATATATAATATAAAATTAATATTTAATTTTATAACTAGAGCCTGCCAACCGCGTCCCGTACTGTCACCTGCTGCATTTGGCACTGTCAGTGAGTGACTGGTTGATAGGTGTCATCTGCTCTGTGAGCGCTGCCGTACCTGCAAGCCTCCCTGTCGATTACTACATCGTATTTTGACGTATTAATCCCCTATTGCCAAAATCTGATGTGCTGAAAATCTTATCAGCTCGTAAAATTGACGCATTGTTCCGTTTTCTCTTTGTGGGTCCTCTGGTAGGTTAGGTTCGGGCAATTTAGTATATCTGTTTAGTGACGTTATTTAATCCTCGAGAGGACAAAAAACACACACAATAAAATTCAGTTTCATCTTCTTAGGTTATCTTGAGATTTCGGGGCTTAGCGTCCCCGCGGCCCGGTCCTCGACCAGGCCACCTTTCTGTTACACATCCCCAGGAAGCAGCCCGTAGCAGCGGTCTAACTCCAGGTACCAATTTACTGCTAGGTGAACCGGGACATCTGGGTGAAAGAAACTCTTCCCATTTGTTTTCGCTCCGCCGAAGATCAAACCCGGACCCGAATCTTAGGACCACGAATCCCGAGCGTTGTTCACTCAGCCGTCATGCCCCATGTCAAAAATTATTTTACCGAAGCAAGACTGGCCATTACATAGCATATGTCAAGTTGCGAGCATCGGCGTCCAACAGCCTGGCTGACCAGACCACCAATTACGCCTGGTTAGTCAAGAGACCGGGCCACGGGGCCGTTGATCCCCGAAACCAACATCAGGTAGGTAGGCTTAGGCCCAATCTTTTACATGATTGCATAGAATATATGTTGAAGGGTTGAACATAATAAACCAACCCTACCGATAATAATCTGATATTGGGAACGGCGTGCCAGTAGTCTAAGTCTGCCTGAGTCATTCGTTATCAATGAGATAGCGAACAGCAAGTGGCTATAATTAATTTACAACCGGATTGTTTGGGGTTGAGATAGTGAAGACGTGTGAGAATGAATATTGAAAGTTCGTGGACTCGACCGCAGGGAACGTTGTCTTACTAATTGTTGTGTGCTGCAAATGGTATCAGCCATAAATATAAGGAAATGTAATGTTAGAGGACTGGCTTTAGGCCGGTCTTGGGGAGTTGAAACCCCCCCGCACCAGAACCCCATCAAGCAGGTGCATTATAAATCAAAATCAAAGGCTATATTCATAAGTGGTGGCACATTTATTAACTGGGAAAGTTTGCGTGAAAATTACAGTACATTAATTACATAATTCACAATTTCAGCATAGAATGTAGACATTGGCATTATCAGAAACGTTATCCGTAACAACTTGTACAGATCATTACAGTACAGGCTGGACTAAACAGCTGTATAGCAAACTAACACGAACTTACATTTTTGGACAAATAATGAGTACCATTTAGTTTTTAATTTGAAATGTGATACTGTATATATATTTTCCAGACAAACTGAGTGGCATCTCTTGACAGAATTTTGTATAGCATTTATTATTTCATTCAGTTCTCTCCTCATTTGCCACGTGTACCCCCTCAGGGTCTGGTAGGCTGCATAATGCCACTAATGTCTCACTCCAACTCCTGCCTTGTTCATTTCATGACTTGGGTAGTTTTCACAGCCTCTAACACGGTTAACTTATCTTCGTTTCCCTCTGAACGTTATGCTGCGTCAGTAAAGATTGTGCCTTGGTCTTACTCCCCTAATCTTTGTTATTTTCTCTATTTAATCCTCTGCTCATTTTTCACTTCCTTTGTTGCCTTTTCTTCCTCTTCCACTTTCTATTATGTTCTGTGACCTATTCACACTTGCCTCCCTTCTGCGATTTATTAGAAGGGCATTTGATCAGCATTAACTCGCAAACCTTAGGTGCAGTTGGAAGATATCCTCTAGGGCTAGAACATAAGAACAAAGGCAACTGTATAAGGCCTATTGGCCCATACGAGGCAGCTCCAACATCACAAGTCGAACCTGGCCCCCAAGCCGGGCTCGGGGAGACGAACTCCCGGGACCCTCTCCTGGTATGTTCCAGGTAACACGTGAGTGAATAAAGTATTTGCCAAGCTACTTCGTACCGGCAGGTCTGGAGGATCTACTGATTGGACACTCAATAATGTAGTACGTAAGATTATGGCAGAGTTCTTGCTTCCAGAGATCAAGATAGGAAATTCTCCTACCACTACCACCATATATAATTGGCACCTCACCGTGAGTTACCGTCACTATCACCACCATCTGTAATAGCATCACTATTACCGTATCAACTGTATCATGCTACAGTCAAGCAGGCCACGTCAACTCTAGCCTAGCGCTCGCTATTCTAAGAGCAAGGGTGTCACATTGTCTCACTCACTATCGTTTCTTGTCCTCAAAGTCCAGCCAAGAACAGCTATAAAACACGATACAAAAGAATGTTCTTCTTTATAGCTGCCTAGTGTCACTAATCCTTGCCAGGAAGAGCTAAACCGGGGGCCGAGTTGCAAGACGCTGGCTTACTTCACTATGAGGTCAAGGATAAATGATGCCAAGTCTGCAGACTTGCTGTCCATCGTGGTTCACACTCCCGCCACAAGCTGTAATACCATTCTGCAATGTTATTTCAGCTTCGGTGTATTTCTCGGATAACTTTTGTCAGGACTTATTCTACATTATTGCATTATGCGTACAACAGACTATTAAGTGCCTTGCCTCATGTGGCCTAATATTACAAAACCAAAATCATAACTTTTATACTGAGTAAATATTTAAAAAGCAATATAAAAAAAGTATACACTTACCAGAAGGTCTAGGTCTGTATATTTTCTGGAACACCTAACAATCAGCGCCGAAGAAACTAACAGTTGACTAGGCTAACTTAGTTTTTAAGGCCACAAGCGCAGATTGCTGTCTGAACACGAGACTTGCCGGAGTTTGGCTTCAAATCAAACGTCTCGAGGAGAACGATCCTTGCCGAGCGGACAGCACGCTGGACTTGTGATCCTGTGGTTCTCGGTTCGATCCCAGGCGCCGGCGAGAAACAATGGGCAGAGTTTCTTTCACCCTATGCCCCTGTTACCTAGCAGTAAAATAGGTACCTGGGTGTTAGTCAGCTGTCACGGGCTGCTTCCTGGGGCTGGAGGCCTGGTCGAGGACCGGGCCGCGGGGACTCTAAAAGCCCCGAAATCGTCTCAAGATAACCTCTATCCTTTTGACATGTCTTGTATAGTCTCAATAAACGTACTTGAACCTAGGCTACGACGATTAACGTAGGTTAAAGGCAAAAAACAAAAATATGAGGCTTTCGAGTTGCGTCTGAAGTATTGTTGTAAACAATAGGTGTCAAGCGTGATGGTTGGTGTCTGTGGTGGCGTGCCGAGACAATCAGTTAACTAGCCAGTTACGTCACTGGCGAGCATCAGTGACATGAGTGAGATGCTGCCGCCTCATCTCACACGACACGCAATACATACACGTCTACAGTGAGACGATGGCCCACAACTTAAGCGAGCACAAACGCGTGACTTAAGCGAGCATAAACACATGACTCGAAGGTCAAACAATTGGAAGAGGAGTCTGAAGTAGTCAGGGGAATAATATACACCTGTCACTCCCACCTAGAGATAAATTTAGTGGACGAGTCTGGGGACAGTTACAGCCCCGGTTCTGTGCCAGGTTAAGTCCACTACGGGCTCACCATAGACCGTGCTACTTGCAACTTTTTGTGCCCGAGTTGCTGAATCTAAACCAACAAGAGTCTCGGGAAATCTGAGCAGACGTGGTTAATATCCTCCGGTTTAGAGTTACTCGGGTTTTCCACAAGTTATTCGTCTCATCCTTCAGTAAGATAAACTATAAATAGCCATTGAAACAAATATGGTCTGTTACAATCATTCTTTCATATAGAAAAGTCAGTATACTTATTCAAAAGTCACGGAAAAGAAGAAAAACGAAGATTTGACTTTGTTGCCGCCGGAGGCGGCTAGTTTATTATGCACCCCATACTCATCCTGTGAGCGGTAGCGCAAAAGCATTACAGAGGGCACAAAAGGTTTTTATCAGACCTCATCTTAGATTATTACATAAACAATTTCATCTATCCTTCACACCTTATAGTTACATGTCAGGTAGTTAGAGAGGATGTTCTATTGCAAGAGCTATATATATACAGTAAGTCATTATATATTAATTGTAGGTCTTATCGTTAATACATATTTGTTTGATAAATGAGGATAAGACAGCCACACATCCAAATCTGTGCTAAACCTAATATAGCATATACTAGAAATTATAAGGCTTAGGGAAGGCGCAGAATTAGGTTCTTTCTTGTTGACCAAACCACACACTAGAAAGTGAAGGGACGACGACGTTTCGGTCCGTCCTGGACCATTCTCAAGTCGATTTTGGTTGGTTCATTCGTGTTAATTTTCATACTCATTATTAACTTTCCTTACAAAAGGGAAAATGGTGCACTAATTTATTGTTGCATGTGGTAATATGTTGCGGCAGTTGACCTACTGAAGAATGCCTTGATTATTAGTGGGCCGTTTGAAGGGAGATCATGCTGATAAGGGAGGAACGAAGCTTATATTATGTGTCTCTTTAAAATACAATAACAGGTTTGTGCTGCCTTTTCTAGGCAGGCCAGTTGTTGTTTTAAATTCAGCTACTCAGAACAAAAGTTTCAAGTAGCACGGGCTATGGTGACCCCGTAGTGGACTTACCTGGCACAGGAGCGGAGCTGTAGCTAGGCCAGTGACCAGGCTGTGAATCCTGGGAATGTGACTCGTCGCAGGAGCGACTGCTGCTTAATTTGCCTGGGATGTGTTATGAGTTTCAGTTGATTACTTGGTTATTTAGTGTTTCCTGGGAGGGTACGCTAATATAAATGCATTCCTTCCGATGATGTATTTATATACGAAAGTACTTAAGGAAATTCCTGTTTCAATTCTTCCTCCGTGGTCTGACACTGTCACATTTTTCATCACGTGTTAATTTTCGTGATTTACACACAAAGACATTTATCTTGATGTGCTTGCAGGATCGAGCTGTCAGCTGCAGTTAGACTACTCGCTTTGTGTTCCAA
This sequence comes from Procambarus virginalis, assembly GCA_020271785.1. Taxonomy (NCBI): domain Eukaryota; kingdom Metazoa; phylum Arthropoda; class Malacostraca; order Decapoda; family Cambaridae; genus Procambarus; species Procambarus virginalis. The sequence goes on from WNGS01004374.1 coordinate 12,326,585, forward strand.
ATCACATTTGCATTGAAAACGTGTAATAAGTTTACTTCGATTATGTCCAATTCTAGCCGGAGGGTAAATTATAGCAAGGTATCTTCTTATCTTGAGATAATTTCGGGGCTTAGCGTCCCCGCGGCCCGGTCCTCGACAGGCCTCGTTTTTGCTACACATCCCCAGGAAACAGCCCGTAGCAGCTGTCTAACACCCAGGTACCAATTTATTGCTAGGTGAACAGGTACATCAGGGTGAAAGAAACTCTGCCCATTTGTTTCCGCCTCCACCTGGGATCGAACCCGCAACCACAGGGCTACGAATCCGAAGCGCTGTCCACTCAGCTGTCAGGCCCTCAAGGTAAGGGTAAAGAGACAGGTAAGGGACAGTAGTTGAGATGTTTATGCTTTAAGATTGTTGTAGAGAATCTATACTGAATAAATCCCTACAACAAACCTAGTTTGTTACACCCAGTCTCATTTGTTGAAGCGCGGGTTTAACGAGGACGTTCAACGTCTCGGGGAAAGAAAGAAATCCCCTTCGGATTACGGATTAATGATTTAAAACATTAAACATAACACTGGAAAGGAAGTAATTATCAAAAGAAGGCACCAAACCGATAACACTGGAACTCTGTGATGTTAAATCAATGTTTATGTTATGTTTGTCATTCGTGTAATACCGGTACAAGTGTTGTAGGTTATAGTGGCCGTCTCGCAACCTGTCCTCGTACAAATAACGTCTGAATTTGGTTGTTTGCCCGAAAATGGACGTAATTTGAAAATAAAATAAATTTTGGATTTTTTTTCCAAAACGCTTAAGTTAAGGGTCTTCTGGTAGGTTAGCAGGGCGGGAAATTCTCCTAAAGTTTCAAAATGTCATGAAAAAGCGTTAATTGGAAAATGTCCTCTCCTAACCTTACCGAGTAAGCCGGAGGGCTCAAACAGAAAACGGGACAGTACATCACTTTCATGAGTCGATTTCATTTCAAATTACGTCCAATTTTTGGCTATAGCGTCGCGCGTACGAGCGAAAAGCAACGTTATTTTTAAGAGGACGGGTTGTAGACCGTGTTGGTGACGGGCCTGACAGGGAAGACGGGAGTGCGGGTTCGGTGTTGTCATCTGACCTTAGTAAATAACGCTGCTCGTTCTTTGCGAGACGGCGGGATGCAACTCTTCGTAAATAAACAGTTAGTTGCTCCCGAGTCTTCAGAAAACCGCGTCAGAGGAAGCTCTCATCCCAGCAGGTAAACACTATCCTCTTTGTTCTAACGAATAAGACAAAGAAATAGGAGTTCATTACACACACAAACCACAATAGCGTGATGCATCAAGTGAACAAATCGTAGCTCAGTCGATTAAGGCAGCGTCTGGGATGCTCTCTGACGTAGGTTCGAATCCTCGACACGGCCCTTGTGGATTCGTTCAAATAGGAGTTCAGTTTGCCTATATTGGTGTGCGTGCCGTACGCCTAACTGGAGACTTAAGCTGTGTTTACCTGGCTGTCATTTTGAGGGATCCTTCTGGCCTTACGGGCCGGCAGAGCAATTTAAAGGCTTGTCGCAGAGTTATCCCCCAGATGTCCTGGACAAGGGGGCGTGATCCGGACGAAGGCAAGATGAAATAGCATACTTTAACTCCCATCCATGGAACCATCAACTGGAATTTATCACTCTGGATTGTATTAAACCATTTTCACAATCTTTTATTGTTATATATACACACACAATTGCATATAATGTTTATATATATAAAAAAACAATTGGTTGAGTTGGTGTATGTATTGTGTATCTGTAAATCCCATACATTACTAGTTTAAACTTCCATTACATACAGCATATCACCATTCTAACTTTACATAAAAGCCTATCTTGAGGTTATCTTGAGATGATTTCGGGGCTTTAGTGTCCCCGCGGCCCGGTCCTCGACCAGGCCTCCACCCCCAGGAAGCAGCCCGTGACAGCTGACTAAATTCCTAGTACAATTAAAAAAAAAAACTTCTCGAGCTCCTTAGGACTTGAACCCATTTAAGATGCAACAAGCATTTCCTCTCTGAACTACAATGCTGAGATGCTGGAACAGGAATCTAACATATAGGGGAGCCGGTCGGCCGAGCGGACAGCACGCTGGACTTGTGATCCTGTGGTCCTGGGTTCGATCCCAGGCGCCGGCGAGAAACATTGGGCAGAGTTTCTTTCACCCTATGCCTCTGTTACCTAGCAGTAAAATAGGTACCTGGGTGTTAGTCAGCTGTCACGGGCTGCTTCCTGGGGGGTGGAGGCCTGGTCGAGGACCGGGCCGCGGGGACACTAAAAAGCCCCGAAATCATCTCAAGATAACCTCAAGATATATACAGGTAGTGAACTGAAATATACCATGATGGCATTAGACTTATGATTGTAACACAACGTGTTACTCACATTGTGACGAGAGTCTGGAATAGGGCGGTGACTATTTGGGTAGGTGTTGTGCCCATCGCACATTAATACAAAAAAAAAACTGATTGATATCTCTACGGTGTGAGAGCTGCGGGTAAAAACCAAAGAGAATAAAAACTTCAAACATTTACTATAATAAAAAAGGACTTTAATTTTACACAAAATGACAACAGGTAATGAAAACAAAAATCCCTTATCTACTTGGCTTACACACAATCAAAAGAGAAATATATACATGTAAAATTTACGTAAAGTAGTAATGGTGCAGGTAATATTTTATACAAAATGCTGTGTGCGTCTACTGTCACCCAGGCGGGGCGAGAGTAGATGGTACAGCTGAGAGTACTCGAAGAGTAGTCTGTTGAGCTGGATTGATTGATGAAGATTAAGCCACCCAAAAGGTGGCATGGGCATGAATAACCCGTAAGTGGTGGCCCTTTTGAGCCATTACCAGTATCAAGAGATGATACTGGAGATCTGTGGAGGTGCGACTGCACCCTTCGTGACGGGAGATAATCTCCCGTGTTGAGCTGGACGCTAGCAAACCCTTTTATATGGGGCATGACGTCACAGTTGGCGCGAATTCTGGAGTTTAACAATCAGCTGGCAGGTAAACGATCGTTAGCTGGTGGATCTGGTCCCCCGCCGAGATAGCAGATGTCACGGGTACTGGAGGGGGGGAGGAGGAGGTGTGTCTGGACACCAATACATTTTGGGCACGTATTGTCGTTGATGTTGAAGCTTGATGTTGGAATATGCAGATAAGTAGGCAGTAAAGGGACCGGCAGGACCTACTGCTAAACAGATCACCGTAACAACATACATACGAAGGAGAAGGGCTTGTAGCTGAGTGGACAGCGCTCTAGACTCGTGGACCTAAGGACCGGGGTTCGATCCTCGGCACCGCCGGAAAAACAAATGGGCAGTTTGCTTCACCCTGATGGCCCTGTTACCTAGTAGTAAATAGGTACCTTGGAGTTAGACAGCTGCGACGGGCTGCTTCCTGGTGGGTGGGTGTGAAAAACAAACATTAGTACTTAGTAAAAGTTGATTGATTGACAGTTGAGAGGCGGGGCAGGGCTCTTTCTGCAAGCACAACTAGATGAATACATACATTACAAACGTACATTTAATGTATGTTAGGGATGAGGCAAGTTTGGAGTACTTACCTATCCGTACTTACGTATCAGCGACTACGGGGGTGGGGGGGGGGGGAGGGACTGGGGGTCTTGGCTCTTGATGCCCGCCTGCTGCTGCTGCCCGTGGGCATCGTCCCGACGTGGGTGTTAGTCCGCGAGTGTGTCATATCTTACTCAATTAACTTCTACGTCAGTCATATTCGTGGTTGTATACTTTCGTTTTGTGCATACTCACGCTATTTTACTCATTGTTCCTGTTAGGGGGGAGGGGGGGGTAACTCATTCGCTCATACACATTCAATTTACCCATTAGCTTACTCTTCACTTGCTTCACTTTTTGTGTTCACACTAGTCAGTTACCGGCGCTCTTGCACTCCCACACTCACTCTTAGCTTGCTATCGTACTCCCACTCTTAGCTTGCTATCGCACTCCCACACTCACTCTTAGCTTGCTATCGCACTCCCACACTCACTCTTAGCTTGCTATCGTACTCTCACTCGTAGCTTGCTATCGCACTCCCACACTCACTCTTAGCTTGCTATCGCACTCCCACGCTCACTCTTAGCTTGCTATCGCACTCCCACACTCACTCTTAGCTTGCTATCGTACTCCCACACCCACTCTTAGCTTGCTATCGCACTCCCACACTCACTCTTAGCTTGCTATCGCACTCCCACACTCACTCTTAGCTTGCTATCGCACTCCCCACACTCACTCTTAGCTTGCTATCGTACTCCCACACTCACTCTTAGCTTGCTATCTCACTCCCACGCTCACTCTTAGCTTGCTATCGCACTCCCACACTCACTCTTAGCTTGCTATCGTACTCCCACACTCACTCTTAGCTTGCTATCTCACTCCCACGCTCACTCTTAGCTTGCTATCGCACTCCCACACTCACTCTTAGCTTGCTATCGTACTCCCACACTCACTCGTAGCTTGCTATCGCACTCCCACACTCACTCGTAGCTTGCTATCGCACTCCCACACTCACTCGTAGCTTGCTATCGCACTCCCACACTCACTCGTAGCTTGCTATCGCACTCCCACACTCACTCGTAGCTTGCTATCGCACTCCCACACCCACTCTTAGCTTGCTATCGCACTCCCACACTCACTCTTAGCTTGCTATCGCACTCCCACACCCACTCTTAGCTTGCTATCGCACTCCCACACTCACTCTTCGCTTGCTATCGTACTCCCACACTCACTCTTAGCTTGCTATCGCACTCCCACACTCACTCTTAGCTTGCTATCGCACTCCCACACTCACTCGTAGCTTGCTATCGCACTCCCACACTCACTCGTAGCTTGCTATCGTACTCCCACACTCACTCGTAGCTTGCTATCGTACTCTCACTCGTAGCTTGTTATCGTACTCCCACACTCACTCGTAGCTTGTTATCGTACTCCCACACTCTTGGCTTGCTTGCTATCGCACTCCCACACTCACTCTTAGCTTGCTATCGCACATTTTCCCCTTTAGTTTGGCACAGCCATGCTCCCACACTCACTCACAAGCTCTCGCTCGCTTAACTCCTTATGGACGTACTCTGTCTCCTTGTCAGAGGCGCCCCTCTCTCTCTCACCCTCTTGAAGCTGCACTCTCACTTAAGATTGCATGTTCTTTCTTCCTTTGGCCAGGGTTATGTCTTCTCCCCCTCCCATTTGCTGGGATTGTGTCCTCTTTCCCACCTATTGGGTGGGGTTGCGTCTACTCCCTCTCCCGTTCTTGGTCTGTGTGTGTGGTTGTTGTTGTTGTTGTTATAGATTCAGCTACTCGGAACAAGTTCCAAGTAGCACGGGCTATGGTGAGCCCGTAACTTACCTGGCACAGGAGCTGGGCAAGAAGCACGGGCTATGGTTAGCCTCGTGGACAGGAGATGTCTCCCGTGATCTTGTGTGTGTGTGTGTGGTGGTCGATTGATTGTTTGATGAAGACTAAGCAACCCAAGAGGTGGCACGGGCATGAATAGCCCGTAATGTGTGGGTCGTGTTTTAGGATGTTTTGTATTTCGATCCATTATTCCCCCGTTTCTTCCCTCGTGTTCGGATCCGTCACCTGACCTCACACAACTTAATATTCACCTCTTCCCACATGTGTATTTAAGACAAATTTTGTATCTTGTGAATGCCTCTAAGTTTTTCACAGATTAAAGAACAAATCAAGAAGAAAATACACCCAACTATCAAAAGTCGTCACAGAGCCAAAGTAGCAGAAAGAAGATCCACTACGATGTGATACGAACAAGCCACTGGGTACTACTCATTCAAGCCTGACAAAAAAGATATCCAAAGACATTGCAGTAGCCATACATAGACTCAGACTTGGTTAAAAGTGCTGCTGAGAGGTAATAAACCCAATAGTTAAAGAGTGTCATATCTGTAGAACAGAAGCAGAGGCGCCACTATTGAACTTCTTACTAGAATGTGAAGCTACTGAAGCCCCGCACATCAAACTCAACATTAATCCAACAACAACAACAGCAGCTGCCTTAGATGCACATTCCACAGCGACTACAATGATTAGAAAAGCCATTAAAGAATGGGACACACTAGTAAACAGTCTGCACCTACATTCGCCACCAACATAATGTTATCAAAAGAAGACTAAAACAGAAGCGAAAAAGAAAAAGGGGAAAAAGGAGGAAACCCCACCTCCATTTAATAATTTGACCCAAATATCAATAACAAGGTTATCGCGAATAACCGAGCTCAATTACCGGCTCACCATAGCCCGTGCTACATGGACATTTCGTTCTGAGTAGCTAAATCTAAAACACCACCACCTTGTGAAAATTTACGGGTTATTCATGCCCGTGCCACCTCTTGGGTGGCTTAATCTTCATTAATCTTGTGAATTCATTCCTTACCCGAAGATGTTCCAGAGTGGAATCAAACGTTGTAAAAAATATATCCTTTAATAATCACTAGTGTGTCTTTGCCATGAATTTCTGTAATTTCTTGGGCACGATTCCTTCCCACCGTCCCATCCCAAATCCTTATCCTTACCCTTCCAAGTGCTATATAGTTTTAATGACTTGGCGCTTTCCCCCCTGATAGTTCCCTTCCTTCCTCCCCCCCCCCGTCCATCCGAAATCCTTATCCCTAGTGCTATATAGTCGTAATGGCTTAGTGCTTTCACCCTGATAATCCCCCTCCTTCCCCCCCCCCCACCCCGGTACACCGCAAACCGCCACAACCTGGCTGATCCGTTAACTACTGTAGGAAGTTGTTGAACGCTTCAACCATTCTTGCAGCACTATTTGTTACAATTGCTGGCAGGAGTTTGACGAGTGTAGACCGCCGATGGGTCATCAGTAGTCACTGTGCTTGACTATGTAGTAGACCATATGGGTCCTTAGTATCATAATAATATGGCATCACCTCAGCGTGGTGTTGTGGGTGCCGATGGTGTTCAACCCGTCCTCGCAAATTCGTATCTGAACTTAATAGTTTCCCTTGAAAAGCTTCATAGAAACACCGACCTTGCCTAACCTACTTAGTATGTTAAAATAAGCATCTTATAGCTTCGTAATTACCATTGTTACTTAACCTATTATAGGTATAGGTTAGGTAATAATTGTAATTACGAAGCAATAAGTTGCTTATCTTAACATACTAAGTAGGTTAGGTAAGGTCGGTGTTTCTATGAAGCTTTTCAAGGGAAACTATTATGTTAAGTATGTAACCTATGCATATATTTAATGTCAATATTGACTATACGAATTTGCGAGGACGGGTTGTGGTGTTACTTCAGTCACATGTTGCACATTGAGGTGGCTCCATGTGTGTGTGAGACAGATAGACAGACAGACATGCCTAGGGGTCCTAAAGCCCCCATCCCCCCTCCCCGTCTACCACACCCTGTCTCCGGTCGCCAGGAACACTCATTAAAAACACCACTACCATCATGCCATGCAAAATACTGCAAGAGGAGCGGCACGCTCGCTTGAAATACGTCCAGTAATGAGTATTAGATTGGGGCACGAGACTAATGCTGGCTGACGTAGGCTGTGAATGTGTTGAGGTGTGCGAGGGGGGGGGGGGAATGTGGGTAAGTGATAGATTGATAAAGATTAAGCCACCCAAAAGGTGGCACGGGCATGAATAGCCCGTAAGTGGTGGCCCTTTTGAGCCATTACCAGTATCAAGAAATGATACTGGAGATCTGTGGAGGCGCAACTGCACCCTGCGTGACGGGAGATGACTCCCGGACCAATGGTGACCAAATGATGGTGGGTAAGTGCATTCCCAAGTGTTTATGAGGGGGGGGGGTGAAGTGAGGAGGGGGGATGATTGGATCATTTGCGCAGCAGCAAACACTATTGTCGGGTTCGTTAACTTTCCAAGGCTTATAAACTCGTCCGCGTGTATTTAACATTTGTCTAAATGTATTTAACATTATTCAGGTCAGCCAACAATTCTTCTTCTCGCTCCAACGATCACAGAAGGGAAGGGATGGGAACTATCAGGATAAGCGCCAAGCCATTACGACCATATATTGCCCTTGGAAAGGGTCAGGACAAGGATTTGGGATGGGACAGGGGGGGGGGGAAGGAATGGTGCCCAATAACTTGTGGACGGTCGAGGGATTGAACACCGACCTGCATGAAGCGAGACTGTCGCTCTACCGTCCAGCCCAAGTGGCAGGTGACGAATACAGGAGCCATCACACATACTTCCATGCACACATACGTTACATAGGCTACAGTGTGCCCTGTAATGTTACGACTTTCGAAAGAGTTATTGTCGGTCTCGTGATGAACCTCGGGGGGGGGGGGAATAAGTGAATCATCGTCTCTTACCGTCTTCACTGGTCATTGTGTCGCTTGGATTTATGTTTCGCTTGNTATTAGCACACTCGAAAAACTTTTCCTTTATCCCTCTGACTCATCTGGAGTTTTGTGTGTTGCGTGAGTCATTGTGTGTATGTGTGTAATAAAACAATGTCTGTATGACGAGCTCACTCGTGTAACACAAATTATTTGAGATTTATAATACAAAGAATATATTTTACATTTTGTTTAGTTAAAAAGAGACATTTAATTCTACACATTACTAGTAGACAATAATCTAAAGTATTGTTGTGATAACTTTTTGTTGCTGCTTCTCTTACGAGTCCATCCCTGTCCTGTGTGGCAGTGAACAATTGAAAGTTGCACTTACTAAATCGTGAATATATAATATGTGATGTAATATATGTGACCTGTTACAATATCGACATCGTCGCTGGAGTACAGAGTGGCGATTTCTGCGCCATCTATGGACCTGCACTCCAACTCCCCGGTATTGGGTGCAACGCAAGCAACGCATCTGTTGGTGGTGGCGTGGGCATCGGTGACCCCCCCCCACCCCGGTGTCCTGCCTCAGAAGGTGAGGTCGATGAGGATGACCTCTGTGTGGGAGGCGTAACGAGATCAACGCCATCTAGGTTGCGACTACAATTACAATATCAGTTCCCTGATGAAGTGGTGTTACCCTAAGGTCACCCAGTATACTGTTCGTCTAGCTAATGACGTTTTATGTTCGCAGAGGTGACGTAAGAAGGCGATTGCGCTAAGGTTGTTCACCTGGGACAATCAAGAACTCTTACACAAGAACACAGGACAGATCACTTGATCTGTCCTGTGAGAGGACAAAGTGGCCGTTGTCGATTATAGCAGTGTGTATGGACTGACGTACCCGAGATTGGCAAGGAAGAGTTACGAGACGACAGTGGTGCGTCTGTGAGGTGAAGTGAGCGAGATGTGCTGCAAGTGAGCGACTAGAGACTTTTGCCAGGGTGCCAGCTACACCTGTAGTGATATATGAGGCCCCTGTCAGCGTGTTGCTGAAACCCTCTGCCAGTGGGTGTCTGGAGAGCGGAAAGGGGTATTAGCACATCGTGACGATACGGTGAGGTTAGTATGGACTGGCCCATGTTGAGGAAAGTGAACTCGCCGGCGATTGCCATTAAATGTGGACGACGGGTACCTGAAAAGTGGATTCACAGGGATTTGATGAACACTGCTGATGTATCGTCTGAGTGAAAGAGACACTTTGTAAATATGTGTAGTAATACTTGCATATATTTTAGTGGTGAAGGTGTAATTATGTATAGTTTATCCCACCTTTTATTCTACACTACTACCTGCCCCAGCCAGTTCTTGTTTACCACCGACTTGGGGTTGAATAAAGACGAAGAGATTATAAGATAGGTTAACAGCAAGAACCCGGTTACTGGACCAAAGTGGCCGTAACATGACTTTACGAAATATGTTTAAATCTATAATTTACACTATTGTATTATGTATGAGGCTGTCTTGTGTAGCAGTGAATACGAGCAACATCCTTACTGCAATAAGACCTAGAATAATTATTCCGATTAGGCAAAATGTTCATCTTGTCAATAAAAATGGTAATAATAATAATAATGCGGAGATATTTTTTTTAATATCGGGTTAATACTGGAGTGTGAAAGACAATGAAAAATTATGACATTTGAACGCCACACTTAAATTCCAACCTTACAGCTTCTAGAGTGTGTAAAATAATATTATGTGCGTTATCATTTATTAGTGTGTCAAAGAAGCCTTGCGGACTGAAATATGATATATTGTCCAAACAAATGAAATAGTTAAACAGCATTATTGTTCCCAATAAACAATAATTTTAATCATTAGCCAAAATGATATCTTTATTTTTTACTCCTAACGGTCATATTACTTTAGGTATATATCTTATGTAACACATTACTGAGTAAATATGCATGTAAAATTAGATGATGACGTAAACACAAAATTGAAGAAAGCACATTAAACACTTGCATACTATTCGTAGAATTACGGAAAAGAATATATTAACTGTTAATGTAATACTGGTCATGAATATAAAGCTTAGAAAAAACACAACATTTTGCTCTGAAACCGGTGGTCCATAATGCCAGAGGAAGTCAACGCTGGAAAGTCATCATCTTCCTTTGACATTATGAACCACTTTTATTTATTTACAAAATGAACATATCTTTGAGCCAAATAATATTTTCTTTACGTTCTGCATTCATTGTCAGAACCTCTGTAACAGTTAATATATTAATGATTCATAGAACTTTGCTACGTGAATATAACTGGCTTATTTGAATGGGTTTGGGTACTATTAACCAGTGTGAATTAAATAATCGTTTAACTACTTAATTTATTAGATAATCTATCACATTTTTGTCTGAGGCTTCTAAGAGCGACCAGCAGTGTTTACAAATATCTTTTTTTTTTACACACCAAGTCGTATCCTGGAAATCCTTATGGCGTCGAAATGACGTCAACCACTAGAACGAGCTGTGGGCTAGACTTTTTTGCAGTAACCTTGAAGAAACTAGAATGGAGAGACCATTCGATCCCCGACGGTCCAAGTTGTTGGGCACCATTCCTTCTTTCCGTTTTGTCCCAGATCAATAGTCCTCAAATTCCTGCTCTTTTTTCCTCGTATCCCAGGAACGTGTCCTGGCATCCCTTCCAAGTGGTATACAGCCACTACTTTTCCAGCGCTCTTTCCTCGTATGTATATTGCATTACATAAAACGGAATACGATTAGCATTGGGGTAACTACGTCTCTCTGTACATAAATTACTAGGTCGCATTACAGCCGATTTGCAACGTAATAGCACTGTCACGTCAGGACTAATTTATACAGAAAATATGAAGTGAAACTGACTGATAGATCGTAAGATCACACTGCCACTGATGCGTTCCTAATCTCCAGCTGTTAACTGGACACCCTTGGCTGCGTTCTTAATTCTTGACGACCGAAGAAGTCTAATTTATACTTGCCACTGCCACGTTTTCTTGGGGTGAAGAGGTTGGAGGATTGGGAGGAGGTTGTAGGGTTGGGAGGAGGTTGTATTGCTCGCCTGGGACCCCCTACTCCTCCCCACCTCCAGCCTTGCCACTTCTCTATGCATACTGCACGAGGAGAAATCAGGTGATCAAAGGACTCGTATGCACGAGGTATAGAAAGGAAAGGGATGGGGATAATATGGATAAGAGATGAGAGGGCGGAGGAGGAAAAGAAAGAAAAAGGAGGACAAAATAAGGAAAAGGGATTGGGAAAAAATAATATAACTGTGAGGAAAAGAAAAAGGAAAAAAGGGATGTGAAATTCAAGAAAATATGAGAAAATGATAGAAATATGTGAAAGATTATGGGACAAAAGTTGTCTTGCATGTTTTATTTATTCAAGCAAACATTCAATATGCATGATGTGTGCATATGGCATTATTTTGTTTCAAATATATATTTTTGAGTTAATTTGAAATGGTATATAAAGGAGGGCGTTTTTCGAGAGTGATGTGTTGTTCCTGCAACAGCAGACCCGGCAGTGTTG
>WNGS01004374.1:12338530-12351704 GCA_020271785.1 Procambarus virginalis
CAACTACCCTTGTCTCTCCTCCACGTATCTCACCGACCTCTCTCCGCCACAGATCAGACACAGAGGACCGTCGCCAGAGAACTTCGCCTGTATTACACCTTCTTCATCCCAGTGAAGGCTCCTTGTCTTCCTTGAACCGGAATGACAGCAAGCGAGACAACAGCACATTACCCAGGTCCTCTTCAGCGTCACCCAGCCAGGGTCGACCGCTCTCCAACATATCCTCAGAGTCCTGTTGTTCCGGATGCTGCGACAGCGGTCATGATAACCATACTGGCGTCGGTGATGGGGAAGATAAGGACACTAAGTTGAAAACGGTGATTTAGAAAACGATAAATCAGTTCCAAAACTGCGAAGATTATATAGGGGGTGTTCTGTTGTAGCAGATTCAGACTGGTCGAGAGTTGAGGTACTCATGAGTGAATGATTCTTATACTCACGTCCTGTGACACTCCGATACTCACTGGAGTTGAAAGACTTAGAAACCATGTCAATAAATGACTTGATAATCTGTGCTTGCAAAGACAGATCTTAGTGTCCGTGTCATAATTATAAAATTGATGCAGACATTTCTCAGCAAGATTTCAAAATTGTATATTTTCAAGAAGCAAATCACCGTTTTCATTGACCCCATTGTCTTCACATTACCTTCTATTGCTAGCCGATAACTTATTATATTGTAAATATTATGTTCATGGTATATTGTTGAGGAAACGGTTGATTTACAATAACAAAAATATTGATGCCCCAAAACTTGGTGATGCGATATATGACCCATGTTTCATGCTCATCCTTCATCCCTTTTTATACATATAAATTATTGGTCATGTTTTATATGCACCCACAAGTACTATGCACAGAAAAGAATACCTTTAGTCAATGCACTATGCCTCTCAAGTGAAGTCTCCCATTAGTGGGTACTTATTAACTCTTGTATATGTTCCTGTCTCTGCTGCTGCTGGCTACTCTTCGTCAATTTCATGAAGGGTATCTAAAGGATTTTGGCGACTTTAATGGTTCAAAGGATGTAGAGATATTGTTGTCTAGTATCTAGATGAAGGTGGCAGGAAATGGTACACCACTATAGAGCAGAGTGCTGGTGATGACTGCAAGAGGCAAACGAACTGTAGCTAATTGCACGCGTTTGGTGGCGTGTCTGAATATTTCAGTAAATGTGTTGGCACCAGACCGTCTGCATGTCCATAGCCGGTTCATGGCTATGGAGACCCGGATGGGATACATCTTCTCTAGGGTTCTCCAAGCAACAATTACTCTTGCTTTATGGAAGTGGCATAAGACCAGTTGCGTCACCAGAGGCGAAAAGACCACTCAGCCAGCCAGCACACACAAGGGTTTGATGTGAGACGCACGTCAAGTACACAGAAATCTTCTATCATTAAAATTGCACATCTTAATGTTGATGACCAAACCGCACATCAGAGAATGGAAAATGACGATGTTTCGGTCCTTCCTGGAGCAGTATCCAATACGTGGAATTGGATACTGCCCATCTTCCAGTAATGATAGTGCTTACAGGACACATTTACTCAGAGTATATCTGTCCCATTTGGGACAAATCACAAATGGGATTCTAAACACGTGAAAAAGTAACTAAAGAACCTATAGTATAACCTGTCCCAGTAGTCCTGACCTAACAGACGCCATCTTATGCCTAATACAGTACATATATGAGCTGTACTAGGCCATGAAGTTTTAACTTTCATTTTGGTTTTTCGTTTATTCGAAGAATAATAATGCATCATGTACATGCTGACGGCTACAACGGTCCATTTTTGTACGTTCGACCACATGGTGGAGTAATATGGCTGGTGGAGTGACATTACTGCTGGTAACATAACATTGCATCTTTACACTATTTTCATTATCTGTCCACCACTTGTGAAACTTCAGTGTCATGTTTTGGCTACCATTGCTTATAATTTTACTGTGCTAAAGAGTTCTGGGGAGTACATGCAGACCAAGAATCACCTTAAATACTCACAATTTGTAAACTTTGTCAGTTACATTCAGTAGTTACTGTATTACATGTATATATGAAGATATGAAACACTCATGAGGAATTTCAAATACTGTAGTATTTAGAGGCTGTTAAGGTATGAGCAATAGCCAGAGCGGAGGGAGAGGCGGCGATTCACACACATGCATAGAGTGTGCAGCCCATCCTCCGAATATGGGAAGGTAAATGTAAGAGCACAAGTGTAATTATGTACTATTCCTAACAGTCAGGAAATGAACATATTACATTTAGTATTAAACCGTACTGTCAATTCGGAGGATGGGTTGCGGCGCTGAGAGCCAGCTGCCATTTGACGCTAAATTGTTGTATGTGTTGGAGTTGTATAGACGAGGCTTGCTGATGGAAGCTTGCCGTATCTGGCGCTCCCCCAGAGCCATCTTTCTGTTCCTGTACAAATACAATCACGGACTGACATAGAGGTGGAAGTTTTATTACAATGAAAACCAGCGTGAATACATCATCTCTTTTCGTATATACACAAGCCCCTTACAAATGAAATAATATTGAACAAAAATAATGTAATCTAAAAAAATTCTAGAGAAAATCTAGACAGTAAGGTACACCGGAGGTCACGGGTGACACAATGTGACCAACCGCTGTCAATAGCAGCTTATAAATCTTATTGTACCAATAAGGAGCTATATGAAATAGCCTTCATTGCTTACTTAATTCCTTGGAGAAAATGAAAGTAACAGGTGTCATGTAGACAATATTATGATGACCAAACCACAACTTAGAAGATGGAGAAGCAACGACGTTTCGGTCGTCCTGGACCATTATAGAAGAGTAATTATAGAATATTGTAATATAGTAATTATAGAAGAGAGGAAGGTGCTTGCACCTTCCTCTCTTCTGCATACGACTTGATAATAGCCCAGACGGTCCAAAATATATTTAGACAAATTCTATCAAATATTTCTTCACAGTGGCAAAATGTAAGCTAACAGAGATCAATTTTCGAACATTTGAACGCTTCACAATAATAATTTATATTACATTGAAATTAAACATATTTATAACGAAATAATTTAATTAAGGACAAATGTGCTTCAAAACTTCAATGCATTAGAAACCCATTTACACCCGCTGATAACACCAGGTTCCAAATGATAACTTCTAAACCAGAATTCACAGACTGAAGTAATAATAGTTTGAAGCGATATGTATTTGTTGTAAAACAATCTTCACAGTTTGCGTGCCACAAAATGAAAATACTTTCTTGTCTAACAAGAAAGTATATTGCCTGCGTGTCCATATTTAAACATGTGCGAGACTCGCTTTAGCGAATGGAATACGTATGTTTGTTAACATTGAGCATTATAGTGAAGGGAACTCACCGTCTCTGTTGGGAGGTCACTATAATAACACATGCTGCAAAACTGTTCAGTTTTTACATGATTGTGAAGACGTAACACGGAAACAAGATTAAACCAGTTTAAAAGCTAATATTCTTCCCTCGGTGAAGTCCAACCACTTGGGCGGACGGTAGAGCGACGATCTCGCGTCATGCAGTTCCGTGTTCAATCCCCGACCGTCCAAGTGGTTGGGCACACTTTCCTTCCCCCCGTCCCAGCCCAAATCCTTATCCTGACCCCCTTCCAAGTGCTATATAGTCGGAATGGCTTGGCGTTTTCCCCCCTGATAGTTCCCTAGTTCCTCGTGAAGACTGAAGCTTCAGTTCTTAAGGCCATCAGCCTGAGAACCATCAGTATTGCGACGGAAGAGGTCAAAGTCTAGAACAGTATCAAGAAAACATCTGCGAAAACATATGCCAAGGACGTTTTCGTTAATCAATATATCACAAGATCCTGATGTATCTAGGATAAAATATTGAGGCCGTAGAATGAAATTGAACTAACGTCCTGGAATTCTTAGACACAAGCACTACCGTCTGGACCCTGAAAATCTAAAAAAAAAAGAAAATTATCTCTACCAGAAGCACTACCCGACTTTGAGTCTGGAAGGCCACTATCCGATACCGCAATCCATGTTTTTCCGAAATATCCGCCATCATCTGGCGTCGGTAGTGCCCTAACCCACACATATGCGGACACTAAGCCATTGGTCTGAAAACAGCATTAATTTTTAACAAGATAGATTTTGGAAACTAATCCCAATGGGTAATTATTATTCATTGACAAGTATAGATTATGTTAATGACATCCTCTAGTCATGGAAACAAATGGATGATCATAATTAAAACAGAAATTATGTTTAGGGTTTATTCAGGTGATCACACGTACGAGCATATACATAATTCACGATGAAAACATTAGCGTTAATGCATTAAATAATAAATGAGAAAATGAAATAGCTTAATATAATGAAATGCCAATCCCTAACTACTTTTAACTTACATTCATTTATTTAATAAAATGTAATTACACCAAGACATTGCTGATTGTGATGTGATCAATTCAATCATGGTTATTATTCCAAGGCTAAGAGAATATGAAGCTTTTAATTAATTATAAATAAATTATATATATATATTTTTTTTATATATATATCAAATCATGTAAGTGTATTAATTACCAAGCTCGAAGAAGCGAAGTATGTATCGTAGATAAATAGATATATTATATATATATATATATATACTATATATATATATATTATATATATATAATACTATAATAGAATATGTAATGTATTATATATATTGTACCAGTACCACCGCTGGAAGGGAGGTACCACTTATGGCTGGAAGAAGGGGGTCCCTTAGCCTCGGAGGAAAGCATACATAATGCATTAGAGAGGATCTTTAGTTCCCCTCCAATACAGTTTCTATGTTCTTTTTCCTACCACCCCTTTCCATATGTGTTTTGTTGTGCTGTATTAGATATTCAAAGGTTACAAGATATATATATTGGTTAATACAATGAGGTTTAAAGGATATGGATTTCTTGGAGCTCCTCCACTTCCGGACAGGAACTGAGACGTACCAGGCTTGATCGGGTCACGGCGTTTCCCGGATATTACTATTATACATATAACCTTTTGAAGGTAAGAATTAAAAGCCTAGTCAATGTTTCTTGTTTGTCTAATTTATAATTAATATTTAAAAGTAATGATACAATGCACCATTCTTGGCTCGTCTTATCTGTGGAACACCATAAACATTATAAATAATCTGAATAAAAGTTACTCATTTTTACAGTATTCATTTTCTGTGTGCTCAAGCAAAGCCTAACCTTCACATTTGTATATGGGCGTCTTAGTTACCGTCTTGGGCTTGATGTTATGGTGGGAACTGAGGGTGAAGGCGCCCTCTTGGACCCACCAGCCGTGGAGACACTTGGGCACACAGAAAATGAATACTGTAATAAATGAGTAACTTTTATTCAGATTATTTATAATGTTTATGGTGTTCCACAGATAAGACGAGCCAAGAATGGTGCATTGTATCATTACTTTTAAATATTAATTATAAATTAGACAAACAAGAAACATTGACTAGGCTTTTAATTCTACCTTCAAAAGGTTATATGTATAATATAATATCCGGGAAACGCCTGCTACGTACTCAGTCCTGTCCGGAAGTGGAGGAGCTCCAAGAAATCCATATCCTTTAAACGCTCATTGTATTAACCAATATATATATCTTGTACCTTTGAATATCTAATACAGCACAACAAAACACATATGGAAAGGGGTGGTAGGGAAAAAGAACATAGAAACTGTATTGGAGGGGAACCTAAAGATCCTCTCTAATGCATTATGTATGCTTTCCTCCGAGGCTAAGGGACCCCCTTCTTCCAGCCATAAGTGGTACCTCCCTTCCAGCGGTGGTACTGGTACAATATATATATATATATATATATATAATATATATATATATATATATATATATATATATATATAATATATATATTATATAATATATTGTGTGTGTGTGTGTGTTCTCTGTAAACTGTAGCATTGCAATAAAATAAGATAAAACAAAACATACAAAAAATAATAGGGGTGGTAGGAGAGAAAAGAATTAAGTATTCGGTGAGAATCCACAAGATCTTCTCTGAATGCTCTTTGTTTCTTCTTCGAGGATGTGGGTCCCTGCAATTGCACCAGAGGTGGTACCCCTAATATATATATATATATATATATATATATAATATATATATATATATATATATATATATATATATATATATATCTATATATATATATTTTCAAAGACTTTAGTACACAACACACAGAACAACTATAACTGAACAGAGTTTAAATACCTGCATTTGGGTGAGGTGACATTTACATGGTTTGGGGTGAGGTGAGAACAACACAGAACACAAACAATGGGTATAAGGGAAGAATAGATCTGTAACTGCAGAAGGCCTATTGGCCCGTATTTCTTGATGTTTCTATATTGGAGCGGAGTCTTGAAGTGGGTAGGAATATAGTAGTGCGTTAATGGCTGTTGATTGCTGGTTATACTATATAATATATATCATATATATATATATATATATATATATATATATATATATATATATATATATATATATATTTATTTATATTTACGCTTCATATTCTCTTCAGCCTTGGAATAATACCATGATTTGAATTGATCACATCACAATCAGCAATGTCTTGGTGTAATTACATTTTATTAAATAAATGAATGTAAGTTAAAAGTAGTTAGGGATTGGCATTTCATTATATTAAGCTATTTCATTTTCTCATATATTATTTAATGCATTAACGCTAATGTTTTCATCGTGAATTATGTATATGCTCGTACATGTGATCACCTGAATAAACCCTAAACATAATTTCTGTTTTAATTATGATCATCCATTTGTTTCCATGACTAGAGGATGTCATTAACATAATCTATACTTGTCAATGAATAATAATTACCCATTGGGATTAGTTTCCAAAATCTATCTTGTTAAAAATTAATGCTGTTTTCAGACCAATGGCTTAGTGTCCGCATATGTGTGGGTTAGGGCACTACCGACGCCAGACTGATGGCGGATATTTCGGAAAAACATGGATTGCGGTATCGGATAGTGGCCTTCCAGATTGAAAGTCGGGTAGTGCTTCTGGTAGAGATAATTTTCTTTTTTTTTTAGATTTTCAGGGTCCAGACGGTAGTGCTTGTGTCTAAGAATTCCAGGACGTTAGTTCAATTTCATTCTACGGCCTCAATATTTTATCCTAGATACATCAGGATCTTGTGATATATTGATTAACGAAAACGTCCTTGGCATATGTTTTCGCAGATGTTTGTCATGATACTGTTCTAGACTTTGACCTCTTCCGTCGCAATACTGATGGTTCTCAGGCTGATGGCCTTAAGAACTGAAGCTTCAGTCTTCACCGAGGGAACTAGGGAACTATCAGGGGGGAAAACGCCAAGCCATTCCGACTATATAGCACTTGGAAGGGGGTCAGGATAAGGATTTGGGCTGGGACGGGGGGAAGGAAAGTGTGCCCAACCACTTGGACGGTCGGGGATTGAACACGGAACTGCATGACGCGAGATCGTCGCTCTACCGTCCGGCCCAAGTGGTTGGACTTCACCGAGGGAAGAATATTAGCTTTTAAACTGGTTTAATCTTGTTTCCGTGTTACGTCTTCACAATCATGTAAAAACTGAACAGTTTTGCAGCATGTGTTATTATAGTGACCTCCCAACAGAGACGGTGAGTTCCCTTCACTATAATGCTCAATGTTAACAAAACATACGTATTCCATTCGCTAAAGCGAGTCTCGCACATGTTAAATATGGACACGCAGGCAATATACTTTCTTGTTAGACAAGAAAGTATTTTCATTTTGTGGCACGCAAACTGTGAAGATTGTTTTACAACAAATACATATCGCTTCAAACTATTATTACTTCAGTCTGTGAATTCTGGTTTAGAAGTTATCATTTGGAACCTGGTGTTATCAGCGGGTGTAAATGGGTTTCTAATGCATTGAAGTTTTGAAGCACATTTGTCCTTAATTAAATTATTTCGTTATAAATATGTTTAATTTCAATGTAATATAAATTATTATTGTGAAGCGTTCAAATGTTCGAAAATTGATCTCTGTTAGCTTACATTTTGCCACTGTGAAGAAATATTTGATAGAATTTGTCTAAATATATTTTGGACCGTCCTGGGCTATTATCAAGTCGTATGTCAGAAGAGAGGAAGGTGCAAGCACCTTCCTCTCTTCTATAATTACTATATTACAATTATTCTATAATTACTCTTCTATAATGGTCCAGGACGGACCGAAACGTCGTTGCTTCTCCATCTTCTAAGTTGTGGTTTGGTCATCATAATATTGTCTACATGACACCTGTTACTTTCATTTTCTCCAAGGAATTAAGTAAGCAATGAAGGCTATTTCATATAGCTCCTTATTGGTACAATAAGATTTATAAGCTGCTATTGACAGCGGTTGGTCACATTGTGTCACCCGTGACCTCCGGGTGTACCTTACTGTCTAGATTTTCTCTAGAATTTTTTTAGATTACATTATTTTTGTTCAATATTATTTCATTTGTAAGGGGCTTGTGTATATACGAAAAGAGATGATGTATTCACGCTGGTTTTCATTGTAATAAAACTTCCACCTCTATGTCAGTCCGTGATTGTATTTGTACAGGAACAGAAAGATGGCTCTGGGGGAGCGCCAGATACGGCAAGCTTCCATCAGCAAGCCTCGTCTATACAAGCTCCAACACATACAACAATTTAGCGTCAAGTGGCAGCTGGCTCTCAGCGCCGCAACCCATCCTCCGAATTGACAGTACGGTTTAATACTAAATGTAATATGTTCATTTCCTGACTGTTAGGAATAGTACATAATTACACTTGTGCTCTTACATTTACCTTCCCATATTCGGAGGATGGGCTGCAGCACTCTATGCATGTGTGTGAATCGCCGCCTCTCCCTCCGCTCTGGCTATTGCTCATACCTTAACAGCCCTCTAAATAGTACAGGATTTGAAATTCCTCATGAGTGTTTCATATCTTCATATATACATGTAATACAGTAACTACTGAATGTAACTGACAAAGTTTACAAATTGTGAGTATTTAAGGTGATTCTTGGTCTGCATGTACTCCCCAGAACTCTTTAGCACAGTAAAATTATAAGCAATGGTAGCCAAACATGACACTGAAGTTTCACAAGTGGTGGACAGATAATGAAAATAGTGTAAAGATGCAATGTTATGTTACCAGCAGTAATGTCACTCCACCAGCCATATTACTCCACCATGTGGTCGAACGTACAAAAATGGACCGTTGTAGCCGTCAGCATGTACATGATGCATTATTAATTCTTCGAATAAACGAAAAACCAAAATGAAAGTTAAAACTTCATGGCCTAGTACAGCTCATATATGTACTGTATTAGGCATAAGATGGCGTCTGTTAGGTCCAGGACTACTGGGACAGGTTATACTATAGGTTCTTTAGTTACTTTTTCACGTGTTTAGAATCCCATTTGTGATTTGTCCCAAATGGGACAGATATACTCTGAGTAAATGGGTCCTGTAAGCACTATCATTACTGGAAGATGGGCAGTATCCAATTCCACGTATTGGATACTGCTCCAGGAAGGACCGAAACATCGTCATTTTTCCATTCTCTGATGTGCGGTTTGGTCATCAACATTAAGATGTGCAATTTTAATGATAGAAGATTTCTGTGTACTTGACGTGCGTCTCACATCAAACCCCTTGTGTGTGCTGGCTGGCTGAGTGGTCTTTTCGCCTCTGGTGACGCAACTGGTCTTTATGCCACTTCCATAAAGCAAGAGTAATTGTTGCTTGGAGAACCCTAGAGAAGATGTATCCCATCCGGGTCTCCATAGCCATGAACCGGCTATGGACATGCAGACGGTCTGGTGCCAACACATTTACTGAAATATTCAGACACGCCACCAAACGCGTGCAATTAGCTACAGTTCGTTTGCCTCTTGCAGTCATCACCAGCACTCTGCTCTATAGTGGTGTACCATTTCCTCGCCACCTTCATCTAGATACTAGACAACAATATCTCTACATCCTTTGAACCATTAAAGTCGCCAAAATCCTTTAGATACCCTTCATGAAAATTGACGAAGAGTAGCCAGCAGCAGCAGAGACAGGAACATATACAAGAGTTAATAAGTACCCACTAATGGGGGACTTCACTTGAGAGGCATAGTGCATTGACTAAAGGTATTCTTTTCTGTGCATAGTTACTTGTGGGTGCATATAAAACATGACCAATAATTTATATGTATAAAAAAGGGATGAAGGATGAGCATGAAACATGGGTCATATATCGCATCACCAAGTTTTGGGGCATCAATATTTTTGTTATTGTAAATCAACCGTTTCCTCAACAATATACCATGAACATAATATTACAATATAATGAAGTTATCAGGCTAGCAATAGAAGGTAATGTGAAGACAATGGGGTCAATGAAAACGGTGATTTGCTTCTTGAAAATATACAATTTTGAAAATTCTTGCTGAGAAAATGTCTGCATCAATTTTATACATTATGACACGGACACTAAGATCTGTCTTTGCAAGCACAAGATTATCAAGTCATTTATTGACATGGTTTCTAAGTCCTTTCAACTCCAGTGAGTATCGGAGTGTCACAGGACGTGAGTATAAGAATCATTCACTCATGAGTACCTCAACTCTCGACCAGTCTGAATCTGCTACAACAGAACACCCCCCTATATAATCTTCGCAGTTTCTGGAACTGATTTATCGTTTTCTAAATCACCGTTTTCAACTTTAGTGTCCTTATCTTCCCCATCACCGACGCCAGTATGGTTATCATGACCGCTGTCGCAGCATCCGGAACAACAGGACTCTGAGGATATGTTGGAGAGCGGTCGACCCTGGCTGGGTGACGCTGAAGAGGACCTGGGTAATGTGCTGTTGTCTCGCTTGCTGTCATTCCGGTTCAAGGAAGACAAGGAGCCTTCACTGGGATGAAGAAGGTGTAATACAGGCGAAGTTCTCTGGCGACGGTCCTCTGTGTCTGATCCTGTGGCGGAGGAGGTTGGTGAGATACGTGGAGGAGAGACAAGGGTTAGTTGAAGTGGATTATCACAATTTTTAAAAAGATATATAGTTCTGACCTATTGCCACAAGAGTTGTAGACGATGAAATTTTGTTAAACTAGTTAAATTAGCAAATACTAGAGCAGTATTTGCTAAATTTGTAAGCTCTCTGAATACGAATTTCGTCGTTCACCAGTAAATTTATTTTTCCTTATTTTCGGTACTAATGCACCCGATTTATTTTAGTTAGGTTTAGTGATGTTCAGCGGTTTAGATTAAGGTGAGTTACGTTAATTAGGCAGATTTAGTTGCGTTACTTAGGGTAGGTTTATTTACGCTAACTGGGTTAAATGAATTATTTCAAGTATTAGTCAGGTGATGCTCACACATTTATTTTTACTTCGCGGAAGAAATCTTTATCTAAATACAACAGCAACGAACGAAGCATTTGACTCAAAAATGACCGGCCGGTTACTGTATGATTATTATTTTTAGTTCCCTTGGATTATGAGGTATATTTTAACTAAAGTTTTTGTTGCAGTTCTCTTGGATGAGAGAGTATTCTAGACTTCATTTAAGGCACATGCCCGCGTCTTCTGATTTTTTTTAAATCTTGATAAAAATTTCCATTTCCAAATTAAGGATTTTAATTTTGACCATTGTTGAGTGCATTTGGGAGTCACCTGACCTCACACTCACCTGTTATGGAAAAGTTCCTGAAGGCAGTGACGGGGCTGCGTGGTGAACGCGGCTCCTGTCCGTATCCGGAGACGGAATTACTGAGGTTATCTCCGCTGTCACTGACGCCCACGGGTGCTCTGTGGAGGTCCATGTCGGAGGCGTAGATGGAGTGATGCCTGTACGCGGAGCCAGAGTGTGGGGTCCTGATGCTCCTGACGCCCATCACCACGGAGGGGCGGCGGCGAGGGTTGCCCAGACTGCCGTGGGTGACGTCTGGGTCCTCCCGCCACACCTCTGGGGACTTGCCCTGGTCCAAGAGGCCGTGATCGCTCTGGCCGCGCTCCAGCGGGAACCGCTTAGGCTGGATTCCCAGTGCACTAAGCAGGTCCGGGTTATACCTGTGGGATTTTATTTTATAGTTTTTCCAATCATAAATTATGCCAGTAAAGTTTAATTCGGCCTCTTAGCCGTTACAATTAAAATTATAACGCCCAAGAGGCTCACGTAAATTTTTTTTAGACCGTTTTCAATAAGATTTTCTGACATTGAATACAAATTTACATATATATAATCTTCAACTTTTAAGTTAATAATGAGTATTATTGAAAATTACTTATCGAAAGTTATTTGTATTATATATTTACAAGACTAATTGGATTATAACATATTAGGAAAGACTGACTTACAGAGGAAGGTGGTGGACCTTGATGGGTTCAGGAGTCTCCTCCCGGGACACTACGCCCTTCTTGCGCTTGGAGCTACGCTTACGGTGAAGACCCGAGTACTGCGACTCTTGCAGGAGCAAGTTTTTCCTCATCTGGTGTTGTTGTTGTCGCAAGACCTGTAGCTGTTGCTGCTGTTGCTGCAGGCTGGCTTGGGAGGCTGCTGTAAAGGTCACGTTTCTGCGTAGTCTGTCTGGGACAGGAGCCAGACGCGCCACGGGCCGACGCACCGACATGCTGTCAGTTGAATTTTAATACGAAATTAGTATTTTCTGTCTTCCGTACAATGAGTGTTTCTATACTTAACTCGTCAGGTTAATGAGGAAATAAAAATAGTACTTCATGCTACTCAAATCAAACTAAAAAGGGACGTTACCTGTAAGATCTGTCCCTGAAGCGTTCGGTGGACTCGTCCGTCTCTCCCAAGTCGAAGTCCTCAGCGAGCTCAGGGTATGCGTCTGCCCTTCTCAGTCTTTCCAAACCCAGGTGCTCGAGATGGTTCGAGTCCTCGTGGCTGTAGGAGTGGCCTTGAGGACCCAAGTAATATTTTGGGTAAGAACGTTCTTCAGAGCGTCGACTGGGCTCCTGGGAGAGATTCCGGGAATATTTACGAGAGTTCTTGCGCTGTCTGTCTCGTTCCTCTGCCACTGTATTGCCAAGATCCTGGAAATATAATAAACTATTTAGATAATATGAATCTCTTTCATGAAGGCTCTCTC
>WNGS01004374.1:12361257-12393102 GCA_020271785.1 Procambarus virginalis
ACTTTGCGCCCATTGTAATGATTAGCCAAGCTTACTTTTCGTACATGTGAATATTTTAAGCTTTAAAATTTACCAGTACTAAATTTCCTAATTTTCTGATCGAGGCTTGTTAAATGTGCTTAAGAGTCATAGCTCTGTTATAATTGTTACCTTTGTCTTCTAGGTCTCATCGAAGAATTAACTACGTATAAATAAACGGGCGTCATTATCAGTACTTATAAATCGTCTACGTCCATCTGTAGTGACGTTGTGCACGGCCCCTGCCCCCTCCGCCGCACGGTAGGTCACGGAGGTTCACGGCAGGGATCAATACTTGCTACATCACATCCTAACGGCTTATTTGTCTCGGCAGGAGCGTGAAAAGCAATAAAGTGTTGATTTAATATAGCACGCCATAACAGGCGAAATGTCTTA
This sequence comes from Procambarus virginalis, assembly GCA_020271785.1. Taxonomy (NCBI): domain Eukaryota; kingdom Metazoa; phylum Arthropoda; class Malacostraca; order Decapoda; family Cambaridae; genus Procambarus; species Procambarus virginalis. Next base: position 12,361,672 of record WNGS01004374.1, read on the forward strand.
TAATTAAGAAGTCTTCTTGTTCTCATTCTAGTGTTTTAATTTTATTTAAATATGTCTGGCGACAGCTGTGAGGCTAGGACCGTGGTGAATAAGACTCACTTAGAGTGGAGCGAGGACAACGTCTACCCCTCTGAGCCCATCTTCGTCCCCTCGCCAGGAGCTCAGGTAATCTCGCATTGGAATGGGAATGAGGAAGATAGTTCATGGGAGCAGGAATAGGTAGTTTACATGTATAATAAATGAAATATGCTGAAGAATTTTATTTAGGGTCTTATTAGCGGTTCTGTAATAGGAGGCTGATAAACCTGGCTAAAATTAATTAAAAGCGAAGACAGCTGTCTACTCTCATTATTGCTAAATGCTATACAAAAAAAAAAGTAGTCGATAGCCTATCAAGGACCTAATTTTGGTCGGGGTCCGCGCTCGTGCCTGGTTGTGTCTGCCCCGTCAGCGTGAGGACGATGTGTGGTGCTGTCCGCGCTCAGACTACGGGCCAAGGGTCTGACCAGCAGGTGTGTGTGTTGGTGCTTCGACGCCTCGACCTTCACAGAGTTGGGTCGAGTAGAGTTCACAGCCGCCGGGGCCGGTGCCCAAGTGTCTCCAGCCGGCTGGTGGGGTCCAAGAGGGCGCCTTCACCCTCAGTTCCCACCATAGACATCAAGACCCAAGACGGTAACTAAGACGCCCATATACAAATGTGAAGGTTAGGCTTTGCTTGAGCACACAGAAAATGAATACTGTAATAAATGAGTAACTTTTATTCAGATTATTTATAATATATATATATATATATATATATATATATATATGTATATATATATATATATATATAGTATATATATATATATATATATATAATATCTTCAAGGACCCGCCGTCACGTTCACTGTGTCGAACGTCCCCATCGACATGGATGACGCTATGTGTGCTTGGACGTGTAGAATCAGCCCGTCCTTTCATTGCTTTCTATTGAGTGACGTGTGTAGAGGCGCTAAGGGGGTACTCCTCTACATGTGACGATGTGTGGTGCTTGTCGCAAGATATAATGTGGAAACAACAGCAATATGCGTGTGGATGATCACAATGGAGATATGGCAGAAATGCCGGGTTGTTGTTGCTGTTGTTTAAGATTCAGCTACTGGGAACAAAACGTTCCAAGTAGCACGGGCTATGGTGAGCCCGTAGTGGACTTACCTGGTACAGGAGTGGGGCTGTAACTGGTGTTCAAGTGCCGGGAGTGAGGAGAGCATATATGAAGGGGCGTGTCTGGGAGGTGAGGAGCCATTGAGCCAATACACGGGACCAGTGGTGGACATCCTTGAGAGCAGAGACGGGCTGCTGGCTCGGTCATCTCCACCTTCTCATCTTACCACCACTTGTGTATATCGATAAACGCATCAAGGTTACCTCTCTCTTAATCTCCCTGAAACTGGAGTTGATGTGTCTGAGCAACCCGTCCTCGCAAATTCGTATAGTCAATATTGACTTATTAGTTACGTGCATAGGTGACATACTAACCATAATAGTTTCCCTTGAAAAGCTTCATAGAAAACATCGACCTTACCTAACCTACTTAGTATGTTAAAATAAGCATCTTACAGCTTCGTAATTACAAGTGTTACTTAACTTATTATAGGTATAGGTTAGGTAATAATTGTAATTACGAAGCAATAAGATGCTTATCTTAACATACTAAGTAGGTTAGGTAAGGTCGGTGTTTTCTATGAAGCTTTTCAAGGGAAACTATTATGTTAAGTATGTCACCTATGCACGTAACTAACAAGTCAATATTGACTATACGAATTTGCGAGGACGGGTTGCAACGAGCCAGGGGGGCCAGGTTGATGTGTCTGAGTCAGTAGTCTTAGAATGATTAAACGCGAGGTACCGTGACGGCGCTCGAGATTCGTAGTCCTGTGGTTCCGGGTTCGATCCCCGGCGGAGGCGGAAACAAATAGGCAGAGTTTCTTTCATCCTGATGCCTCTCTTTACCTAGCAGTAAATAAAGTAAAGCAATAAAGCAATTTCTGGGAGTTAGACAGCTGCTACGGGCTTCTTCCTGGGAATGTGTAACAAAATGGAGGCCTGGTCGAGGACCGGGCTGCGGGGACGATAAGCCCCGAAATCATCTCAAGATAACCTCAAGAAGATAACCCTGTTTCTGTAAATGAGTCAGCCCGTCCTTCTAAGGTTTCCCGACGTCAAGAAACTGTCCTACTAACGTGCCCTTATCCTAACCCACCAGATGACCCAAAACAGAAAACGGGACAGTGTGTCAATTTCACGAGCCGCTACGATTTTCTAGTACGACTATTTTTGGCCTTAGGTAGAGTATACGTCAAAATGCGATATATGTATGAACACGTTGTACTGAACGGGGTGAGAATAGCTTGAGCTACCTCATCCCTTTGTGTGTGTATTTTACCACTCAGCCACCGGCCACCGGCTGTCGATTGGTTAAAAAAAATTGCCCTGCAGTGCAAGTTTATTGGGCAGCATCGTTTATCCAGTGAGAGAACATGCCGCCATAACAGCATGAACAACACTCCACAATAGGAAGATCAGGGGCCAGATTCACAAAAGCACTTACGCAACCACTTACGAACCTTTACATCTTTTCTCAATCTTTGGCGGCTTTGTTTCCAATTATTAAACAGTTAATGAGCTCCGAAGCACCAGGAGGCTGTTTATAACAATAACAACAATTGATTGGGAAGTTTTCATGCTTGTAAATTGTTTAATAAATGTAACCAAAGCCGTCAAAGATTGAGGAAAGATGTACACGTTCGTAAGTGCTTTCGTAAATCTGGCCCCTGGGTTCTTCACCCTGTCACTCGAACCCTTCTGTGGTTCAGTGCTTAATAATTCACTGAACTGTATGTAGGATAAACTGTATGTAGGATAACAGATCTCTAGTCCTGTCGATGGGAGACAGAAGAAAATGTATATACTCTATGCTGATTAGCATTGTAAAGGAATGGCCACTTATGTAGTAGAAAAGAAACTTACAAAAAGAACTTATACCCAGACGCTGCTGGCACTTAAGTCTCTGGTTTGGTTAATACTTTCCTGCGAGATTTATTGACATCCTAAGCAAGGAGAGGCTCACATCTAGGTCATTTAACTTAGTAATATATAACAATTCTCTGTTACTGTTATGTAGAGGAATAATGAAATGAGAGAAGAAGCTTGGCCCGGGAGAGGCAGTTCTCTCTCCAAGGAGAGACAGCTTGGCCAAGTTTAGTACAATTGATAAAGTTCTCATATAGTGACTGTCCTTTTTTCTCTCATAGTGACCCGCCTTAACTACCGTAACGACTCATCTCACACTCAAGTCTTGTAATCAATAAGCCACTAACAGCGCTCTTAATACCTCGTTGCTCCATATTAATTCATTTTTTGTTACATTTGCCCAACTCTCTCCCCCGATTTAGTTCTCCTTTTTCTGTTGAGACACTTAGAATTTCAGGATGAAGTTTTCAATTTGCAACACACAAGTTTTGATATCAGAAATTTCTTTTTTGATTCTTTTTTATTAAACAATATAGATTTTATACAAAATTTTAAAATATCCTGCGTTACTTTACAATTTATTGATATATTTTAGTATTGTTTTATTAGTTTTATAAAACTGTAATATCAATATAGCTATAGGTTAAGTACTAATTGTAATTAAGAAGCAATAAAATTATTATCTTCAAAAACTAAGACGGTTAGGTGAGCATGTGGTTTTCTATTCAGTTTTTCAGGTAAACTCAAATATTCACAATATATTTGACAGTACGATTTAATACTAAGTGAAAATAAGTACAATTCCTAACTGTTATGAATAGTACATAATTGCACTTATTTGTCTTCTTACATTTACCACCCCATTTTTGGAGGACGGGCCGGCTCACCACACAACCCGTTCCCACGTGAAGTAGTTTTTACCAAACGAGAAATATAAGAACCTGAGCAACAAGCATGCTTCTATGATATTTTTATTGTTGATGTGGTTCAGATCCTCGTGAACCAACACTGCCCAGTGTGAGAGGCAGGATTTGTTCTTCAGATTTCCATTGGGTCCTCGCATATTTATAATTACTGTATCTGCTCTTACTTAGCTGCCAGATTATAATTCTTGAGAATATGTTGTATTTATAAGCCTCTGATAGATAAGTAATTTCAGATTGGTCGTGTTTTCAGACAAATTGCAATTGATGCGCAACTGAGTCAACTTGAGCCTCTGTGGCTACCGAGTTCTCTTGACGTCACTCTACAGCCATCTCAGTCATCAGCCGAAAGGATCAAGAGGCGAGTCTAAGCGTTTCTTCACTGGTCATGGATGCTGCCGCAATTAGCAGCTCTTCCCTGCATCTACTCAGAGCTGATATACAAAATTTACCTGAGAGCAGCAATTCACACGGGCACTTTGCTAAGACTGCTAAAGAGGTCGCGAGAGCTGACCAAAGAGCAGGCGAGATCACCAATCACTGTGTCAACGAGTCATGGCTGGCGAAAAGAGGCCGCAAAGAAATAACTTCCAACTCGGTGAATATAGAAACAGCCACCGCTGAAGATCATATAACCGAGGACCCGGGTAACTTGAGCAGGAGGGAGTGGACGGGTCTGTCGGAACCCTCAGGTCCAGCTCTCCCGCAGCAGCAGCACAACGCAGACAGAGGAAACAGCCCTTTCTATGGGAAAGTGAAGAATATTACGAATAATGTGCTTAATGAATCATTCAATCACGAAGATATCTCACTTGTGAAGAATTCTTTTAACCTCTCTCCGAATTCATCACCTGTCTGCTCATGTAAAAGAAATCCATCTTGCCGAAGTTCCATATCAAAAACTTTCAATGTTGATTTGCAAGAGAATAACGATCAAGATATTGAGTGTAAGAATAGCGTTTTCCTAAGGGAATCTTGCAGATGCAAGGCTACGAATAAGGTGCGTAGTAAGAGACGCGCAGATGGAAGTATCAACAATGTTTGGCCGTTTTCACAGATAGAACTTATGAAAAGACGCAGTGCTGAAATTTCTGAACTTAGACATGCACTTGAAGAGAAGATAAACTGTCAAAATCCTCAGTATAACATCCATGATACTGTGAACTGGGATCACAGGCTTAAATCTATGCATTTATCAAGTAAGAAGCAGCCTTCAAGTGCGTACAAGCATTTTTCCAGAGAAAACCCCATTGAAAACGAAAATAAAGTTCCTCCTAATCTACTGCAGCATAACACCAACATTTGCATCTCGTGTCCTGGGGTCTTCCGGCAGCACGACAAACCCCCGGCACCTCCCAGGTCCATGGACCCCCGTAAACTCAAGTACCTCATGGACGATGCAATAGAAACCTCTCCATTGAAGGATGTAAAGCTCCCCGGACCATTTCTTTGCCACAGGTGTTCTAGTCCAATCAATTTTAGCCCACACCAGAACCCAGGAACAGTTATTTCACGTGGAGGGATTGCAGACTCTTGCTGGCCGTGCGAGCCTCCCGCGGGCACGTTAGGACCAAGAACACTTCAAGAGGCCGAGGGGACCCGACACAACCAGGACGCAGAAGGAGAAGCCTCGACACGTGAGTCTCTGCTAATGTTATACAGAAAGGTCACACTTGAGGCGTCATTTATTCTCCTTAGCTTCAGTAATTAGAGAAGGATAATTTTAACTTTAAAACTATGCAAAGTTTTGGGGTAAACTGACACCACAATAAATTTTAAAATTGTCCTTAATAAATTTATTCTTTAGGACAATATTCACAGGGACAGACTTTAATAAGCTGCTGTTTGTAGTTATTAAATCTTGAAAATATCTCAGTACACTTCTTGCCTTCACGAGACAGGACCGGTGAAGGCAGACGAGGACCGAGTCAACTACTACCCAAACTGTGACCCGACTATATGGATCCGTACATGCACCAGTCAGGTCATCCAGCCTCTCTCCGGCATCCAGTCGGGTTAGTTATAAGAGACAGCAATACTTACGTTAGAAGCTTATCTATATACTACGTGTTCAAGGTCTGTGATTCGCGTGATGTTATATTTGAAGCTGTACCAAGAGGCATGAGATAATAGAGAGTTGTAATGAGGTGGTGTCCCCGGCCAGGGGTGATCCCCGTCTGGCTGCGCGGCGCGCTGCTACGGAACGGCCCCGGACGCGTACAGGTGGGCGAACATCACTATAACCACGTCTTCGACGGCTCAGCTCTGCTACACAGGTGGGCTGAGCAGTTTTTGTATTTCTGTTCTTAATTCCTCTCACCCGCGAGAGGCTTACTAGAGCCGCCACGAGAGCTTGCTGATCAACCAGCAGGTATACTTTTGTTTTGAACATAAATCAAGATGAAAGTAAACTCAGTATACACCGAGAAGAGGGTTCACCTCTCGGTTTATACATACATGGTGTAATCAGTATATATGGTTATTACACAAATAATTCGATATGTGGGAAGGTTTACTCTGGCAGTAAAACGTAGACAAGTTCTACATAATTTTTGCAAGTAAATCTCAAGTTGAAATGACACCAATATGGTTTCTAGGATAATCATTAAGTATTATTGTTATTAACTTATAAAGAGTGTTCTGAAATTCCAAGTGATGCTGGGGCTTGTATAAATTAGTTTTTGTAAACAATATATATCCTTAGAACTTGAGATCGAGTTGAGAAGGAAAACACAACCTAACATAAAGCTGTCATTAATCTTTATTTATAAATCTTGTTCTCATCACTGCAAGATCACATTACAATCTTAACATCACCTTGGAAGATGATGACATTGAAGGAGAAGACAGTCTCCTCAAAATATGCATATTCTTCTATTATACTTATTATTATTTTTTAGCTTAAATCGTGGCGAGAGCTTACAGGACACTTCCCTCAGGTTCCATTTCCGGGATGGACGAGTGACTTACCAGAACAAATTCCTGGAGAGCCGGAGCTACCTGTCGGACACGAAGGCGCAGCGCATAGTTGTCAACTACTTCGGCACCAGGGCTCACCCTGACCCCTGCAAGACCATTATGCGGAAGTAAGTCGCTCTATCATTCCTACTAGGCATTAGGAACCTCACAATATTTGAGTTTCTTTAGTGGCAATAACATTAATAGATGATATTGAAATACAGAGCATGTGAAACTCCAAATGAAAAGATTCAAATGCTTGTAAGAGGGTGGGGGAAGCGGGAGTGTAATGTTCTGGAAATTGTCACAGTATCGCCAGCAAGTTCAGCTTAGAGGAGCATTTCACCGACAACGCCCAGATCAGCCTCTACCCGTACGGCGACGGTCTCTATGCCCTTACCGAGACGCCTTTCATCTTCCGTGTCGACCCTGAAACTCTTAGCACCCACGAGAAGGTGAGTGTGGTTACTGTGCCCCGATGCACACCGCTGGAGACGGAGTCTGGACGCTTCTTAACATATTAGAAAATGATTGCATGACGACTGCCATTCTTAATCATATTCATCGTCTACCCTCAGATATCATCAACGATAAAGTCTTTCATTACACAAAAATTATCTGTTTATTTCTATCGTGAATTTGTTGTGTCTGCGATTAAATGTATGAAAGTTATGATGATCAAACCCCACATTAGAAGATAGAGAAACAACGACGTTTCGGTCCGTCCTGGACCAAACCACATATAGCCAGGGACACTTGTATTATGTGAACATTAAGGATTCACTTCTATGGCGCAATCTTCACCTCGATGATCTTATATAAAAAAAAAACTTTATCTTGTCTTATGTGTTCTCCTTTTAGGTAAACTTGACGAAACACATCGCTGTCTTTAACCACACCGCTCACCCCCACGTGGATAGAGATGGTACTGTGTACAACATTGGCCAGGGAGTGGGGCCTTTTGGGCCTAGGTATCATATCTGCAAGTTCCCCAAGAGCAAGATAGACTCCAAAGGTGAATTCCAAGTTTCATTATATCATGTACATGTTAAATAATATACGGCACACTCTCGTATATTGAATCTTAATTGTATCTGACAGCACAGTTGAGATGTCCCTTAAAGATGAGCTAGCTCAGGCATGCACATTACTACTCAAACAGCAAATATACCAAGAGTGAGATGCTTATAGTTTAAAATCCTTATACTTAATGGAATATTTATACTTTTCTCTCGCTATTCAGTTGAACATTGTACTTCACTAACAACACGTATACACACACTTGCTGCTGTACCTGGCAGGTAGGGTGAGGTCGCCTTTCCAGCAAGCCAAGGTGGTGGGGTCAGTGGCTGGCCGCTGGCGCCTCCATCCCTGCTACATGCACTCCTTCGCCATCACCGACAACTACTGGGTTATCATCGAGCAGCCTCTTGTCGTCTCCATTTCGAAGATCATCAAAGTCCTGATCAAGCAGGATGCACTCATCGAAGCCCTCCAGTGGTGGGAAAAGGAGGTGAGATGAGGAGAAAGTGTATTTGCTTTAAATATACAGATACAGTCTCCGTGGTGTAGTGGTAAGACACTCGCCTGGCGTTCCGCGAGCGCTATGTCATGGGTTCGTATCCTGGCCGGGGAGGATTTACTGGGCGCAAATCCTTAACTGTAGCCTCTGTTTAACGCAACAGTAAAATGTGTACTTGAAAAATGAAAAAACGATTCTTCGCGGCAGGGGATCGTATTCCAGGGACCTGCCCGAAACGCTACGGGTACTAGCGGCTGTACAAGAATGTGACATTCAGGCATCATTTTGGACAAAACTCTAAGTAAATTACGCTCAGTAGAAGCATTACTAAAGTATTTTCTCTAGATTAAAAATTAATACAACAGAAATCACCAAAACATTTAACAAACTAATTGTTAATAGACCAACATTTTCCCATCTGCTTATCATGGATAATGTAGTTCAGTAACATCAATGGCCTTCCTTCGGCCTCTTACAGTACACTTCCTAAATCTGAATCGATAAAGGCTTCACGAAGGAAGATAAATTTGTTGTTGTAAACAAAAATAAAACACTTTTCCATAAATTACGAACTTATAAACAGGAACTACAACGTTGTTGCATATGTCGACATCTAGTTCTCTCAATCTTGGATATACTTATTCTCCGTGGAATGTAATTATGCTTATTATAGTCTATATCATATGTCTCATCTTATAAGACTAGTCTACTAGCTTTGTATGCCGACCCAAGGACGTGCTAGGCCTTAGATACAGGTCTGGTAGCGCTGGAGACACGATCACAGACTCTTATAGAATAAAGAGGAAGTTGAATGTTCTACTTCATAGGGTCCCGGCAGTACACTTGGGTCGTTCTCGACGCACACTCAAGAGTTCCGGGTTCGAATCCCGGGGTGGGCAGAAATGGTTGGGCATATTTCCTGTCATCTAATGCCTCTGCTCACCTAGCAGTACTCACCCATTTGTGCTTGCGGGGGGTTGAGCTCTGGCTCTGAGTAGGTAGTCAGGAGTTAGTCAGCTTGTTGTGGTGTTGTATCCTTTTCGGGGTCAGTAATTCAACTTTGAGAAGGGGAGGGACCTTGATAAAAGCCTAACGTGTATGAATACACTCTGGCTTCCTGTCCCCCGACACAATGAATGAAAACAATTATTATTCATCATAGAAAACCTTCGACCGTGTGCACCTGAGAACACGGGAAGGCAGGGAGGACTTATCTAACCCTACCAATCGTAGCATTGCTATTAACAACGCCATTTTTTTTGCCTGTTGACACTTTTACTATTTATTAACGAGCTTCTATTTAATAGTTTTTTCTGGTTAGGATAAAAAATGTTTAATATATATTAATATATTAAGGGTCCCGGTAGTACAGTCGGGTTCGTTCTCGACACACAACCGAGAATTTCGGGTTCGAGGTGGGACAGAAATGTTGGGCACATTTCCTTTCACCTAATGCTGAGGTATTAGATAATACTGAGTTCCAACAGACGAAGATCCACGTGGTGCAGCGGGCCACCGGGACCGTGACCAGCACCCAGTACATCACCGACACCTTCTTCTTCCTCCACACTATCAACGCCTACGAGGACACAGGCCACATTGTCCTCGACATCGCTGCCTATAAGAATGCCAAGATGCTGCAGTGTATGTTCGTCGAGGCGCTCAAGGTGAGGTGACCGCCACCTTCACTTCAGTAATGAGAAACATGATGACCAGACCACACACTAGAAAGTGAAGGGACGACGATTGATTGATTTGATTGATTGTTGCCGCCGAAGGCGGCTAGTTTATTGTGCACCCCATACTCATCCTGTGAGCGGTAGCGCAAAAGCATTACAGAGGGCAAAAAAGGTCTTTATCAGACCTCATCTTACGATGACGTTTCGGTCCGTCCTGGACCGTTCTCAAGTCGATTGAGAATGGTTCAAGACGGACCGAAACGTCGTCGTCCCTTCACTTTCTAGTGTATGGTCTGGTCAACATACTTTAGCCACGCTATTGTGACTCATCGTCTGCATGAGAAACATAATGTTATATGAGGGAGGAGGTTTATAACCCCGCACGCCACCCCCTCAGTGTCATACTGCAAAGTTATATTTAACTGAATCCTTTTCAGTTTATATGGTACACACGTGCACTTTGACACGTTTAGTAATTATTATCTTTTAGCAAATTCATAATTATAATTCAATCTTGGAATGACAGGGACGTCGTCACTTTAATTTACATCTGTCAGGGTTGCCTTGAGGTGCTTCCGGGCTCAGCGTCCCCGCGGCCCGGTCGTCGACCAGGCCTCGATCATTTATTAAAATATATTTGGATTCTATATTTTGTTGGTGTTTATAATGAAGTAGACATTTTCAGGAGTAAGAGTAGGAGGAGTAGATGGACTGGACGGTGAGATCATTCCACTTTTATTAATATAATTTGACGATTAAAACATACAAATATGTTATGTTTTCTCAGCGAATAACCAATACGTGTGAACATAAGGGAGGGAAGGGTGATAATCCCAAAGACAGGCTTCCTTATTCTAGCCATGACTTACGTGACAAATAAATTACTTTGTAAACTCTAGCCTAAAGATTGTCAGGAATGGTGTGCATCATATTTGTTGTTTACGTAACACACACACACACACAACCACACACCAACACCACACAAAACACACACACACACAAAACACATCACACACAAACGAACAAACACACAAACATATATATATATATATTATATATATATATATTATATATTATATATATATATATATATATATATATATATAATATATTGACCAGACCACAACAATTAGAAGTGAAGGGACGACGACGTTTCGGTCCGTCCTGTGACCATTCTCAAGTCGATTGGAGAAGGGTTCCGGACGTACCGAAAACGTCGTCGTCCCTTCACCTTCTAGTGTGGGTCCGCCCGTCTAAACATACGTTAGCCACGCTATCTATTGTACTCATCGCCTGCCATATATATAATATATATATATACATATATATATATATATATATATATATATTAATATATATATATTAATATATACTTACTATATTATATAATATATATATAATAATATATATAATATAGATACAACTGAAAAAAAATCAACCCCAGAAGTGACTCGAACCCATACTCCAGAGCAACGCAACTGGTATGTACAGGGATACCAGTTGCGTTGCTCCTGGGAGTTGGGTTCGAGTCACTTTCTGGGGTGTGGTTTTCAGTTGTATCTAGTCCTGGGGACCATTCAGCTTGTTGCATTTTGTTCCTCACGTGTTGACCCCCACAAACAATAGAGGTGATTTGATAAAATTGCTATCCGCACAAGATAACACATCCAGGTGCCCGCGGGGAAGTGGTTCATATAGCCTCGGCTATCACTTCCTTATGTCCGGTCGTGATGGTCAAAGTGGTTTAAGGCATCCCTGTACATACAGTTGCGTTGCTCCTGGGAGTATGGGTTCGAGTCACTTCTGGGGTGTGAGTTTCAGTTATATATATAATATTATATGATATAAAATTCAACACAGGCTAGAACACGAAACAATGGGTATTGAAGGTAAGAATGGAAAGTAATTGCAGAGGGCCTATTGGCCCATATTTCTTGATGCTTCTATGTTGGAGTTACCTCTGGGTTGTTGTGCCCGTGCCTCTCCCTTTATTTGTGGCGAGGCGGGTGGTTTGGTGTGTGGTTAGTCTTCATGTAATATTTTGTTTGTTACCGTGCCCTACGTGTTTTATTTTATGCTTGCGTGTGTTGTGTTTGTCTTTTATTTTTATTTTTGGTTTGTTATTAGCTTGTGGTGGGTGTGCTTTCTTATTGTATTTTTATTATATTTCATTTTGTTTTGTTCATACTGTTGTGCTTTGTTGTCGTCCTTCAGGCCGGCGTTTCTGTCTGTTTTGTTTCATACTGCTAAAATGTTTTAACTTGTTGCTATGTTCTTGTTTTGCTTGCATTGCATGCTTGTTTGTGATTGTTTTCGGTTTTGCTCTCTGTTTTGTATCCTTTTGTTTTTATCCTGAATTTCCTGTACCCTTTCCAGTTTGGTAATTGTTGTTCTGTCGGTCCTTCTGGCCGGCGGTTTCTTGTTTTGTTTTTCTAATTTGATGTTTTATTGTAATTTAACTCGCATGCTTGCATGTAAAAAATAAAAATAAAAAAATAAAAAACTCACCACCCACGTACAATATAAAACAAGAAAGTCTTAGCCCTCCCACCCCCCCCCGCCTGTTTAAATCCCTAAACATGCTAAACATAAACTCACTCCACACATTCTCTTGAACCAATTACATGTACATACTTGTATCTAAATGCAAATCCTGATCTGAAATTCTTCCTTGACAGATGTAATGAACCTATAATCACCACATTATAAATAAATATATTTTGAAATCCCCAAGAGTCAAACTAAATCTGTACAAAAACACTCTATGCAAATAAAGGAACCTAGTCTATGGAACTCACTCTCTAACGAATTCAAATCTGTTACAACCTAAGATTTATTAAAAAATGAACCAAAATGTACCTAATTTCATCTTAGTTTCGTACCTAGTATGTCCGTTAACTGAAAAAAATAAACTCCACACTGTATCCTGTACTACCCACTCCCAGTATATGTGCTTAAGCCATACCAAATTCACTATAATAATCATTGCTATCATCTATATTTATAGTATTATAAAAACGCAATTTACTAAAAAATACCTAGAAATAACCCTCAAATTATGCTACAATGTATATATTGATAATCCTCAAAACTTACTATAATGACCTGTTAACATTTATCATTTTTCTATAAAATACCAGTTACTCCATCTAACATCATTCTACTATGCTGTGAAAGTACCACAGTCTATGGGTCATCAATAAGGTTAGTAGACTTCTAGATGTTACCACTGCTAGGCTTAGGCTCGGCTAAAGTAACTCTGGGAATTTGTAACATCTGCTGATGTAGATTTTACTAAAGTAAACTCTGTCAGCAGAACTATTCGCATACTTTGCATCATTATATAATGGAATGTGAAAAAATCGTGGAATTTAGAGATAACACCATCAATAGTGTTCAAGAAATGTGTAAGTACTTCATTCATAATGATGTGCTGCCCAAAATATTAGCGAAGTATCCAAAATTTGCTTACTGTAGGTAATGCATGCACATGTCTGTAAAGATGCGCCCAGCTGGGTGGGTGTGGAAGCACATGAGTAAAGCTGCCGGCCAGTTGGGTGGGTGTGGAGCACATGACTGTAAAGCGCCGCCCAGTTGGGTGGGTGTGGAGCACATGACTGTAAAGCTGTCGCCCAGTTGGGTGCGTGTGGAGCACATGACTGTAAAGCTGCCGCCCAGTTGGGTGGTTGTGGAGCACATGACTGAAAGCTGCCGCCCAGTTGGGTGGGTGTGGAGCACATGACTGTAAAGCTGCCGCCCAGTTGGGTGGGTGTGGAGCACATGACTGTAAAGCTGCCGCCCAGTTGGGTGAGTGTGGAGCAAAGACTGTAAAGCTGCCGCCAGTTGGGTGGGTGTGGAGCACAAGACTGTAAAGCTGCCGCCCAGTTGGGTGGGTGTGGAGCACATGACTGTAAAGCTGCCGCCCAGTTGGGTGGGTGTGGAGCACATGACTGTAAAGCTGCCGCCCAGTTGGGTGGGTGTGGAGCAAGACTAGTAACTGTATGACTCATCATAGATGTTAAAGTGCCTTGTATAGTGACTGTTGTGAGCCTGTTGTTGATCACTTGTGACACAAAAGATTATTGATGTGTGTATTTGTGAGGGTGATTAATAAGTATGTGTATGTATATATGTATACGTATGTATATGTACATGTATGCATGAGTATGAGTACATGTATATATAACATTAATAATTTTGTAACTAGCGTCAAAAGATTGTATTTGCCTAGCTAAACGAACTAGAGGGTTCAGTTCTGAACCGATTATGTGCCTCTGTAATCCTTTACACTATCGCCCACGGGATGGGTATGGGGTGCATAATACAGAAAGAAATTGAATTGCTATAAATAGCCTGCTTAAAGTATATGATAGATATGGACCTGCCAGAAACGCAATACGTGTTAGGGCTTTACAAAAATGTAAAAACACCAATGCTATGTACTTCCATAAACCCAATGAACCTTGTTATAAATGGTGGCTTGTATTATGGGGGATCTAGAGCTATTATGGAGTAAGATCAGTAGTTAACCTTCAGAGTTATCAAATAGGGGAGATCTAAAAGGCCCGGCCCCAATAAAAATATAGTGAATATTAATTGGTACACGACCACGTCAGTCTAGAGTTAGATCATAGATCTCCTACACAGGAAGAATGGATACTCCTTTAAACTAACTTACTTATTTATTAACCCTTAACAACTCCCCCCCCCCCCATAACATCCACACCAATAACAATAATAATAATTACTTTACCGCACTATCTTACGTTAAAGCCTTGGTCCACATAAGCAGGATACAAGGTTTACACTGAGAACAAGCTAGGGAAGCACTACTAGTGAAGAACTTGAAGCTTGAGTCACCTTGGGGTAGGGTGGCCACGTAGTTCCATAGGACCCCCTTAGAATAACAAGGAATATAAACACTAGGAACACCTAATTCATACAAAGTATAATACTCTACACATTAGAACACGCCATGCAGACAATGAGGACACTACATGGGATACTTAACTGGGTAACAAGACACAGAATAAAGAAACGATAGGAAGGGAGAAGGTTCCTTTCACCCACAACGCCAGCCAGAGAAGAAGGAGCGTCTCCAGTCTCCTCCCTCAGTTCACTCGCTGCCAGCAGACTACTCAACTAATCGTACAGCAGTCCTATCCCAAGTTTACTCAGATTTACTTTATAAATGATTAGAAAGTATTAGTAAACATAGTTGGTGCCTATTTTATTATTTAATAATCAACCCCAAGTCAGTCTTTAAATTCTCTGTGAGAAAGAAGAATCGTCTTTCGTCTGGCAGGGAAGATACAAACACAGACGCCTCATCATGCGTCCACATACCATAAAGTAGTTTATTAGCTCAATTTGACCTCTGGTTTCCAACTGAGGAACCCAGGGTCGTAACAAACCTCCTTGTATATTTATAAATAAATAAATAAGTATACCTTATTTATTTGTTGAAAACTGTATTAACTTCAGTTTTCTGTATATGAAGTGTACAGAGACAGTTCAGTTTAGTTCATTTATTATGCACCCATACCCATCCCGTGGGCGGTAGTGGAAAGGGTTACAGAGGCACAATGGGCTCAGGGACTGAGCCCCACAATTCATTTAGCTAAGCAAGTTACAATCTTGATGAGCTAGTTACAAAATTCAATATAAGTCGTCACATCAACAATGGGTTCGAGATCGACCTCAAATACAGGTTCTAAATTAAGCAACTGACATGTGGAGAGCTAGTGTCACACAATTATATGTTGTCCTACACACCGCCCCCCCAAACGCGATCTATCTGTAAAACCTCTACCAGACAATATTTTAAGTAAACCGAAGATATTTGTAGTTGTATAAAAGGGGCAGTTTTCATCGCTCGTCGAGCTCGAAAAACCAGCATTCATCTCAGAACCACCTATTCACGCTGATTCCTTAATAAACGTAAAGAGTTTTATATGTCACAAGAAAGATAGAAAATATAAGCTTCATTCTAAATACCTTACCATGGGCATATTTAAATTTAAAGCGAGATAGATGTACGTTTATAATAGCCGAGCTCCGAACCCGGACAGATCGATCGACCGATCGAGCAACTCTCTCTCAGAACAATGTATATTTCACGTGAATTCGTTAATAAACATATAGTTTTATATAGACCTACTTTATAAAACTGTAACTAGTGTAAAATTTCCTCTGTGAGTTATATTGATAATATATAGACTAGACATTCTAATTTCCCACAATGTCTAAATAAGACAAACAAAGAAGAAGATGCAAAATTTTGCACAAATCTTATTGATACAATATTTTTCTTATGTTTAAATTTTCAACTTTTCAGACATGGAGAGAAGGGCTTACTCTATATATAAAAGAAATTATAGTCTCAAAAAAAAATCAAAAGTTAAGTCATTATAATATAAAAAAACAGTTATTTTCATCATGGAAAGCTTTTAAATAGCTAAGCCAAATTTTATTATAATTTGCATAAGATTTCTTGTTTACTAGCTCATCAAGATTGTAACTTGCTTAGCTAAATGAATTGTGGGGTTCAGTCCCTGAGCCCATTATGTGCCTCTGTAACCCTTTCCACTACCGCCCACAAGATGGGTATGGGGTGCATAATAAATGAACTAAACTATTACAATATTTGAAAATAAATTTGTCTAAAAGTTTTGTATTATGTGTGACAAATTATCGATGGATAGTTCTCTTTCCTAATAAGTTTTTTTGAGTAGTTAAACTACTAATTATTATTTCTAATGAATATTCAGTAAATATATACAAAGTGAGTTACAGAATGTTTGATTTATATACGGAGCAACTTTATACTTTGCTTACAGCCATTAATACGCACAGCTTTTCGGGCAAGATGTTGGAAAACATTAAAACTAAGTCGTGTAACGGTTCTATTGTTACGTAAAGTATGATGACAATAAACACAGACACTAAGAGAATATATATATATTTAGTCGAGTACACAGAAGTATGCATGTGATACCTTGGCGAGCAATGGTGTGAGTTGAGCGCACTGAGAGTCGGTACGGTATCTCGCAAGTGTCTGTTCTAGACCACACTTGAAAGTAGACTAGTTAATATTTGCTACTCTGCAGCTCATATGCTCGGGCAACACCTCATTCNCCTTTTGTGCTGTCAGGTAGAGTTTCAGTTTCCGGGAATCGACTTTCGGTCGCTTATGCAATCGCTCCCTTTCCCTATTGCTTCTCATCATAACTATTGAAACTATTATGGAGTTAGCATCAATTACGTCTTCTTTAAGCTCATTCCACTTGTTCACTACTCTCATATGGTGAAGCTCTTTCTTGCTCTCCTAGAGCTTATCTGATTGTTTAGTTTCAACCACTTCCTCTCATTCCATTTACGCCCTCTTGTTCCCACCCGTTGCAAATACTAAACATATACTTTTTGTCCACTGTGTCATTGTAGCAAAGAATCTTATTTGTCGTAATCATGTCCCTCTTTCCCTTCTCTCTTCCATCCTGGTGAACTGTAGTTACCTATGAATTTCCTCATAGCTCAGTGCTCAGAGTGCACGGACCAGTCTTGCGGGACACGTGGCTACATTGTCTTGAACTGATCAAACATGGGTCGTGCAAAACATCCAGAAAGTTTCTTTACCCGGGGGTCTGAAATCTACCCTAATGCTCAGAAGTTTTTCATATGCTGCTGATGTTATTCTTGTTAATTTACCTGAGGCCAACTAATAGTAGGGGCCTCGACGAGGACAGGAAACCGGTGGCTTGTAGAAAGTGAAATTGAAATTGAAATAAGTTATTGAGGTAAAATACACACAAAGGGATGAGGTACTCAAGCTATTCTCACCCCGTTCAGTACATCGTGTTAATACATACATATAAACACATCACAAACAATAAACATATTACCAAACATCCTGAGAGATAAACATCTACATTTCCTCCTTTACACAAGTAGTATGGTACCAGACGTACACAAATACTTTTATGACCTAGATATACTGTATAGACAATTTGCAAGAGACATGCAGATAATTCAACAAAAATTACAGTCTTGGTGCAAAATTCTTATATATCTCAAGAATATCATCAACCTTTCCGTTGTGACACATCCAGGCTATTTGTTCAGGAACAGTCCTTATCAAGGCTTGTAGAAGGTCCCCCAGTTTGCCCTTAGGATTTTTTTCCACTTGTATTTAAAACCCAACAGAATTTTGGCATTTACGGCTTTAACGAGTAGGTTTTTAATGCATGCCTCTGGTAACAGGCTTGAGAGTATGGCCTTTTATGATACAAAATTGAGTTCTCTTTTTTCCTCCTAACCCCTTTCCCCAATTTTATCACGTGGCATTTGTTTATATTAAGTTCGTCAGCCATTTTTCAATCTATCTCTAATTCCTTCCACCCGTCCCATCCCGAAACATTGTCCTGACCCCTTCCCAATGTTATATAGTTGTTATGGCTTTGCGCTTTCCCCTGATAGTTCTCTTCCCTTCTAATCTGTCCAGACAGAACCGGAGCATTCTGCATGCATCTTCTGTGTTGAATTTCCTAAATTTTGCATCATCCATGGACGATCCAACTTCATGTTACATTATTACATCATTGACAGTGTCGATGTTTAAGATTCAGCTACTCGGAACAAAAAGTTCCAAGTAGCACTGGCTATGGTGAGCCCGTAGTGGACTTAACTTTGACTGTGGCATCACGGTTTTATGTTACTAGATTACAGTGTCACTACGGTACGGTCCCTCTACAGTACTGTGTCACTACTGTAGCCAGTTTTTCACTATTTATTTATATATATACAAGACGGTACAAAGGGTTTGTGAGAATACATTGAATAGCACAGTATTTACAATCTTGTAAAGCCACTAGTACGCACAGCGTTTCGGCCAGAAGTAACTATGTCAGAAGTCTGTAAACTTAAGATTTACTGCCAGCTGCATTTATCCAAAATACATATGAAAGGTAGCTCAAATGTGGCGCAGTTTTAGGCCAACCTGTAAAGCCAAGAATGTAACAACTCTTGTATATATCTCAAACCTGAATCAAACCAAATTCTATCATGATGTTCAACAGTTCATGTGAGCGTCACTATGCCAGCCAGTTAAACACCGTTGGGTCTGGCTAGTAGCTGGCAAGGTACCTTCTCCGTTGACTAGGGTGACCTCGATAAGTCAAACAAGTGAGTACAACTAGATGAATAATGGAAAATCGAGTAAGAATGTGGGCCAGTTTCATAAATAATAGTTATTCTTTGAAATGTGTATTCGTTTTCTTTTGCAATAAATAGCCTAGTAACCATAGAAAATGAATATATTTTTACTTAAACCCTAAACTACAGCAAAATATTCTTATTATTTTCTACCCACTGTAAAAGGTAGGAAGATTATATAATCCAGGAAGACTACATAGGCCAGAAAGACTATATAGGCCAGGAAGACTATATATGCCAGGACGACTATAAAGACTATATAGATGCAGTAGTATCTAAAAAAATATTCCCCGAATGCAACCAGAATAAGTCAGAGTAACGTACCACATCTTATACAGAATACATTTGTATAAAACGCAAGTATTAACCCTATTCGTTGATGCTTAGTCCTAAGAGGACCACGCATCTTCAGACGAACATGTGAATGTTGAGGATCTCTCCGGCGAAGATGAAAATGGCTCAAAGGATGCAGTCTCTGCGCCTCAATGGGTTACGAACGCCAATGTTTGAGGGTCATGATGCGCCTGGCATTATGGACACAACCACAGGTCAATACACCGCTTTCATAAATGGCCAGACGATCACCATTGACTTACCGCGGAATATCTTCGAGGATCTCCCCCACGATACCCTGCACTGTGTGCCTGTGGACACCTATGTACAGACACGAAGCCAAAACAAGAAACCGAGACAACAAAATAGAGCCCTAAGGGCCCTATTTTGCCCTTATAGGGCAAAATAGGGCCCTTAGGGCTCTAAGATAGTGATGCAATAATCACTATTATTGAGAGTGATAGTGATGAGATAGTGATGCAATAATGGAATATCAAACAAAGACTTCTGGCTGCTGTGTGGCCCTTTAGGTCCCTTTCCTTTTGGTCTCCCTCTGGTGCATTGTGCGGTGTGGTGGAGTCTACTATCTCTCCTAAATTCCTCGAGCGGTTGCCGGATTAAGCCCTGACTCTACTCTCCACGACTACGAAGCTTCCTCTCCAGACTGTACTTCCGACTATCCCACTTTCCAGATCCCATTCACCCACTGATCTACAGTACCAGCTACTGGTACTGGTAATGGCTTCAAACAGCCTCCACTTGTGGGGCCTGTACTTATTCATGCCTGTGCCTCCTCTGGGGTGGCCTAATCTTTATCAATCAATCAATCGGTAAATTATAGAACCACCGGATTTGAATAAACACATTATAGTTAATGTTACTGTAATTATTGCATTAGTATAAATTACGAGTATTTAGACGCCAGGGTTTGTGACTGGATTTATGCACCAATACACCGAGATATGTATCCCGTTTGTCGGTGTATGTAAACTGAGAGTTTACTTTAGCCCTGGAGTATGTTCATGATTAAGGTGTACTTACTGATGGTTAGTAAGCTGTTACAATGGTAGACCTTCCCGTGGTTGCAAGCCCTTAAAGCCCATCAATAAGCAAGAGAAAACCCGCAGTTTAGCAACGCTACCAACTTCAGGAAACGTTCATTTACAATAGATGATGCAACATGAGTATTGAGTTTCAAGCGAGCAGTAGATGACGTATTCAGACGTGACAAGGGACATGAGGCGCTTGGGCCAGCGTGATAGGACTAAATGGGTAGTCAAATGCGTCACTATGAAGACAGCTGACCAGGAGACTGATAAGTCAAGCTGACTACTTGTCCCCGTCTTGGGAACAAAATTTAAATAACAGCTTATTAGAGAATTCCAAATAATTCGGCAATAAAGGAAAAAAAATCATTGACTAGTGTTTATCTTTAAATATACACAAAGATATTTTATTTTTACACTGGCGGGTAAATCTTATCTAGTAACAGATGGTTAGTCTTCCCCTGAGTCTATCATGAGCTAGACTAGTTACCTGCTAGTTGTCCCAGGAACACAATCTCCAATTCCTGCTGGGTGAACAAGGGCGAACAGATGAAGATCGGTGTTCAATCACTGCGTCCTTCCTACATCTCGAACCCGGGCAACCTAGTCTTCCAAGGCGTGATGTATGTGGGGTCTACCCTCAACACCGGACTGTGTTCTTCGCTCTGTGGTGCGAATGTCTTAATATATTAAACAATCTGTAATAGGTGCAAATATTGTACACATAATTTGCATGATAAGATACATAATATAATACACATTTAAACTGTTATTAAATGTCTTGGTTTATTTATAAGTTAGCAAACTATGTTACTAGATCGTCTGTGCTGTAACTGGCTTTGCTAAATGAATTCTTCATCTTCCCTACACTTCTGTTCCTGCGGAGAACTTTTCACTCTACTCTCATATTTAGTCTGTTCATAATCTTCTTCACACCTGTTCAACATGGTGATGTCCACTTCTTGGTTCTCCTCAACCATGTTTAGTGCGGTTCAACTTCCTCCCATATCTTCTATTATGCGCCTTACTCACATCCCCAGAGACTCCACCTCTATCTTCTCTTCTAACTTCCACTCACTCTCCATGTTACCACAAGCCGGAAACTCAGGATAAGGACTCGTTCCTCCATCCTCTTCACTCACCTCTTCCCGCCTGATTTTCAGCTCCACCACCAGAGTTACTTCATCCACCTGTGTGGGCTGAGACGGTCTTGCTTCAGACCTTTCTCCAATTCCAATCTGGTCCTCTAATTCATCGTGTTGGGCTTTAATCAGGTTCACTCGATTTACACTCCATCTTTCCGGCCGAGTCATCCTCCCCTCTGACCTCGCCACTGTCTCGTCCTCTCGAGCTGGACCCTCACCAAACAACCCTCTTATCTCCACGTTAGTTTCCTCCCGCGTCTATGGTAAAAAGTAATACACACAAAAAAACACACACACACAGGCAGGGTACACAATGACTTGGCCCAGGGTACACAATGACACTCTGACTCATCCTCTAAGATACTAGCCAGATCTACTTTTTTTCAGGTGTTCCGTCGGTACCGTGGCCCCTGTGACACGCCTCCGGTACAGTTTTCACTATTAGCTCCGGCAGCACATTTAACCTGCACAAGTCGTTTCCCAGGATCACTTGTATCTCTGGAACAGGTATGTCAGGACACACTCCCAACATCTCCTCCGCCGACAAATACTCAGACCTCAGTCTGACAGCACATATGGGCATGTCACTCTGACAATAACCATGCACCCTTATTCTGCGACTGTCAGCTTAAAGTCTCTCGTTCCAGATCAGGCTCGTTAGAATCAAGCTCTGATTCGCCCCTGTATCTCTAAGGATTTCTACTTCTATTTCAGATTGGTCTCCCATGCTGACCCAAGCTTTACAGACGGTATCTCTCGTTCATTAATCTCTCCTGTGGTTCGTTTCTCGTCAAACTCAGTTTCGGGGGTCACACATTGCAAGTGTCACCACTTTCTTGCCCTGTCTGCAATCTCTCATTACATGACCATACCTAATATAGCATCTTACCTGGGAGATATTCCTTCTCAATCCTGTGATATTTTGTCCACCAGAATGACTTCTTTGATTCTGTCCATTTGTCGTGCTGTTGCTTCTCTGTACAGACACACCACCTGCACTAAGCAGTGTCTGGTTGGTCTCCCAACGTCTCTGTACAGACTTTGTCTCTTGCTTGTCTCCTGTAGCTGGACTCTGAAACTTCCTTTCATAGGGTTTAAGGCTCACTTGCTTATTCACCTGTCCACAAAAATTTGTATCACCCCCGAGGATTCACTGGGTCTGCTATAGTTCCGTCGTACATCACTCTTCATCCTACTTTCTCTTAGGCTTCAATAGGCTTTTGTGACCATATCCGCTCTATCTGTTGCATCCTTGACATTCCTCACTTCTGGCTCTTGAATTTTGAGTTTTGTTTCGGGATGCATCATTTCTAAAAACTTCTCCATTACCATTAACTGGTTTAAATCATTGTACGATGCCACTCCGACAGCTTCAATCCCTCTTTGGAAACGTCGTTCCAGGTCCATAGCTGTCTCTGCGAAAGTGCTGGCTGGAGCTTTCATCATATCTCGAAACCGCTTTCTACAGACTTCCGGGGTTAGCAAAAACGATCGCAACACACTATTTTTTACTGTCAAGATGTCAGGAAATAGTCCTGACATTCTTCTAGAGTCAACTGGGTGTATGCCTCTCTGGCAGCACCAGCACTTAACTGGACTAACTGTGACCATTCTTCTTGGGAGCCACTGTTTGATACCGGCTTTTAAAAGTGCTCAAAGAAACTTTCAGGCTCTTCCGGCACAGTCAGTGATATAGCCTTCTCCCTTACTCTATTACCTGGTGGGTGTGACACGTGTGTTGTGTTCTCTGGCAACCCACGTTCAATCCTCTGATCCACTATAGCCCTATTCGCTTCTATGTCCGTTTGTCTCATTTTCTCTCTTTCCTGCTCCACTTCCTTTTTTTTTCTCTTGTTCTAACTCCAGTTCTCGTACTCTGGTTTTCTCCTTCTCTATCTCTAGTTTAGTTTTCTCTTTTTCTTTTCTACCTCTAATTTAGCTTTCTCATTTTCTTTCTATTCACTTTTTATCTGCAGTTCTAGCTTCAACTTCACTAGTTGGAACTGCCTCTCCTCATGCTCTCGTTACATCTGAAACTCTAGCTGGAACCTTTCCAAGCTTCTGTTCCGGCTGCTTCTACTACTCCTGTTTGACTCTTGTGACCTCTCTTCATCTTGCCCATCATCTCCCTTCCACCTGGAACGGTCCTTGTATATGGGCCCCTGGGCCCTGGACTGTACTGGTCTCGAACCGTGGCCCCCCTCGCGTGTGAGGCCGAAGCATTATCAACTCGGCTATGAGTAGTCTTAGAGGAAAGTTTTGGAGGCTGTGAAGAATGGAATTTTGGTTTTAATGGAATGTAAAGTTTGATTCGCGTACAAAAGCCTGAAACGTTTGATGGTTCTTCTGGTTGTCGCCAGCAACACCACAGCTGTAGCCAGCAACACCACAGCTGTAGCCACACCAGTAGTGGTCCCACAGCCACACCAACAGTGGTCCTACGGCCACACCAGTAGTTGTCCCACAACCGTAAGTAAATAAGCCAGCGCCGTGGCCGGTGATGTCGATGTAAGGGAGGCCCCCGACAGTACACATGAAGGTTGGTGGGTACATACAGAGATAAATCCCACAGATCTGCATTTATACAGTAATGAGGACCATCTGGACCCCAACATAATCTAACACCTCACAGTCCACCGACGCTACACAACTCTTCCCGTCGCCTATCGACTGGCATCAAGTGGAACTTGGCTGCACGTGACTTGTTGAAGTGGGATATTGAATACGAGGTGGACGAGGGCTGGGGTGAGGGAGAGCCCTGGGTAGGTAGTGGGGGTGAGACAGACCTCACGAGGGGTGGAGTGACCGGTGAGGGAGGGGTTGGGATGGGAGGGGGAAGAGTGAAAAAGACCTCAGTTAGGGGGGTGTGGGGGCTCCCTTGACATTCCCTCCTCCCCCCCCCCCCTCAATATGTCATGAGACTCGTCGACTGTTAGAACGTTGCGCATCTCGCTGCTTCTTCCTTTATTATTATGTCTATTTTTTATTTCGTGTTGTTTTTTCGTTAATTTTGTACCTTCAGATTCTGCTTATGATCGCCAAAAGTCAATTAATGGATTAATAAATGATGTTTCTTGCGCATGCGTTAACTTGTTGTTGACGCATGCGTTAACATATTGCTGACGCATGCGTTAACATGTTGCAGACGCATGCGTTAATATGTTGCTGACGCATGCGTTAACTTGTTGCTGACGCATGCGTTAACATATTGCTGACGCATGCGGTGACATGTTGCAGACGCATGCGTAAACTTGTTGCTGACGCATGCGTTAACTTGTTGTTGACGCATGCGTTAACATATTGCTGACGCATGCGTTAACATATTGCTGACGCATGCGTTAACATATTGCTGACGAATGCGTTAACATATTGCTGACGCATGCGTTAACATGTTGCTGACGCATGCGTTAACATATTGCTGACGCATGCGTTAACATATTGCTGACGCATGCGTTAACTTGTTGTTGACGCATGCGTTAACTTGTTGTTGACGCATGCGTTAACTTGTTGTTGACGCATGCGTTAACATGTTGCAGACGCATGCGTTAACTTGTTGACGCATGCGTTAACTTGTTGTTGACGCATGCGTTAACATATTGCTGACGCATGCGTTAATATGTTGCAGACGCATGCGTTAACTTGTTGCTGACGCATGCGTTAACTTGTTGTTGACGCATGCGTTAACATATTGCTGACGCATGCGTTAACATGTTGCAGACGCATGCGTTAACTTGTTGACGCATGCGTTAACTTGTTGTTGACGCATGCGTTAACATATTGCTGACGCATGCGTTAACATGTTGCAGACGCATGCGTTGACTTGTTGCTGACGCATGCGTTAACTTGTTGTTGACGCATGCGTTAACTTGTTGTTGACGCATGCGTTAACATATTGCTGACGCATGCGGTGACATGTTGCAGACGCATGCGTTAACTTGTTGCTGACGCATGCGTTAACTTGTTGTTGACGCATGCGTTAACATATGCTGACGCATGCGTTAACATGCAGACGCATGCGTTAACTTGTTGCTGACGCAAGCGTTAATATGTTGCTGACGCATGCGTTAACATATTGCTGACGCATGCGTTAACATGTTGCAGACGCATGCGTTAACATGTTGCAGACGCATGCGTTAACTTGTTGCTGACGCATGCGTTAACTTGTTGTTGACGCATGCGTTAACGTGTTGTTGACGCATGCGTTAACGTGTTGTTGACGCATGTGTTAACAAATTACGAATTGCACATGTAGTTTTCACAGCTTTACTTGCACTGTGAATCTTAAATTGCGAGTCATTAAGTTGCGCACGCATTAATTAAGCACAGTGTTGCATAGCCAGCCTCTAAATGTTGCGTCCTGTCTTCTATACAAACCTGTCTCTTAGCTTGTAAATGGTTTAGGACGGCAGTCTTGCAATACCTGGCTTGGGTCTCTTGGGCTTCTATCTGCAATATATATATATATATATATATATATATATATATATATATATATATATATATATATATATATATATATATTGCAACATGTTGCAGATAGAAGCCCTAGAGAGGCAAGCCACGTATTGCAAGACTGCCGTCCTAAATGGTCGTCCATTTGCTTCGATTATTTGATACCGATATCAAGTTTAAATCATTCCAACTATCATGAATTAAGAACGCAGATAAGAACAAGATACGTGCATAAATGCGTATAGTAGGTGTGCATATGGTGACGCACGCACAAACACACACATACGACACACACACACACACTACACGCACACACTACACACACACACACACACACACACACACACACACACACACACACACACACACACACACACACACACACACACACACACACACGCGCGCGCGCACACGCACACACACACACACACCACACACACACACACACACCACACACACACACACACACACAGCAGGTAGTCACAGTGCCGGGGCTATATATTAAGGCGGCCAATAGGTTGACTGTCACACTCTCACGGGTCTTCCCATGGTCAAAACCATCTGCATCCCGGTAGGTGTGGTGGTGGTGCCAGTGTGGTGTGTGGTGGTGGTGGTGGTGTCAGTGTGGTGGTGGTGTTAGTGTGGTGTGTAGTGGTGGTGTTAGTGTGGTGTGGTGGTGGTGTTAGTGTGGTGTGTGGTGGTGGTGGTTAGTGTGGTGTGTAGTGGTGGTGTTAGTGTGGTGTGTGGTGGTGGTGTTAGTGTGGTGTGTAGTGGTGGTGCCAGTGTGGTGTGTGGTGGTGGTGTTAGTGTGGTGTGTAGTGGTGGTGTTAGTGTGGTGTGTAGTGGTGGTGTTAGTGTGGTGTGTGGTGGTAGTGCCAGTGTGGTGTGTGGTGGTGGTGTTAGTGTGGTGTGTGGTGGTGGTGTTAGTGTGGTGTGTGGTGGTGGTGCCAGTGTGGTGGTGGTGTTAGTGTGGTGTGTGGTGGTGGTGTTAGTGTGGTGTGTGTGTGGGTGGTGGTGGTGTTAGTGTGGTGTGTGGTGGTGGTGGTGTTAGTGTGGTGTGTGGTCGTGGTGTTAGTGTGGTGTGTGGTGGTGGTGTCAGTGTGGTGTGTGGTGGTGGTGTTAGTGTAGTGTGTAGTGGTGGTGTGTGGCAGTGTGGGTGTGGTGGTGGTGGGCAGTGTGGTGTGTGTGGTGGTGTCAGTGTGGGTGTGGTGGTGGTGGTGGCAGTGTGGTGTGTGGTGGTGGTGTTAGTGTGGTGTGTAGTGGTGTGGCAGTGTGTGGTGTGTGGTGGTGGTGGTGGCAGTGTGGTGTGTGGTGGTGGTGGTGGCAGTGTGGTGTGTAGTGGTGGTGTTAGTGTGGTGTGTAGTGGTGGTGTTAGTGTGGTGTGTGGTGGTGGTGTTAGTGTGGTGTGTGGTGGTGGTGCCAGTGTGGTGTGTGGTGGTGGTGTCAGTGTGGTGTGTGGTGGTGGTGCCAGTGTGGTGTGTGGTGGTGGTGTCAGTGTGGTGTGTGGTGGTGGTGTCAGTGTGGTGTGTAGTGGTGGTGTCAGTGTGGTGTGTGGTGGCAGTGTGGTGTGTAGTGGTGGTACAGAGGGCACAAATAGCCACAATCAGACCCTAGTACATATATGCTCCTTACATTTACTAATAATAATAGCTACTAACACCACACTTTATGCACTGTCACCGCTTTCTTTGACAATATAACATTTCCCGTTGGAGTTAAGTCATTGTATAAATAACAAACTTAACGTTCAACGCTGGATATAGTAATGTAATGAAAGTGTTGTCGTTTATCATTTTAGTCTGGATTTACCTCTAAATCTTCCTCTAAAATCTACCTCTAAATCTACTTCTAAAAGGCTCTATTTTCACACAGTTTAATGTGTAATGTTTTAGTGTGTGTGTCCCTGTTTTTTGTCCACACACTTAACCTTTCATATAAACTAGCGCCCCGTACAACCTGGTAGTTCAACCTGGTAGTTCAGCTGGTAGTTCAGCCTGGTAGTTCAGCCTGAACTACTCAGAATTAAGTCGGTTTATTACCTATTTTATTGTGATGAACAATGGGACTGCTAGTTCCTATTTGTTCTCTTCTGCTTTCTTCAAGTTCATTTGAAAGTTCTCATTTATTAACACTTTTTAATATTATGTTTAATATTGTCTTTATTTGTTACAAGCTTTGAAGGGCATCAACTTTATTATCATTATTTTGCAACCCAGAGTGTGAAGGATCTTTAACAAGGCACGACGTTTTTGCCTGAATTAAGGATACAGGATTTTCTTTAATCAAAAATTTAACTCTGTTGGTATAGTAATATTACCTGGACTTGGCCAGCGTGAGACTGGACGATGTGCAGACCACATTTGGTCGGCCAGGTTAAGCACCATTGTATCTGTCCAGTAACTGGATGAGAGAACTGGATGGGTGACAGCCTAGTTCCTGGCTAGTGGTACCTGGATGGCTGACAACCTCGTCCCTGGCTAGTGGTACCTGGATGGCTGACAACCTCGTCCCTGGCTAGTGGGACCTGGATGGCTGACAGCCTCGTCCCTGGCTAGTGGGACCTGGATGGCTGACAGCCTCGTCCCTGGCTAGTGGGACCTGGATGGCTGACAGCCTCGTCCCTGGCTAGTGGGACCTGGATGGCTGACAACCTCGTCCCTGGCTAGTGGGACCTGGATGGCTGACAGCCTCGTCCCTGGCTAGTGGGACCTGGATGGGTGACAGCCTCGTCCCTGGCTAGTGGGACCTGGATGGCTGACAGCCTCGTCCCTGGCTAGTGGGACCTGGATGGCTGACAACCTCGTCCCTGGCTAGTGGGACCTGGATGGCTGACAACCTCGTCCCTGGCTAGTGGGACCTGGATGGCTGACAACCTCGTCCCTGGCTAGTGGGACCTGGATGGCTGACAACCTCGTCCCTGGCTAGTGGGACCTGGATGGCTGATAACCTCGTCCCTGGCTAGTGGGACCTGGATAGCTGACAGCCTCGTCCCTGGCTAGTGGGACCTGGATGGCTGACAACCTCGTCCCTGGCTAGTGGGACCTGGATGGCTGACAACCTCGTCCTGGCTAGTGGGACCTGGATGGCTGACAACCTCGTCCCTGGCTAGTGGGACCTGGATGGCTGACAACCTCGTCCCTGGCTAGTGGGACCTGGATGGCTGACAACCTCGTCCCTGGCTAGTGGGACCTGGATGGCTGACAGTCTCGTCCCTGGCTAGTGGGACCTGGATGGCTGACAACCTCGTCCCTGGCTAGTGGGACCTGGATGGCTGACAACCTCGTCCCTGGCTAGTGGGACCTGGATGGCTGACAACCTCGTCCCTGGCTAGTGGGACCTGGATGGCTGACAATCTCGTCCCTGGCTAGTGGGACCTGGATGGCTGACAGCCTTGTCCCTAGCAAATGGGACATGGAAAAGCCACATTGACTTCTTTTCCTGTCCCTGGCAATGACGCACTGATATCACGCTTCAGAAGTGCTGCTCCTCAGTACAACAGCTCCCAACCCATCCTCCTAATAACACGTCGTATTTTGACGTATACTTTACCTAAGGCCACAAAATATCGTACTAGAAAATGGCAGCTGCTCGCGAAATTGACATAATGTCCCGTTTTGTGTTCGTGAGTCCTCTGGTAGGTTAGGATAAGGTACTTTAGTACGACAGTTTCTTGACGTTGAGGACGCTGGCGAGAACGGGCTATAGTACAAGCGTGCTTACGGTGACAACCGTAAACTGGCTGCCGTCAACCGCGCTGGTTGACGGCAGGCAACGCGGTGTTGCGTCAGCCTGTATTCCTCTAATATTACACTAATCAGGTTATTGGTGACAAGGAAGCCTTTAGTAGGCTTCCTCCGGATTAGTTGCTCTCAGGGGGAAGGGAGTGGCAGGGAAGAAGAAATGATCAAGAGAAAGAGCCAAGCCATTACGACTATATAGTACTTGGAAGGGGTCAGGATAAGAATTTGGGATGGGACGGGGGAAAGGAATGGTGCCAAGGAGGCGCGGGAGGCTAAGGCGTGGATTTAAGTGCTCTACAGTAGAGACTTTCAGTGTGAGTCTTGGTGAGTAGCAGCTCTTGCTGTAGAGTGGCTCGGCCCCCACAGGAGGGAGGAGGGAGGCGCTATACTCGCTCTTCGGTGAACGTATACTTTTTTAAAGACATATTTTAGTCACACTTTAAAACTATATAAAAGCAATTTATTCTTTTTATATAAATAGTCGTAATTTATTACCTTAGGAGCACACACCATGAACATGGATGACGCTATGTGTGCTTGGACGTGTAGAATCAGCCCGTCCTTTCATTGCTTTCTATTGAGTGACGTGTGTAGAGGCGCTAAGGGGGTACTCCTCTACATGTGACGATGTGTGGTGCTTGTCGCAAGATATAATGTGGAAACAACAGCAATATGCGTGTGGATGATCACAATGGAGATATGGCAGAAATGCCGGGTTGTTGTTGCTGTTGTTTAAGATTCAGCTACTGGGAACAAAACGTTCCAAGTAGCACGGGCTATGGTGAGCCCGTAGTGGACTTACCTGGTACAGGAGTGGGGCTGTAACTGGTGTTCAAGTGCCGGGAGTGAGGAGAGCATATATGAAGGGGCGTGTCTGGGAGGTGAGGAGCCATTGAGCCAATACACGGGACCAGTGGTGGACATCCTTGAGAGCAGAGACGGGCTGCTGGCTCGGTCATCTCCACCTTCTCATCTTACCACCACTTGTGTATATCGATAAACGCATCAAGGTTACCTCTCTCTTAATCTCCCTGAAACTGGAGTTGATGTGTCTGAGCAACCCGTCCTCGCAAATTCGTATAGTCAATATTGACTTATTAGTTACGTGCATAGGTGACATACTAACCATAATAGTTTCCCTTGAAAAAGCTTCATAGAAAACATCGACCTTACCTAACCTACTTAGTATGTTAAAATAAGCATCTTACAGCTTCGTAATTACAAGTGTTACTTAACTTATTATAGGTATAGGTTAGGTAATAATTGTAATTACGAAGCAATAAGATGCTTATCTTAACATACTAAGTAGGTTAGGTAAGGTCGGTGTTTTCTATGAAGCTTTTCAAGGGAAACTATTATGTTAAGTATGTCACCTATGCACGTAACTAACAAGTCAATATTGACTATACGA
>WNGS01004374.1:12393127-12412305 GCA_020271785.1 Procambarus virginalis
AGAAAAATTCACTTCGCAAACAGAGTGGTAGACGGCTTGGAACAGTTAGGGAGAAGGTGGTGGAGGCCAAATTGTCAGTAGTTTCAAAGCGTTGATATGATAAAGAGTGCTGGGTAGACGAGACACCAAGAGCGTAGCTCTTCAAACCTTGGTAACTCACTTAGGTAATTACACCAACTGATCGTCATAGTGGCTGATAAAGACTCAATACCTACATTCAAATGTAGAAATCCTTTAGGGGATTGACAGGATGGAAACGGAATAACCTGTTTCACAATAAATACCAATAGATTAAGAGAGCACAGATGGAAGCGTGAGAAAATGATGAGCTATAGAGATATTAGAAGGCTTTCTTTAAAAGCGTTAGAACAGTATAGTGGGGAAAAACGGAACTAAAATAGCAGGTTGTAGACACCATCTCCAGTCATAATTTCAATAGTAGATATGATAAAAATTCAGTTTGGTTAGTCATTGCATTTTACCATACCGGCGGCTTTGAAACATAGGGTCAAAGATCTAAAGTTCGATTTCCAGACATAAATATGTGAGCGCGGCGCGTGCATACACACACCACAGGGAGAACCTCGCAGCTGGGACCTCGAGTGGATGCGCTTGAGGTCGTAGTCCTAAGGGCCCAGGTTCGATCTCGGGACCGAGGTGACAACAAATGGGCAGAGTTCCTTTCGCCCCTGATGCCCCACATTCTCACCTACCAGGTAAATAGGTACCTGGGAGCTAGACAAGCTGCTACGGGCTGACTTCCGTGGAGAGTTGTGGGTGTGTTTAGAGGGAAATATATGTAGAAGTATATAGATGAAGAAAATAGGATTGGCTAGAAGAACGGCAGGATCAAGAGCTAATAACGTTGATTCTGCAGACACAAATAGTAAATACACCACACACACACACACACACACACACACACCACACACCACACACACACACACCACACACACACACACACACAACACACCACACACACACACACACTATCCTATCCTATCCTATCCTGTTTCTGATATACCGAAATGATCTCCCCAGAGGGTATAGACTCATTCCTCTCAATGTTTGCTGACGACGCCAAAATTATGAGAAGGATTAAAGACAGAGGAGGAAGCTGAGACTTCAAGAAGACCTGACAGCCGCAGGAATGTGTCGAACAAATGGCTGTTAGAGCTTAATCCAAGCAAATGTAATGTAATAGGGGTAGGAAGCAGGAGACCAGATACAAGTATCACTTGGGAGATGAAATACTTCAAGAGTCAGAGAGAGTGAGAAAGACCTGGGGGTTGATATCACGCCAAACCCTGTCCCTGAAGCCAATATCAAGAGGATAACATCACGAGCATATGCCAGGTTGGCTAACATAAGAAAGCCTTTAGAAAACTTGTGTAAGGAAATCTTTCAGAACATTATCTACCACATACAGTCAGACCAATCCTGGATATGCGGCTCCAGCATGGAGTCCATATCTAGTCAAGCATAAACTAAATGGAGAAGGTTCAAAGGTTTTGCCACCAGACTAGTACCCGAGCTGAGAGGTATGAGCTACGAGGAGAGACTACGGAATGAACCTCACTTCGTTGGAAGACAGAAGAGTTAGGGACATGATCACCACATTCAAGATTCCAGGGGAATCGGTAGGGTTGATAGAGACAGGCTGGTTTAACACTAAGGGGCACACGCACTAGGGACACAGGTAGAAACTGAGTGCCCAAATGAGCCACAGAGATATTAGAAAGAACTTTTTTAGTGTCAGAGTGGTTGGTTGACAAATGGAATGCAATTCAGGAAGTGATTGTGGTGGAGGCTGACTCCATACACAGTTTCAAGTGTAACTATGATAAGCCCATTAGGCTCAGGAAACTGTACACCTGTTGATTGACGGTTGAGGAGGCGGGACCAAAGAGCCAGAGCTCAACCCCCGCAAGCACAACTAGGTGAGTACAACTAGGTGAGTACACACACACACCACACACACACACACACACACACAACGCACACGCACACGCACACACACACACCACACACACCACACCCACACACACCACACACACACACACGCACACACACACACAGCCACCACACACACACACACACACACACACCACAAGTGCTCCTCCCTCGTCATCAGCCATACCCACACATCACATGACACAGCCACAATACAGGATTGGCACAGATCTTCTCTTCCCGGTGATGGTGTCCACGTACTCTGCGGGCCGGTCGCCCACAACAGCCACTGAGGGCAGCCCTGGGTGGCTCCCTCGGGACTCTAGCAGTCTCTGGCGGCTTAGGTAACCGACCTCCTCCCTGCATCTTTCCATTGACGTTGCAACAAAGGCATTCTGGGTTCCTGGAGGCGGAGAGACGTGCTTATTGTGTGAAAGCTTTTGCAAATACTCGGGAGAAGTGGAGAGATAAGTAGATTTAAGCTTGTTGTCCCATCTATAGAAAGGCTATATTCATTCAGAATGCTTATTCTATTTATCGTAGCATGTTTGTCTCGCCACAAAACTTTGAGATTCAAATTCAAATAAGTTTATTGAAGTATAAATACACACAGAGGGATGAGGTAGCTCAAGCTTATCTCACACCGTGCAATACATATATATATATATATATATATATATATATATATATATATATATATATATATATATATATATATATATATATATATATACATATAATTGTATTAATCCCTTAATCCCGACGATTAAGAACTCCCGGCAGGTTGGGATGACGATTTTTTCAAGAACTCATCAATATAATAACAGATTGATCTTAAGGTCAGTCTTCGTTATTGTGAGAGAGAATAACTGTTTAAAAGGATGTATATATATTTAAAGATTCGAGACGGTAAGATTGAAAGGGTAATTTGATAGAAAACTCGAGTTTCTTTTGAGTAGGACGACTCTATTCTCTATGATCATGTGCTCAGATACTCACTTCAATGACAGCAGATAAATAGCTACTGCATAATTAATTAATTATATTATTTTTTTATGTAACTAATACATAAATAGTACTAAAAAACAATCACAATTTATCTGTAACACACCACCATTTTGAGAACACAGAAAAGCTATCTTAATCATTGACCAATCACTAAAATATGATGAAGTCTTGCTGGTACAAAACTTAACTGATACTATTGTGGGTGTAGTCGATATAGTGCCTGGACGGGCGCCTCTGGGTGCCAGCAGTGAGTGCCACTAGGGGTGGTGGAAGAGGGTCTGTTTACCTCGGCCTCCCAGGCATCCAACACCTCCCTATCATGGAAAAAAAAATCGTCCTCATGCGTTCCAACCTTCCTCCTCCGCCGTATTTGGACACTAATTACCTGTGAGGAGGTGGGAATTAAGTAATGTTGGAATTTGTGTTAAGGGGGGGGGGGCGTTGATATGTTTATGTGTGCATGGGATATGTAGGAAGGCTGTGTGTCTGAAGGGTGTTTATTCACCTTTTGTGCTGTCAGGTAGAGTTTCAGTTTCCGGGAATCGACTTTCGGTCGCTTATTGCAATCGCTCCCTTTCCCTATTGCTTCTCATCATAACTATTGAAACTATGTATGGAGTTAGCATCAATTACGTCTTCTTTAAGCTCATTCCACTTGTTCACTACTCTCATACTGGTGAAGCTCTTTCTTGCTCTCCTAGAGCTTATCTGATTGTTTAGTTTCAACCACTTCCTCTCATTCCATTTACGCCCTCTTGTTCCACCCGTTGCAAATACTAAACATATACTTTTTGTCCACTGTGTCATTGTAGCAAAGAATCTTATTTGTCGTAATCATGTCCCTCTTTCCCTTCTCTCTTCCATCCTGGTGAACTGTAGTTACCTATGAATTTCCTCATAGCTCAGTGCTCAGAGTGCACGGACCAGTCTTGCGGGACACGTGGCTACATTGTCTTGAACTGATCAAACATGGGTCGTGCAAAACATCCAGAAAGTTTCTTTACCCGGGGGTCTGAAATCTACCCTAATGCTCAGAAGTTTTTCATATGTTGCTGATGTTATTCTTGTTAATTTACCTGAGGCCAACTAATAGTAGGGGCCTCGACGAGGACAGGAAACCGGTGGCTTGTAGAAAGTGAAATTGAAATTGAAATAAGTTTATTGAGGTAAAATACACACAAAGGGATGAGGTACTCAAGCTATTCTCACCCCGTTCAGTACATCGTGTTAATACATACATATAAACACATCACAAACAATAAACATATTACCAAACATCCTGAGAGATAAACATCTACATTTCCTCCTTTACACAAGTAGTATGGTACCAGACGTACACAAATACTTTTATGACCTAGATATACTGTATAGACAATTTGCAAGAGACATGCAGATAATTCAACAAAAAATTACAGTCTTGGTGCAAAATTCTTATATATCTCAAGAATATCATCAACCTTTCCGTTGTGACACATCCAGGCTATTTGTTCAGGAACAGTCCTTATCAAGGCTTGTAGAAGGTCCCCCAGTTTGCCCTTAGGATTTTTTTCCACTTGTATTTTAAAACCCAACAGAATTTTGGCATTTACGGCTTTAACGAGTAGGTTTTTAATGCATGCCTCTGGTAACAGGCTTGAGAGTATGGCCTTTTATGATACAAAATTGAGTTCTCTTTTTTCCTCCTAACCCCTTTCCCCAATTTTATCACGTGGCATTTGTTTATATTAAGTTCGTCAGCCATTTTTCAATCTATCTCTAATTCCTTCCACCCGTCCCATCCCGAAACATTGTCCTGACCCCTTCCCAATGTTATATAGTTGTTATGGCTTTGCGCTTTCCCCCTGATAGTTCTCTTCCCTTCTAATCTGTCCAGGCAGAACCGGAGCATTCTGCATGCATCTTCTGTGTTGAATTTCCTAAATTTTGCATCATCCATGGACGATCCAACTTCATGTTACATTATTACATCATTGACAGTGTCGATGTTTAAGATTCAGCTACTCGGAACAAAAAGTTAAAAGTAGCATTGGCTATGGTGAGCCCGTAGTGGACTTAACTTTGACTGTGGCATCACGGTTTTATGTTACTAGATTACAGTGTCACTACGGTACGGTCCCTCTACAGTACTGTGTCACTACTGTAGCCAGTTTTTCACTATTTATTTATATATATACAAGACGGTACAAAGGGTTTGTGAGAATACATTGAATAGCACAGTATTTACAATCTTGTAAAGCCACTAGTACGCACAGCGTTTCGGCCAGAAGTAACTATGTCAGAAGTCTGTAAACTTAAGATTTACTGCCAGCTGCATTTATCCAAAATACATATGAAAAGTAGCTCAAATGTGGCGCAGTTTTAGGCCAACCTGTAAGGCCAAGAATGTAACAACTCTTGTATATATCTCAAACCTGAATCAAACCAAATTCTATCATGATGTTCAACAGTTCATGTGAGCGTCACTATGCCAGCCAGTTAAACACCGTTGGGTCTGGCTAGTAGCTGGCAAGGTACCTTCTCCGTTGACTAGGGTGACCTCGATAAGTCAAACAAGTGAGTACAACTAGATGAATAATGGAAAATCGAGTAAGAATGTGGGCCAGTTTCATAAATAATAGTTATTCTTTGAAATGTGTATTCGTTTTCTTTTGCAATAAATAGCCTAGTAACCATAGAAAATGAATATATTTTTTACTTAAACCCTAAACTACAGCAAAATATTCTTATTATTTTCTACCCACTGTAAAAGGTAGGAAGATTATATAATCCAGGAAGACTACATAGGCCAGAAAGACTATATAGGCCAGGAAGATTATATATGCCAGGACGACTATAAAGACTATGTAGATGCAGTAGTATCTAAAAAAATATTCCCCGAATGCAACCAGAATAAGTCAGAGTAACGTACCACATCTTATACAGAATACATTTGTATAAAACGCAAGTATTAACCCTATTCGTAGATGCTTAGTCCTAAGAGGACCACGCATCTTCAGACAAACATGTGAATGTTGAGGATCTCTCCGGCAAAGATGAAAATGGCTCAAAGGATGCAGTCTCTGCGCCTCAATGGGTTACGAACGCCAATGTTTGAGGGTCATGATGCGCCTGGCATTATGGACACAACCACAGGTCAATACACCGCTTTCAGAAATGGCCAGACGATCACCATTGACTTACCGCGGAATATCGTCGAGGATCTCCCCCACGATACCCTGCACTGTGTGCCTGTGGACACCTATGTACAGACACGAAGCCAAAACAAGAAACCGAGACAACAAAATACAGCCCTAAGGGCCCTATTTTGCCCTTATAGGGCAATAGGGCCCTTAGGGCTCTAAGATAGTGATGCAATAATCACTATTATTGAGAGTGATAGTGATGAGATAGTGATGCAATAATGGAATATCAAACAAAGACTTCTGGCTGCTGTGTGGCCCTTTAGGTCCCTTTCCTTTTGGTCTCCCTCTGGTGCATTGTGCGGTGTGGTGGAGTCTACTATCTCTCCTAAATTCCTCGCGCGGTTGCCGGATTAAGCCCTGGCTCTACTCTCCACGACTACGAAGCTTCCTCTCCAGACTGTACTTCCGACTATCCCACTTTCCAGATCCCATTCACCCACTGATCTACAGTACCAGCTACTGGTAATGGCTTCAAACAGCCTCCACTTGTGGGGCCTGTACTTATTCATGCCTGTGCCTCCTCTGGGGTGGCCTAATCTTTATCAATCAATCAATCGGTAAATTATAGAACCACCGGATTTGAATAAACACATTATAGTTAATGTTACTGTAATTATTGCATTAGTATAAATTACGAGTATTTAGACGCCAGGGTTTGTGACTGGATTTATGCACCAATACACCGAGATATGTATCCCGTTTGTCGGTGTATGTAAACTGAGAGTTTACTTTAGCCCTGGAGTATATTCATGATTAAGGTGTACTTACTGATGGTTAGTAAGCTGTTACAATGGTAGACCCTCCCGCGGTTGCAAGCCCTTAAAGCCCATCAATAAGCAAGAGAAAACCCGCAGTTTAGCAACGCTACCAACTTCAGGAAACGTTCATTTACAATAGATGATGCAACATGAGTATTGAGTTTCAAGCGAGCAGTAGATGTCGTATTCAGACGTGACAAGGGACATGAGGCGCTTGAGCCAGCGTGATAGGACTAAATGGGTAGTCAAATGCGTCACTATGAAGACAGCTGACCAGGAGACTGATAAGTCAAGCTGACTACTTGTCCCCGTCTTGGGAACAAAATTGAAATAACAGCTTATTAGAGAATTCCAAATAATTCGGCAATAAAGGAAAAAAACATTGACTAGTGTTTATCTTTAAATATACACAAAGATATTTTATTTTTACACTGGCGGGTAAATCTTATCTAGTAACAGATGGTTAGTCTTCCCCTGAGTCTATCATGAGCTAGACTAGTTACCTGCTAGTTGTCCCAGGAACACAATCTCCAATTCCTGCTGGGTGAACAGGGGCGAACAGATGAAGATCGGTGTTCAATCACTGCGTCCTTCCTACATCTCGAACCCGGGCAACCTAGTCTTCCAAGGCGTGATGTGTGTGGGGTCTACCTTCAACACCGGACTGTGTTCTTCGCTCTGTGGTGCGAATGTCTTAATATATTAAACAATCTGTAATAGGTGCAAATATTGTACACATAATTTGCATGATAAGATACATAATATAATACACATTTAAACTGTTATTAAATGTCTTGGTTTATTTATAAGTTAGCAAACTATGTTACTAGATCGTCTGTGCTGTAACTGGCTTTGCTAAATGAATTCTTCATCTTCCCTACACTTCTGTTCCTGCGGAGAACTTTTCACTCTACTCTCATATTTAGTCTGTTCATAATCTTCTTCACACCTGTTCAACATGGTGATGTCCACTTCTTGGTTCTCCTCAACCATGTTTAGTGCGGTTCAACTTCCTCCCATATCTTCTATTATGCGCCTTACTCACATCCCCAGAGACTCCACCTCTATCTTCTCTTCTAACTTCCACTCACTCTCCATGTTACCACAAGCCGGAAACTCAGGATAAGGACTCGTTCCTCCATCCTCTTCACTCACCTCTTCCCGCCTGATTTTCAGCTCCATCACCAGAGTTACTTCATCCACATGTGTGGGCTGAGACGGTCTTGCTTCAGACCTTTCTCCAATTCCAATCTGGTCCTCTAATTCATCGTGTTGGGCTTTAATCAGGTTCACTCGATTTACACTCCATCTTTCCGACCGAGTCATCCTCCCCTCTGACCTCGCCACTGTCTCGTCCTCTCGAGCTGGACCCTCACCAAACAACCCTCTTATCTCCACGTTAGTTTCCTCCCGCGTCTATGGTAAAAAGTAATACACACAAAAAACACACACACACAGGCAGGGTACACAATGACTTGGCCCAGGGTACACAATGACACTCTGACTCATCCTCTAAGATACTAGCCAGATCTACTTTTTTTTCAGGTGTTCCGTCGGTACCGTGGCCCCTGTGACACGCCTCCGGTACAGTTTTCACTATTAGCTCCGGCAGCACATTTAACCTGCACAAGTCGTTTCCCAGGATCACTTGTATCTCTGGAACAGGTATGTCAGGACACACTCCCAACATCTCCTCCGCCGACAAATACTCAGACCTCAGTCTGACAGCACATATGGGCATGTCACTCTGACAATAACCATGCACCCTTATTCTGCGACTGTCAGCTTAAAGTCTCTCGTTCCAGATCAGGCTCGTTAGAATCAAGCTCTGATTCGCCCCTGTATCTCTAAGGATTTCTACTTCTATTTCAGATTGGTCTCCCATGCTGACCCAAGCTTTACAGACGGTATCTCTCGTTCATTAATCTCTCCTGTGGTTCGTTTCTCGTCAAACTCAGTTTTGTATCACCCCCGAGGATTCACTGGGTCTGCTATAGTTCCGTCGTACATCACTCTTCATCCTACTTTCTCTTAGGCTTCAATAGGCTTTTGTGATCATATCCGCTCTATCTGTTGCATCCTTGACATTCCTCACTTCTGGCTCTTGAATTTTGAGTTTTGTTTCGGGATGCATCATTTCTAAAAACTTCTCCATTACCATTAACTGGTTTAAATCATTGTACGATGCCACTCCGACAGCTTCAATCCCTCTTTGGAAACGTCGTTCCAGGTCCATAGCTGTCTCTGCGAAAGTGCTGGCTGGAGCTTTCATCATATCTCGAAACCGCTTTCTACAGACTTCCGGGGTTAGCAAAAACGATCGCAACACACTATTTTTTACTGTCAAGATGTCAGGAAATAGTCCTGACATTCTTCTAGAGTCAACTGGGTGTATGCCTCTCTGGCAGCACCAGCACTTAACTGGACTAACTGTGACCATTCTTCTTGGGAGCCACTGTTTGATACCGGCTTTTAAAAGTGCTCAAAGAAACTTTCAGGCTCTTCCGGCACAGTCAGTGATATAGCCTTCTCCCTTACTCTATTACCTGGTGGGTGTGACACGTGTGTTGTGTTCTCTGGCAACCCACGTTCAATCCTCTGATCCAATATGGCCCTATTCGCTTCTATGTCCGTTTGTCTCATTTTCTCTCTTTCCTGCTCCACTTTGTTTTTTTTTTCTCTTGTTCTAACTCCAGTTCTCGTACTCTGGTTTTCTCCTTCTCTACCTCTAGTTTAGTTTTCTCTTTTTCTTTTCTACCTCTAATTTAGCTTTCTCATTTTCTTTCTATTCACTTTTTATCTGCAGTTCTAGCTTCAACTTCACTAGTTGGAACTGCCTCTCCTCATGCTCTCGTTACATCTGAAACTCTAGCTGGAACCTTTCCAAGCTTCTGTTCCGGCTGCTTCTACTACTCCTGTTTGACTCTTGTGACCTCTCTTCATCTTGCCCATCATCTCCCTTCCACATGGAACGGTCCTTGTATATGGGCCCCTGGGCCCTGGACTGTATTGGTCTCGAACCGTGGCCCCCCTCGCGTGTGAGGCCGAAGCACTATCAACTCGGCTATGAGTAGTCTTAGAGGAAAGTTTTGGAGGCTGTGAAGAATGGAATTTTGGTTTTAATGGAATGTAAAGTTTGATTCACGTACAAAAGGCTAAAACGTTTGATGGTTCTTCTCGTTATCGCTAGCAACACCACAGCTGTAGCCAGCAACACCACAGCTGTAGCCACACCAGTAGTGGTCCCACAGCCACACCAACAGTGATCCCACAGCCACACCAACAGTGGTCCCACAGCCACACCAACAGTGGTCCCACAGCCACACCAACAGTGGTCCCACAGCCACACCAACAGTGGTCCCACAGCCACACCAACAGTGATCCCACAGCCACACCAACAGTGATCCCACAGCCACACCAACAGTGGTCCCACAGCCACACCAACAGTGGTCCCACAGCCACACCAACAGTGGTCCCACAGCCACACTAACAGTGGTCCCACAGCCACACCAACAGTGGTCCCACAGCCACACTAACAGTGGTCCCACAGCCACACCAACAGTGGTCCCACAGCCACACCAACAGTGGTCCCACAGCCACACTAACAGTGGTCCCACAGCCACACCAACAGTGGTCCCACAGCCACACTAACAGTGGTCCCACAGCCACACTAACAGTGGTCCCACAGCCACACCAACAGTGGTCCCACAGCCACACTAACAGTGGTCCCACAGCCACACTAACAGTGGTCCCACAGCCACACCAACAGTGGTCCCACAGCCACACCAACAGTGGTCCCACAGCCACACCAACAGTGGTCCCACAGCCACACCAACAGTGGTCCCACAGCCACACCAACAGTGGTCCCACAGCCACACCAACAGTGGTCCCACAGCCACACTAACAGTGGTCCCACAGCCACACTAACAGTGGTCCCACAGCCACACCAACAGTGGTCCCACAGCCACACCAACAGTGGTCCCACAGCCACACCAACAGTGGTCCCACAGCCACACCAACAGTGGTCCCACAGCCACACCAACAGTGGTCCCACAGCCACACCAACAGTGGTCCCACAGCCACACCAACAGTGGTCCCACGGCCACACCAGTAGTGGTCCCACAACCGCAGGTAAATAAGCCAGCGCCGTGGCCGGTGACGTCGATGTAAGTGAGGCCCCTGACAGTACACATGAAGGTTGGTGGGTACATACAGAGATAAATCCCAGAGATCTGCATTTATACAGTAATGAGGACCATCTGGACTCCAACATAATCTTACTCCTCACAGTCCACCGACGCTACACAACTCTTCCCGTCGCCTATCGACTGGCATCAAGTGAGACTTGGCTGCACGTGACTTGTTGAAGTGGGATATTGAATACGAGGTGGACGAGGGCTGGGGTGAGGGAGAGCCCTGGGTAGGTAGTGGGACCTCAGACCTCACGAGGGGTGGAGTGACCGGTGAGGGAGGGGTTGGGATGGGGGGGAAGAGTGAAAAAGACCTCAGTTAGGGGGGGTGTGGGGGCTCCCTTGACATTCCCTCCTCCCCCCCCCCCTCAATATGTCATGAGACTCGTCGACTGTTAGAACGTTGCGCATCTCGCTGCTTCTTCCTTTATTATTATGTCTATTTTTTTATTTCGTGTTGTTTTTTCGTTAATTTTGTACCTTCAGATTCTGCTTATGATCGTCAAAAGTCAATTAATGGAGTAATAAATGATGTTTCTTGCGCATGCGTTAATATGTTGCTGACGCATGCGTTAACATATTGCTGACGCATGCGTTAACTTGTTGTTGACGCATGCGTTAACTTGTTGTTGACGCATGCGTTAACATATTGCTGACGCATGCGTTAATATGTTGCAGACGCATGCGTTAACTTGTTGCTGACGCATGCGTTAACTTGTTGTTGACGCATGCGTTAACATATTGCTGACGCATGCGTTAACATGTTGCAGACGCATGCGTTAACTTGTTGCTGACGCATGCGTTAATATGTTGCTGACGCATGCGTTAACATATTGCTGACGCATGCGTTAACATGTTGCAGACGCATGCGTTAACTTGTTGCTGACGCATGCGTTAACTTGTTGTTGACGCATGCGTTAACATATTGCTGACGCATGCGTTAACATGTTGCAGACGCATGCGTTAACTTGTTGCTGACGCAGGCGTTAATATGTTGCTGACGCATGCGTTAACTTGTTGCTGACGCATGCGTTAACATATTGCTGACGCATGCGGTGACATGTTGCAGACGCATGCGTTAACTTGTTGCTGACGCATGCGTTAACTTGTTGTTGACGCATGCGTTAACATATTGCTGACGCATGCGTTAACATGCAGACGCATGCGTTAACTTGTTGCTGACACATGCGTTAATATGTTGCTGACGCATGCGTTACATATTGCTGACGCATGCGTTAACATGTTGCAGACGCATGCGTTAACATGTTGCAGACGCATGCGTTAACTTGTTGCTGACGCATGCGTTAACTTGT
Organism: Procambarus virginalis; assembly: GCA_020271785.1. NCBI lineage: Eukaryota > Metazoa > Arthropoda > Malacostraca > Decapoda > Cambaridae > Procambarus > Procambarus virginalis. The sequence continues at coordinate 12,405,532 of WNGS01004374.1, forward strand.
TGTTGACGCATGCGTTAACGTGTTGCTGACGCATGCGTTAACGTGTTGTTGACGCATGTGTTAACAAATTACGAATTGCACATGTAGTTTTCACAGCTTTACTTGCACTGTGAATCTTAAATTGCGAGTCATTAAGTTGCGCACGCATTAATTAAGCACAGTGTTGCATAGCCAGCCTCTAAAAGTTGCGTCCTGTCTTCTATACAAACCTGTCTCTTAGCTTGTATATGGTTTAGGACGGCAGTCTTGCAATACCTGGCTTGGGTCTCTTGGGCTTCTATCTGCAATATATATATATATATATATATATATATATATATATATATATATATATATATATATATATATATATATATATATATATATATATTGCAACATGTTGCAGATAGAAGCCCAAGAGAGGCAAGCCACGTATTGCAAGACTGCCGTCCTAATTGGTCGTCCGTTTGCTTCGATTATTTGATACCGATATCAAGTTTAAATCATTCCAACTATCATGAATTAAGAACGCAGATAAGAACAAGATTCGTGCATAAATGCGTATAGTAGGTGTGCATATGGTGACGCACGCCCAAACACACACATACTACACACACACACACACACACACCACACACACACACACACTACACACACACACTACACACACACACACACACACACACGCACACACACGCACACACACACACACACACACGCACACGCACACACACACACACACACACCACACACACACACACACACACACACACACACACACACCAGCAGGTAGTCACAGTGCCGGGCTATATATTAAGGCGGCCAATAGGTTGACTGTCACACTCTCACGGGTCTTCCCATGGTCAAAACCATCTGCATCCCGGTAGGTGTGGTGGTGGTGCCAGTGTGGTGTGTGGTGGTGGTGGTGGTGTCAGTGTGGTGGTGGTGTTAGTGTGGTGTGTAGTGGTGGTGTTAGTGTGGTGTGGTGGTGGTGTAGTGTGGTGTGTGGTGGTGGTGTTAGTGTGNCCCTCCTGTCTTTATAGCAGGGAGGAGAAAAACAAGAACTAAATTGCAGACCAGTATTAGTAACAAGTATCTATTAGATACTTGTTATTAGTAACAAGTATCTATTAGAACTTGTATCTAATACAATTCTCTACTATTAGGCATCTAGTAGATATTTAATACTATCTATTAGATAGTATCTCAATCTATTAGAAAGATCGATCAATAGGACGTTTGTGGGGAACATTCAACAGCTCAATTTTTGTTTCCATCACTAGTATCGAATCAGCGAAGAAATACTTGACTACTAGACTACAATAACACGGTAACGGAACTCAAATAAGAGCCTGCACTTTCCTCGATGGCCAGAAAATATTTGACCCTTTGCTGCTCAAGATCTTGCTACTCAAGCTAGAGAAACAGGCTGGTATATCTGGAGGAGTGCTAACTTGGGAGAGGGAGTACCTTTCAGGAAGGAAGCAAAGGGTCATCGTGAGAGGGGTGGTAACTTACAGTGCACGACAAGGAACGCTTTATAGCTCTTACTGATCGCGATGTTTCTCAACGAACCTAACAGGAATTTTGCTATTTTTTATATAAAAATTCGATCACGATAGAATAATGTGAACATTTGTCAGCCGTATCACGACCTTTAAGTACAGTATATGTCGTGATCATATCTCCTTGAACTTCACTTCATCGCTGTGAGAGTTGGCTCTCTCACCCCTCACGTTATACCTCCCCAGACAATGACCTAAACCGCGCTTACCCCACGTGTAATCATCTTAAATCACACGGTATAAAAATTCATCAGTAAAAATAAAGTGTGCAGCACTTCTCCGCCTCTCCCCGGCACAGCTGCCGGAGTGAACTGGTCCGACCCGGCCAGAAATTGGACTTAAAGTCGTGTACTCGCAAGTTTGCATCAATTTTCCGGTTTATTTACGCACTTCGAAATAATGAATAACTTTGCGAAGCAATTCCCATCAGGGATGGGAGGAGGGGGTTTGGGGGGCGTGACGGGGTTTGGGGGGTCCTGAATTGTCTGTCCACCTCCCCTCCCTCTCCTCTCCTTATCTGCTACTGCTCCGGGTGATGATGTTTCTGCTGCCGTTTCTGCTGCTGTTTCTGCTGCCGTTTCTGCTGCTGTTGATGCTGCTTCTATTGATACTGTTGATGTTGCTGTTGATACTATTGTCGTCACTGCTGGAGCTGTTGTTGCTGCTACTGCTGCTGCTGCCTTTTTAGCTGATTGATTGATTGATGAAGATTAAGCCACCCAAAGGTGGCACGGGCATGAATAGCCCGTAAGTGGTGGCCCTTTTGAGCCATTACCAGTATCTATAGCTGATACTGGAGATCTGTGGAGGTGCAACTGCACCCTGCGTGACGGGAGATGTCTCCCGTGTTTTTTTTAGCTGCTGCTTGCAGGTGTTTTAGCTGATGGAGGTGCTGCAAGATCAGGAGAAAGCGCCAAGTCATCACGACTATATAGCACTGAGAAGGTGGGGGGTGGGGGTCAGGATAAGGATTTGGGATGGGAATGGGGGGTAGGAATGGTGCCCAACCACTTGGACGGTCGGGGATTGAACGCCGACCTGCATGAAGCGAGATCGTCGCTCTACCGTCCAGCCCTAAGTGGTTGGGTCAGAGAGGGAGATAGACAGGGCAGCACGCATTGTTATTATTTGCGTCCCATACAAATATTTTTGTTTCTGGACCAAATTTCGAAAAAAAGTTCAAACACGGGGAAACACTTGACAAGAACAACAGGGAACACTTGACAAGAACAACAGGAAACACTTGACAAGAACAACAGGGAACACTTGACAAGAACAACAGGGAACACTTGACAAGAACAACAGGAAACACTTGACAAGAACAACAGGAAACACTTGACACGAACAACAGGGAACACTTGACAAGAACAACAGGGAACACTTGACAAGAACAACAGGGAACACTTGACACGAACAACAGGGAACACTTGACAAGAACAACAGGGAACACTTGACAAGAACAACAGGGAACACTTGACAAGAACAACAGGGAACACTTGACAAGAACAACAGGGAACACTTGACAAGAACAACAGGGAACACTTGACAAGAACAACAGGGAACACTTGACAAGAACAACAGAAAACACTAGACGACAAGAGCAACAGGGAACACTTGACAAGAACAACAGGAAACACTAGACAAGAACAACAGGAAACACTTGACAAGAACAACAGGGAACACTTGACAACAAGAGCAACAGGGAACACGGTCAACAGAGCAACAGGAGCGACAGTTTGAGACAGGAGGTGTTGACATTCATGAGGCGAGTGCCGTGGTGGGTCTGTTTAATCATCTCTCGCTAAGTAAAAATGTTCCTTTTTTTCAAACTCTAATCAATTTAAAGGCGAGGAGAGGCGGGCTGGCTCTTCCCACTGACGGAGGAAGTTTAATGTTTTTAGGTCTTTGTTTTGCGTATTGGATTTTATATTTAACAATTATAAAATAAAAGAATTGTTAGGTTTTTTCCTCAGTGGGAAGGGAAGAAAAGGGCTGAGAGTTGTAAGGGAATGGGAGGGAGGGAATGGGAGGGAGGGAATGGGAAGCCGGTGAGAAGGGAAAGGGATGAGATAGAATAATAAAATGAGAGAAACTAGATCATAATGAGTTGTAATATATGTTGTGTTGCTCTACGTTTTACAATACCTGAGAGTCTGGCCCTTTTTAACACAATATCACGAGGATTTGTTTATCGAAAACGCTGACCAATTATTTCCACTATAAATACAAAATTAATGAAAACTTTATACGAATATCTGAGCATCTAAATAATTATTCTAGTTTACTTAATGCATAAGAAAATTCCGAGTTCTGAAATTTAGATTAATATATTTAGTACATTGCAGTTACACTCGATTATGGCATCTGTTCTAAGTAGTCCGAGGTGAAATTCGAAATTAGAAATTGCCTCAGATTCCAAACCTCAGATTTGGCCTCAGATTCCAAATTACTGTTATATACACAGGGTCGAACAGTGAAGGAAAGGTGTGCGTAGTTGTCACCTCATGCTGCCTGTGGTGGTACACACGACTACACCTGTGGTATAGTTACTATATCTATGGGTGCTGCCCGTATCTAAATTTGTATATTCAATGGTCCCCGGGTACTTCTTGCAGGTGGGTGATTCGTAATCTACGCTGTCACTTCACCGTAGATTACACCCCTTCCCACACAGCTCTCTGACAATTTAGGCTGCGAGTGATCCTCTGCCCTTGTCCTGCAGAAAATCCTCATGCTGGCATTGGCTTATGACACCTCTCCAATGGCGGGCACAACTGTCAGTCGGATCACAGCCCGGGTTAGGAAGATTATCTCCTCGGACCAACACGTGTTGACCCGTCCAGCGTTCACGGCAGCCTCGACGTGTGTGAGGCTGGACGGCAAGGTGGTGACTGGTCTCGAATACTTCGACTACATTTGACGCAGTTTCCCCCACACAGTCCGGGGCAGTACGAGGACGTCCGGTCATCCATCGCCAAGAGGACAAGATGGTCACCCACGGAGCTGACGGAGCCCAGCACGTCCATAAGTTATGGGTTTTCTCAGAGTTTAAGGGTACCAAGAGCGGACGCCCGTGACAAGGATAACCGGCCTTTGGGTTTGTTTAATCCATGAGTCATTAACAGACAGTATCCACAACAGGGGAGACGGTTCGCGCCCTTATTTTGCAGATGATGCGCACAATCCTGTTTGTAATGCACGATCTTCTCTTCTCTCCCCCCCCCCCCCCCCGACTGTGTTGTCTGACGAGTTTATTAAAGTTCACAGCAGAACGGAACCAAAGATAACCAGATAGGTTTCCAATTCGTGGGATCTGGACGCTTGCGAACGCTTAAGGAAGGTTGAGAAAGCGCTCCGCATGCCCTAGATGGACTGACCTTTCAAGCAAGGAAGTAATTATCAAAAGAAGGCGCCATGCCGGAAGATCACGCAACACCATCCCTTTTTAAGGAATGAAAAGATCCCCTGCTACCGTCCAACCACTTGGGCTGGACGGTAGAGCGCGTCTCATTTCATGCAGGTCGGTGTTCAATCCCCGACCGTCCACAAGTGATTGGGCACCATTCCTTCCACCCCCCCCCCCCCGTCCATCCCAAATCCTTATCCTGACCCCTTTCAAGAGCTATATAGTCGTAAATGGCTTTCCCCTAATAATTCCCTTCCCTTCCCCTCCTTCCACAGACCGACTTCTCGGGGATTTTCTCAGGGACTTCTCGGAACTCAAGTCACGTTATTTGAACTCTGTGATTAGCATACAATATCAGAGCTCTGAGTGAGGAAGTGAGTTCCTGAGATCTCACTTGAAGCCCTGAGGTCACAAAGCCGAATGGATTGGCGCTCCGGCCAAATTCCTCGATTCATTAGTAAACGTTTGTTTAAGGTGATGACAGATGACGACGCCTCAGCGACATTGTATGGGAGAACAGAAGAGAATAGCCAAGTCTTCCCTAAAATTTATTTCGCCACTCATATATGGAAATAGGATCTCTTGAACTTGAACAGTGAGTCTGAAAGTCCATTGTCAAGACATCCGGTCGAGAGATTGCAAGTCTCTCTGCAACATGACATATCAGAGTTAGTCTTCGAAGCAGAAAGGAAGGACAGTTTGACACTGGTTTATACTTGTTGAACGTGTGTAAGCAAGTGTCACAACCTTCATAAAGCACCGAAGGTTACACAGAAATCACAATAGCGTGATGCATCAAATTAACAAATCCACAAGGCCGTGATGAGGGTTCGAACCTACGTCCCAGAGGATCCCAGACGTGCCTTGATCGACTTAAGTGTGAGGTCAGTGTAACTCCGGTTGCAATTCATTTAACCATGTCGTCGCACTGTCGATTAAGGCAGCGTCTGGGATCCTTTCGAAGTAGTTGGTCACCATTCCTTTCCTCCGTCCCATCCCAAATCCTTATCCTGACCCTTCCAAGTGCTATATAGTCATAATGGCTTGGCGCTTTCCCCTGATAACTCCTCCTCCGTCTCGGATCCTTCGGACGTAAGTTCGAACCGTCATCACGGCCCTTGTGGATTTGTTCATCAGAGGTTGTGTGTTTCTGCCCAAACCACTACCATTCTTCAGAATGGTAAGGTAATTATCAGGAGAAATCACTGTTTAAGGCAAAGATTCTCTTTGTTCAAAATTGAAGTCCATTGTCCGGTCCTGATGGTCAGGTGGTTAAGGTGTCTGTACACCAGTTGCAGAGCTCCAGGCAGTTTTAAGGGCGTAGAAAATAGCCTAAGCTACTCCATCCCTTTGAGATGTATCTTTTTATTGTCTTAATAAACAAACTTGAACTTGAAGTCCATCATTTATTAATATTAACATAACAGATTATTAGTTTTGGTGTGATTAGTTAATTTACCTTTTGTGTGGCTAATGCTGAAGCTGAACATTTAGTTGGTAACAGATACTTTTTACAAGCCGACTAGGAGTTTGCTGAGATGGTTATGGTTATAATAGTTATGTTGTTGTTGTTATAGATTAAGCTACTCGGAACAAGTTCCAAGTAGCACGGGCTATGGAGAGCCCGTAACTTACCTGGCAGGAGCGGGGCAAGTAGCACAGGCTATGGTGAGCCGTAGTGGACTTACCTGGCACAGGAGCGGTGTATAATAGTTACTATGCTGTGTTATATGTGTTCCTTGTCGCTAGGAGCCTGTAGTGACTTGTAGTGACCTTGTAGTCACCTGATGCATCTTCACATATGAGTAAAAAGTTATCCTGGAG
>WNGS01004374.1:12412716-12438866 GCA_020271785.1 Procambarus virginalis
AGAATCTGGCTTAAAGTGATGAATAGAGGTGGGGTTCTTGGCCAAGGATGGAGAGAGGGGGGGGGAGATCCCTTGGCCGAGGATGGAGAGGGGGGGAGGTCCCTTGGCCGAGGAAGGGAGGTGAAGAGAGAGGGGCTAGTTTTTTGGATTGTGGCTGTAGAGGGGGTTAGGTGGTGCGTTCTTGACCGGGGTGGAGGTAAGAGAAGGGGGACGGCTCAGCGTCAGTAGCGATGACACAGTGATAGGGGCTGGAGGAGTGATCACAGAGTCCCCCTGGTACTATATGAGGTGATGCAGTATCCGGTTGTTGGCGGGGTAGTGATGCATGAGGGGAAGTATCTGGTCTGGCAGAATTGATGTGTGAGGGGCAAGTATCTGGTTATGGCAGTACTAACGTATAAGGGGAAGTATCTGGTGTGACAGCAGTGACGTATGAGAGAAAATATCTGGTATGGCAGATATTAGATAAGATATTAGATAAGCAATGTATTAGTGGAAAGTATCTGGCTGTGGAGGCATATGAGGGGGGGGGCGTAGATATGGTTCCCAGATAGATGTGGTTATACTGCTCGAGAAGTTGGAGTTAAGGGAGGTAATGGTAAAGGCATTAATAAAAGGGGAGGCGCAAAAAGTAATGGGGATAAGGGAAGTAATGGTAGTGGCAGCAGTAAAGGGGGTGGGCTAGAGGGGGGCGGGCCAGAGGAGTAATAGGGATGGATGGTAGGAGGAAGGGGGATGGTGGAAGGGGAAGGGGAGATATCAGGGAGGGGGAGGATGGTGCGTGTCGCGCACCAGACACAGCCGTAAGGGTCGTTATCCGAGTCATTTGGCCGCCAGATTGACCTCTAAGTGGGGGCATTAGCCTCTGGTAACTAATTCTCGTTAGTGAGGACGCGTGCAGCCATTTACATTTTTACATAAACATGGCTTAGTGTGCTGTGTCACCTTTGTAATGTTGTGTGTTATGTCGGCCTAGTTATTATACACTGCGTGTAGAGGCCTATAGTCGTTTGGGGGCGGATTTATGTTTGTTTGTGATAACCTTGTTGTTTGTAGTGGTTTTCTGACTGGTTGTTTGCTATAATTTTTTGTTTTAACTGGTAGCCTGACAGCTGGGTGGACAGCGCTTCGGATTCGTAGTCCTGAGGTTCCGGGTTCGATCCCCGGTGGAGGCGGAGACAAATGAGCAAAAATGCTTCTTTCACCCTGATGGCCCTGTTACCTAGCGGTAGATAGGTACCTGGAGTTAGACAGCTGCTACGGGCTGCTTCCTGGGGATGGAGGCCTGGTCGAGGACCGGGCCGCGGAGACACTAAGTCCCGAAATCATCTCAAGATAACCTCAAGATAGCGTTTGTGCTAGACACTGATGCCTTGTTTTTTTTGTTCTGTTTGTGTCACCTTGTTTGCTTTTATGTAAGTGCTTGTTTATATTTTATTATTTTATTTATTGCTTGCTTTTGATTTAAGTGACTTGATTGTTTAGTTCTGTGTCCTATCTTGAGGTTATCTGGAGATGATTTCGGGGCTTTTCAGTGTCCCCGCGGCCCGGTCCTCGACCAGGCCTCCATCCCCAGGAAGCAGCCCGTGACAGCTGACTAACACCCAGGTACCTATTTACTGCTAGGTAACAGGAGCATAGGGTAGGAAAGTGAAAGAAACTCTGCCCAATGTTTCTCGCCGGCGCCTGGGATCGAACCCAGGACCACAGGATCACAAGTCCAGCGTGCTGTCCGCTGGGCCGACCGGCTCCCGTCCTGGCGTCATTATTTTTCTGCCTCAGACGATTGTTTTTAATCAAGGCGTATACGATTGTCTTCTTGCTTGTCAGATTTATGTCAATATTATTTGGCTGACCTGGCTGTGTTGTTGTGAATGTTGATGCAGCTGTTTCGTGTGTCTAGCCTTGTAGTTGATCTAAATATAACGTTGATAATGGCCCAGGCTTGGATTCGAACCCCCTCTGCCTATCCTATACGAGGCGAGGGGTTGTATCACTGGCCCACCTCAACACAAAGTAACAGGTATATAGTGTATTGCAACTCACGCAGCAGTTACATGGGGAAAGGCAATCGGGTCCAGCTCCCTGTTGTTTCAAACCCTTGAATTTTCGATAAGGGAAAATCACTATACAATGCCGTAAGTAAAAGTTTGGATATGTCTGGTTTTATACGAAGTGCTGTCTGGCTCTATTTCAAGTGTCAGGCTCTATTACAAATGCTTGGCTCTATTTCAAGTGTCAGGCTCTATCACAATTGGCTGTGATCTGGGCAGCGTGGAGTGAAGATGTGTGTTTGGTCCCGTATTCCAGGTTCGAGGCGCTGGCCGCTATATACACTTAATTCGTCTACCTCCTTACTGATTCAATTTTGATTGTAGAACTGTATACATAATCAGATATGATACATATATAATACAAGTAATGCATTTGTGTGCCCTCTGGCTCCCTTCCCTTCATCGGAACTCTCTCCCCCCTGCTCCCCTCCTCCATCATCCTTTATCCTCCCCCTCCTTCCCCTTCCCTTCCCTCACCTTTCCCTCCCCCCTACCTTCTCTTCCTTTCCTCCCTAACCCTCCCGTGCTCTTCCCTTTCACCACCATCCCCTCTTCTATCAAAATGAGGAATAACATTACCGAAATACCCAATTTTGACTGGCACGGTAAACTTAAAGTAGAGCACGGTGCACCCACTTTATAGCACGGTGCACTTATTTTATAGCACGGTGCACCCATTTTATAGCACGGTGCACCCATTTATAGCACGGTGCACCCACTTTATAGCACGGTGCACCCACTTTATAGCACGGTGCACCCGCTTTATAGCACGGTGCACCCACTTTATAGCACGGTGCACCCACTTTATAGCACGGTGCACCCACTTTATAGCACGGTGCACCCACTTTATAGCACGGTGCACCCACTTTATAGCACGGTGCACCCGCTTTATAGCACGGTGCACCACTTTATAGCACGGTGCACCCACTTTATAGCACGGTGCACCCACTTTATAGCACGGTGCACCCACTTTATAGCACGGTGCACCCACTTTATAGCACGGTGCACCCATTTTATAGCACGGTGCACCCACTTTATAGCACGGTGCACCCATTTTATAGCACGGTGCACCCATTTTATAGCACGGTGCACCCGCTTTATAGCACGGTGCACCCATTTTATAGCACGGTGCACCCATTTTATAGCACGGTGCACCCATTTTATAGCACGGTGCACTTATTTTATAGCACGGTGCACCCACTTTATAGCACGGTGCACTTATTTTATAGCACGGTGCACCCACTTTATAGCACGGTGCACCCGCTTTATAGCACAGGTTTTCCTATAGCACGTTGTATGCACCTATAATTGACAAGGTACACCTATAGTGTATCCCAGTACGCTACGTCCTGGAGCTCCAGTCACCCATACACACAGTCCCAGTGCCCCAGTCACCCCATACACACAGTCCCAGTGCTCCAGTCACCCATACACACAGTCCCAGTGCTCCAGTCACCCCATACACACAGTCCCAGTGCTCCAGTCACCCCATACACACAGTCCCAGTGCTTCAGTCACCCCATACACACAGTCCCAGTGCTCCAGTCACCCATACACACAGTCCCAGTGCTTCAGTCACCCCATACACACAGTCCCAGTGCTCCAGTCACCCCATACACACAGTCCTGGAGCTCCAGTCACCCATACACACAGTCCCAGTGCTCCAGTCACCACATACACACAGTCCCAGTGCTCCAGTCACCCCATACACACAGTCCCAGTGCCCCAGTCACCCCGTACACACAGTCCCAGTGCTCCAGTCACCCCATACACACAGTCCCAGTGCCCCAGTCACCCCATACACACAGTCCCAGTGCTCCAGTCACCCCATACACACAGTCCCAGTGCTCCAGTCACCCATACACACAGTCCCAGTGCTCCAGTCACCCATACACACAGTCCCAGTGCTCCAGTCACCCATACACACAGTCCCAGTGCTCCAGTCACCCCATACACACAGTCCCAGTGCCCCAGTCACCCGTACACACAGTCCCAGTGCTCCAGTCACCCCATACACACAGTCCCAGTGCCCCAGTCACCCCATACACACAGTCCCAGTGCTCCAGTCACCCATACACACAGTCCCAGTGCTCCAGTCACCCCATACACACAGTCCCAGTGCTCCAGTCACCCCATACACACAGTCCCAGTGCTCCAGTCACCCATACACACAGTCCCAGTGCTCCAGTCACCCCATACACACAGTCCCAGTGCTCCAGTCACCCATACACACAGTCCCAGTTCTCCAATCAACCCATACTCACAATTCTACTGCTCCACAAGATAAAATACTCTACCCAATTAATACGGCATCGTCACAACGGAATTACTTCAATATTCGAGCACATCAACAGAGATAATCCGTGTGATACCCATTAATTACGTGGGATATGGCATCAAATCCCTCTTACCCGTTTGCTCAAAGGCTCGGGGGATCCTAATCAAAAGGGTTTACACACATCCATATAATCACTGCTTTCACAGAGAACGTAGGAACTCCCCCTGCAATGGTTTTTTTTCCTTTCATCAACACATTTTCACGCGTTTAAAACCTGTTGCGTTTTTTTTTACGGAATTCGATTTAGCAAAACATTAGCTTCCATATGTTGACTAAAATATCTGTGCTAGTTTGCGATGTTAGTATTTCACTGACGTGGGCAATGTGAAGAAAAATGAAGCTGGTTTGAGGATGTGAACGAGAGAAAACGCGCGATAGTCGGCTCAGTGATTGGAGGGTGACCCCGGCAAATATTCTCCTCGCTAATTGGCTTTGACGCCGAGGTTGGAGAGTTAGATTAAAATAGGCTGCTGCTGTAGTATCTACATATGTGACAGTTTTAACATTTTTATATTAATCATCCCATTAATTCTAAGCCTGTTGCCATCCAGCATGTATATTTGATGTTTGCGAGATGAAGCGATATTTATATCTGTAGGAAAGTCGCCCCCTGCAGGCGAACCTTCCATGTTGGGCTCGCTGGGCCAGTATCTGGGTACAGCTGCGAGGTTTGGATTCGTGAAATGTTTCGCATAGCTTGTTTTAGTGATTACAATAATTGTACAGCAGTCTACTTCCTCGCTCACAGGCGAGGTACTCGGGTTCAATACCCAGATAGCACAGACATAGTCAGGCATGTTTCCTCTCATCTGATGCCTGTCTTTACAGTTAAATAGGTGCCCGGAAGTTAGGCAACTGCTGTGCGTCGCACCCTGGTGTAGGTCAGTAGTTAGCACTGGGAACCTCGATAAGAATAAGGACAAGTTTGTTGTCCCTGGCAACAAGATTTACAGTCTTTTCAACACTAAATAAAACATCGATTCAATACATTATTCATTTTCCTTGTTAGTAAGGAAATATAGACCCATATTAAGTGCCTATCATAGTGTCGTTAAGGATCTTTATAGTAACAGTAATACGAGATTGCTATGTTTTTTGTACTCACCTAGTTGAGTACAAAAAGGGGTTGAGCTCTAGCTCTTTGGTCCCGCCTCTCAACCGTCAATCAACTGTTGTACAGATTCCTGAGCTTCTCGAACTCTATCATATCTACATTTGAATATATGTAAATATATATTGATCAATATCGATTATGTGCGTGCCGACTGTGGATCACCAGTGACCAAAGGAGGCTGCGCGCGCACATGAGGTTACCTTTATTACCTGGTTGATACCTGGTTGATGGATTTCTGGGAGTTCTTCTACTCCCCAAGCCCGGCCCGAGGCCAGACTTGACTTGTAAGAGTTTGGTCCACCAGGCTGTTACTTGGAGCGGCCCGCAGGCCCACATACCCACCTATTTATTAACAAGCTGGACACAATAACACTCAAATGAGATTAACATCGAACATCCATCTGTTTGATGGCCTTCCTTTGACCCAGAGCAAAGATATATTTTGCATAGACAACTACCACCTAACATTAGAACTAATATTAGATCAACAATTACCTGACCCCATTGTTTGACGGTTTATACCGACTCCTTATTACTTGAAAGGCTCAAGGAGATGAGGATTTAGGATAGGATAGGAGGGGGGGGGGAATGGGCCGGTGCTCAACCACGTGGACGGTCGGGGATTGAACGCCGACCTGCAAGAAGCGATACCGTCACTCTACTGCCCAATCCAAGTGTGTGTGCGTGTGTACTCACCTAACTGTACTCACCTAATGTGTTTGCGGGGGTTGAGCTCTGGCTCTTTTATCCTGCCTCTCAACCGTCAATCAACAGGAAATATGTGTGTGTGTGTGTGTGTGTGTGTGTGTGTGTGTGTGTGTGTGTGTGTGTGTGTGTGTGTTGTGTGTGTGTGTGTGTGTGTGTATTCACTTAGTTGTATTCACCTAATTGTGTTTGCGGGGGTTGAGCTTTGCTCTTTTCGGCCCGCCTCTCAACTGTCAATCAACTGTTTACTAACTACTTTTTTTCACCACACCACACACACACACACACACACACACACACACACACACACACACACACACACACACACACACACACACACACACACACACACACACACAAAGGCCGTTCTTAGGTTGGCTAACATAAGAACGGCCTTTAGAAACTTGTGTAAGGAATCTTTCAGAACATTATATACCACATATGTCAGACCAATCCTGGAGTATGCGGCTCCAGCATGGAGTCCTTATCTAGTCAAGCATAAGACTAAACTGGAAAAGGTTCAAAGGTTTGCCACCAAGCTAGTACCCGAGCTGAGAGGTATGAGCTACGAGGAGCGACTGCAGGAATTAAACCTCACTTCGTTGGAAGACAGAAGAGTTAGGGGGGGACATGATCACCACATTCAAGATTCTCAGGGGAATCGACAGGGTTGATAAAGACAGGCTGTTTAACACAAGGGGCACGCGCACTAGGGGACACAGGTGGAAACTGAGTGCCGAAATGAGCCACAGAGATATTAGAAAGAACTTTTTTAGTGTCAGAGTGGTTGACAAATGGAATGCATTAGGAAGCGATGTGGTGGAGGCTGACTCCATACACAGTTTCAAGTGTAGATATGATAGAGCCCATTAGGCTCAGGAAACTGTACACCTGTTGATTGACGGTTGAGAGGCGGGACCAAAGAGCCAGAGCTCAACCCCCGCAAGCACAACTAGGTGAGTACAACTAGGTGAGTACACACACACACACACACACACACACACACACACACACACACACACACACACACCAGGAAGCAGCCCGTGACAGCTGACTAACTCCCAGGTGCCTATTTACTGCTAGGTAACAGGGGCATTCAGAGTGAAAGAAACTTTGCCCATTTGTTTCTGCCTGGTGCGGGAATCGAACCCGCGCCACAGAATTACGAGTCCTGCGCACTATCCACCAGGCTACCAGGCCCCCCTGTGTGTGTGTGTGTGTGTGTGTGTGTGTGTGTGTGTGTGTGTGTGTGTGTGTGTGTGTGTGTGTGTGTGTGAATTCCGAGAGAGTAATTAGGAAAGCAGGCGAGGCAGGGATGGAAGTGAGGAACCGTAACGACATTGACAAACCCTTCAAAGACAGCCAAAACACTCCTCTTGTTAAGCTGAGTGAGTACTATTGTCCGGCTTAAGAGAGCGTGGAGCAGGCTATTGTCACAAGCCCTCCCTCGTCCACAGTACGAGGGGAGGTCTCCAGAGAGTGAGGGGAAGGTATCTGGGGTGAGGGGGAGGTCTCTTGGGTAAGAAGGAGGTCTCAGGGGTAAGGGGGAGGTCTCTGGGGTGAGGAAGAGGTCTCTGGGGTGAGGGAGAGGTCTCTGGGGTGAGGGAGAGGTCTCTGGGGTAAGGGGGAGGTCTCTGGGGTAAGGAGGAGGTCTCAGGGGGTAATTGGGAGGTCTCTGGGGTGAGGGAGAGGTCTCAGAGGTAAGGAGGAAGTCTCCACAGAAGTCTCTATAGAGATGATGTATCTAGTCCGTACATAAAGGTCACTATGGGGGAAAGGGGAGGCGTCGTGGGGTGTCAGAGCATGGTGGAGTCATGCGGTTACTGGAGGCGTCGTGCGGGTACATGTGTCGTGCGAGTTACAGGCGTCGTGCGGGTGCTTCTGGGGTTCTGCTGGCCTCATGCGGGTCCTATAGGTGTCGTGTGGGTCCTACAGGCGCTGTAAGGGTGGCACAGACATTGTGCGGGTGCTACAAGCGGGCACGAGCGGGTACGGGCGTGATCCTCACCAACTCGTTAAACTAATGTCACTGAAAGGTTGCTAGCATTTACTATTTAAATGTCATCTCAGTTATGACCGGATTGGCCGGTCGTCACGCGTCTTACAGCTGTTGTGTGTGTGTGTGTGTGTGTGTGTGTGTGTGTGTGTGTGTGTGTGTGTGTGTGCTCACCTAGTTGTGCTTGCGGGGGTTAAGCTCTGTTCTTTCGGCCCGCCTCTCAACTGTCAATCAATCAACTGTTACTAAGTACTAACTAATTTTTTTTCACACACACGCACACACACACACCCAGGAAGCAGCCCGTAGCAGCTGTCTAACTCCCAGGTACCTGTTTACTGCTAGGTAACAAGCGCATTAGGGTGAAGGAAACTCTGCCCATTGTTTCTCGCTGGCGCCCGGGATCGAACCCGGGACCACAAGATCACAAGTTCAGTGTGCTGTCCGCTCGGCCAACCGGCTCTCCTGACCGACTACGGATAAGGTCTGGCTCTTTGCCTTGTCGCGTTATATTTTAGCAATTCTGTCGTTGGAATTCATCGTCGAACATGGCTTTAAAGCTGGATGGATGGAGGTGGCTTCCACAGCTGCTTCTTTCAGTGCATTTCACTTGTTAACCACACTTACGTGATACGAGTATTTCCTGATATTTCTTAGCTCATTTGCTTTTCCAACTTTTACTTATGTTCTCTCGTCCTACTTTTTTCCTCATTTGTCAATGTCCTTCAGTATCTCTTCTCTCCCTTCCCTTCTCTCCCTTCCCTTCTCTCCCTTCCCTTCTCTCCCTTCCCTTCTCTCCTCAAGGATAGTGAGGTTTAGTTCCCTTAACCTATCCTCATTCCTTCGCCCTCTTAGACTTTACTCCAATCTTCTTGCAAACTTTTGTACTTGGTTCCAATTTTGGGTTTATGCTTAGCGAGATGCAGATTCCAGATGCATACTCATAGCATGCTGCATACTCCAGCATTACCCTAACTAATTGTGTGTAGGTTGCCTTAAAGGAGCCAACAACTACGTTTGCAACGCTGGTGGTCAACACAGACTGAGCAAAGCTTCTGTTAACGGGGGATTATAACACAAAATTACAAAATTCCTGTCAGGTTCGTTGACGGTGAACTTTTTTCCCTCCCTGTCTTTATAGCAGGGAGGAGAAAAACAAGAACTAAATTGCAGACCAGTATTAGTAACAAGTATCTATTAGATACTTGTTATTAGTAACAAGTATCTATTAGAACTTGTATCTAATACAATTCTCTACTATTAGGTATCTAGTAGATATTTAATACTATCTATTAGATAGTATCTCAATCTATTAGAAAGATCGATCAATAGGACGTTTGTGGGGAACATTCAACAGCTCAATTTTTGTTTCCATCACTAGTATCGAATCAGCGAAGAAATACTTGACTACTAGACTACAATAACACGGTAACGGAACTCAAATAAGAGCCTGCACTTTCCTCGATGGCCAGAAAATATTTGACCCTTTGCTGCTCAAGATCTTGCTACTCAAGCTAGAGAAACAGGCTGGTATATCTGGAGGAGTGCTAACTTGGGAGAGGGAGTACCTTTCAGGAAGGAAGCAAAGGGTCATCGTGAGAGGGGTGGTAACTTACAGTGCACGCCAAGGAACGCTTTATAGCTCTTACTGATCGCGATGTTTCTCAACGAACCTAACAGGAATTTTGCTATTTTTTATATAAAAATTCGATCACGATAGAATAATGTGAACATTTGTCGGCCGTATCATGACCTTTAAGTACAGTATATGTCGTGATCATATCTCCTTGAACTTCACTTCATCACTGTGAGAGTTGGCTCTCTCACCCCTCACGTTATACCTCCCCAGACAATGACCTAAACCGCGCTTACCCCACGCGTAATCATCTTAAATCACACGGCATAAAAATTCATCAGTAAAAATAAAGTGTGCAGCACTTCTCCGCCTCTCCCCTGCACAGCTGCCGGAGTGAACTGGTCCGACCCGGCCAGAAATTGGACTTAAAGTCGTGTACTCGCAAGTTTGCATCAATTTTCCGGTTTATTTACGCACTTCGAAATAATGAATAACTTTGCGAAGCAATTCCCATCAGGGATGGGAGGAGGGGGTTTGGGGGGGCGTGACGGGGGTTTGGGGGTCCTGAATTGTCTGTCCACCTCCCCTCCCTCTCCTCTCCTTATCTGCTACTGCTCCGGGTGATGATGTTTCTGCTGCCGTTTCTGCTGCTGTTGATGCTGCTTCTATTGATACTGTTGATGTTGCTGTTGATACTATTGTCGTCACTGCTGGAGCTGTTGTTGCTGCTACTGCTGCTGCTGCCTTTTTAGCTGCTGCTTGCAGGTGTTTTAGCTGATGGAGGTGCTGCAAGATCAGGAGAAAGCGCCAAGTCATCACGACTATATAGCACTGAGAAGGTGGGGGGTGGGGGTCAGGATAAGGATATGGGATGGGACGGGGGGAAGGAATGGTGCCCAACCACTTGGACGGTCGGGGATTGAACGCCGACCTGCATGAAGCGACACCGTCGCTCTACCGTCCAGCCCTAAGTGGTTGGGTCCTCTGACCCAATAGACAGGGCAGCACGCATTGTTATTATTTGCGTCCCATACAAATATTTTTGTTTCTGAACCAAATTTCAAGGCAAAGTTCAAACACGAGGAAACACTTGACAAGAACAAAAGGAAACACATGACAAGAACAACAGGAAACACTTGACAAGAACAACAGGAAACACGTGACAAGAACAACAGGGAACACTTGACAAGAACAAAAGGAAACACATGACAAGAACAACAGGAAACACTTGACAAGAACAACAGGAAACACGTGACAAGAACAACAGGGAACACTTGACAAGAACAACAGGTAACACTTGACAAGAACAACAAGAAACACGTGACAAGAACAACAGATAACACTTGACAAGAACAACAGGGAACACTTGACAAGAACAACAGGGAACACTTGACAAGAACAACAGGGAACACTTGACAAGAACAACAGGGAACACTAGACAACAAGAACAACAGGAAACACTTGACAAGAACAACAGGAAACACTTGACAAGAACAACAGGGAACACTTGACAAGAACAACAGGAAACACTTGACAACAAGAACAACAGGAAACACTTGACAGCAAGAACAACAGGAAACACTTGACAACAAGAACAACGGGAAACACTTGACAAGAACAACAGGAAACACGTGACAAGAACAACAGGAAACACTAGACAAGAACAACAGGAAACACTAGACAAGAACAACAGGGAACACTTGACAAGAACAACAGGGAACACGTGACAAGAACAACAGGAAACACTTGACAACAAGAACAACAGGAAACACTTGACAACAAGAACAACGGGAAACACTTGACAAGAACAACAGGAAACACGTGACAAGAACAACAAGAAACACTAGACAAGAACAACAGGGAACACTTGACAAGAACAACAGGTAACACTTGACAAGAACAACAAGAAACACGTGACAAGAACAACAGAGAACACTTGACAAGAACAACAGGGAACACTTGACAAGAACAACAGGGAACACTTGACAAGAACAACAGGAAACACTTGACAAGAACAACAGGAAACACTTGACAACAAGAACAACAGGGAACACGGTCAACAGAGCAAGAGGAGCGACAGTTTGAGACAGGAGGTGTTGACATTCATGAGGCGAGTGCCGTGGTGGGTCTGTTTAATCATCTCTCGCTAAGTAAAAATGTTCCTTTTTTTCAAACTCTAATCAATTTAAAGGCGAGGAGAGGCGGGCTGGCTCTTCCCACTGACGGAGGAAGTTTAATGTTTTTTAGGTCTTTGTTTTGCGTATTGGATTTTATATTTAACAATTATAAAATAAAAGAATTGTTAGGTTTTTTCCTCAGTGGGAAGGGAAGAAAAGGGCTGAGAGTTGTAAGGGAATGGGAGGGAGGGAATGGGAAGCCGGTGAGAAGGGAAAGGGATGAGATAGAGTAATAAAATGAGAGAAACTAGATCATAATGAGTTGTAAATATATGTTGCGTTGCTCTACGTTTTACAATACCTGAGAGTCTGGCCCTTTTTAACACAATATCACGAGGATTTGTTTATCGAAAACACTGACCAATCATTTCCACTATAAATACAAAATTAATGAAAACTTTATACGAATATCTGAGCATCTAAATAGTTATTCTAGTTTACTTAAATGCATAAGAAAATTCCGAGTTCTGAAATTTAGATTAATATATTTAGTACATTGCAGTTACACTCGATTATGGCATCTGTTCTAAGTAGTCTGAGGTGAAATTCGAAATTAGAAATTGCCTCAGATTCCAAACCTCAGATTTGGCCTCAGATTCCAAATTACTGTTATATACACAGGGTCGAACAGTGAAGGAAAGGTGTGCGCCGTTGTCACCTCATGCTGCCTGTGGTGGTACACACGACTACACCTGTGGTATAGTTACTATATCTATGGGTGCTGCTCGTATCTAAATTTGTATATTTAATGGTCCCCGGGTACTTCTTGCAGGTGGGTGATTCGTAATCTACGCTGTCACTTCACCGTAGATTACACCCCTTCCCCACACAGCTCTCTGACAATTTAGGCTGCGAGTGATCCTCTGCCCTTGTCCTGCAGAAAATCCCTCATGCTGGCATTGGCTTATGACACCTCTCCAATGGCGGGCACAACTGTCAGTCGGATCACAGCCCGGGTTAGGAAGATTATCTCCTCGGACCAACACGTGTTGACCCGTCCAGCGTTCACGGCAGCCTCGACGTGTGTGAGGCTGGACGGCAAGGTGGTGACTGGTCTCGAATACTTCGACTACATTTGACGCAGTTTCCCCCACACAGTCCGGGGCAGTACGAGGACGTCCGGTCATCCATCGCCAAGAGGACAAGATGGTCACCCACGGAGCTGACGGAGCCCAGCACGTCCATAAGTTATGGGTTTTCTCAGAGTTTAAGGGTACCAAGAGCGGACGCCCGTGACAAGGATAACCGGCCTTTGGGTTTGTTTAATCCATGAGTCATTAACAGACAGTATCCACAACAGGGGAGACGGTTCGCGCCCTTATTTTGCAGATGATGCGCACAATCCTGTTTGTAATGCACGATCTTCTCTTCTCCCCCCCCCCCCCGACTGTGTTGTCTGACGAGTTTATTAAAGTTCACAGCAGAACGGAACCAAAGATAACCAGATAGGTTTCCAATTCGTGGGATCTGGACGCTTGCGAACGCTTAAGGAAGGTTGAAAAAGCGCTCCGCATGCCCTAGATGGACTGACCTTTCAAGCAAGGAAGTAATTATCAAAAGAAGGCGCCATGCCGGAAGACCACGCAGCACCATCCCTTTTTAAGGAATGAAAGGATCCCCTTCTACTGTCCAACCACTTGGGCTGGACGGTAGAGCGCGTCTCACTTCATGCAGGTCGGTGTTCAATCCCCGACCGTCCACAAGTGTTGGGCACCATTCCTTCCAACCCCCCCCCCCCCGTCCCATCCCAATCCTTATCCTGACCCTTCCAAGAGCTATATAGTCGTAAATGGCATTCCCCTAATAATTCCCTTCCTTCCCCTCCTTCCACAGACCGACTTCTCGGGGATTTTCTCAGGGACTTCTCGGAACTCAAGTCACATTATTTGAACTCTGTGATTAGCATACAATATCAGAGCTCTGAGTGAGGGAAGTGAGTTCCTGAGATCTCACTTGAAGCCCTGAGGTCACAAAGCCGAATGGATTGGCGCTCCGGCCAAATTCCTCGATTCATTAGTAAACGTTTGTTTAAGGTGATGACAGATGACGACGCCTCAGCGACATTGTATGGGAGAACAGAAGAGAATAGCCAAGTCTTCCCTAAATTTATTTCGCCACTCATATATGGAAATAGGATCTCTTGAACTTGAACAGTGAGTCTGAAAGTCCATTGTCAAGACATCCGGTCGAGAGATTGCAAGTCTCTCTGCAACATGACATATCAGAGTTAGTCTTCGAAGCAGAAAGGAAGGACAGTTTGACACTGGTTTATACTTGTTGAACGGTGTGTAAGCAAGTGTCACAACCTTCATAAAGCACCAAAGGTTACACACAGAAATCACAATAGCGTGATGCATCAAATTAACAAATCCACAAAGGCCGTGATGAGGGATCGAACCTACGTCCCAGAGGATCCCAGACGCGCCTTAATCGACTTAAGTGTGAGGTCAGTTGAACTCCCGGTTGCAATTCATTTGACCATGTCGTCGCACTGTCGATTAAGGCAGCGTCTGGGATCCTTTCGAAGTAGTTGGTCACCATTCCTTTCCTCCGTCCCATCCCAAATCCTTATCCTGACCCCTTCCAAGTGCTATATAGTCATAATGGCTTGGCGCTTTCCCCCTGATAACTCCTCCTCCGTCTGGGATCCTTTCGGACGTAAGTTCGAACCTTCATCACGGCCCTTGTGGATGTGTTCACCAGAGGTTGTTGGTGTTTCTGCCCAAACCACTACCATTCTTCAGAATGGTAAGGTAATTGTCAGGAGAAATCACTGTTTAACGCAAAGATTCTCTTTGTTCAAAATTGAAGTCCATTGTCCGGTCATGATGGTCAAGTGGTTAAGGTGTCCTGTACACCAGTTGCAGAGTGCTCCAGGCAGTTTTCTAAGGGGCGTAGAAATAGCCTAAGCTACTCCATCC
Organism: Procambarus virginalis; assembly: GCA_020271785.1. Lineage (NCBI taxonomy): Eukaryota > Metazoa > Arthropoda > Malacostraca > Decapoda > Cambaridae > Procambarus > Procambarus virginalis. Next base: position 12,427,598 of record WNGS01004374.1, read on the forward strand.
CTTTGAGATGTATCTTTTTTCTTGTCTTAATAAACAAACTTGAACTTGAAGTCCATCATTTTATTAATATTAACATAACAGATTATTAGTTTTGGTGTGATTAGTTAATTTACCTTTTGTGTGGCTAATGCTGAAGCTGAACATTTAGTTGGTAACAGATACTTTTTACAAGCCGACTAGGAGTTTGCTGAGATGGTTATGGTTATAATAGTTATGTTGTTGTTGTTATAGATTAAGCTACTCGGAACAAGTTCCAAGTAGCACGGGCTATGGAGAGCCCGTAACTTACCTGGCACAGGAGCGGGGCAAGTAGCACAGGCTATGGTGAGCCCGTAGTGGACTTACCTGGCACAGGAGCGGTGTATAATAGTTACTATGCCTGTGTTTATATGTGTTCCTTGTCGCTAGGAGCCTTGTAGTGACCTTGTAGTGACCTTGTAGTCACCTGATGCATCTGTACACATATGAGTAAAAAGTTATCCTGGAGCTAAGCGGCTGTTGTGGAATGTATCTTGAGGGTCAATAGTTAACCTAAAGGGGGGAGGGGAGGGAGGGGTTGATTTCGATAAGCCTAAGCCCAGATTTCCTGTCCCTGATAACAGGTACTAATTATTATTTTTCTTACCAACAAACGAGTTAATATCGTGGTGATGGACACAAATAAGGTTCAAATAATGACGTTCATCAGCGTTACCCTTCCGGTGCTATTCATGCCCGTGCCACCTCTAGGAGTGGCTTAATCTTTATCAATCAATCAATCAGCATTATGTTGTTCGTTGTTTAAGATTCGCTACTTGGAACAAAATGTTCCAAGTAGCACGGGCTATGGCGAGCCCGCAGTGAACTTAATCAGCATTACTCCACGGCCTCTTACCCACTCCAGTACTGTTGCTGTGGAGGTGTGGCCAGGGAGGTAGCCGCGTCCAGACACCGTTGCTGCCAAGAGAGGGTTATTATTATTAAGATAATTTAAGTATATTAAGTAGAGATATTAAGTTATTATTATTAAGATAAGAAGAGGGAGTTATTATTAAGATGTAGACGGAGAACAGTAGATGCGAGTGTTCACCAGACACACTCTTAGCGTTTGTTATTTTGTTCAACTGCAGAGGACCATTCCCTAAGAGAACAGTTATGGTCCTTCTGAGATTGAGAAGCTGATATATGGTGTATATTGACGTGTGGTATGTGACGCTGTAGAGAGCGGGGGGGGGGTCGATTACATGATTTCATTTCGTAGTTAATACAATTTATTAAGAAGTTAAGCTCGTCAATAATATCCTAGTTGAATGTCTTCATTTTTCAACCCCTCTAATAAATGGGATTGGAAATATAATTATCCCTCTGCCCGCTTAGCCTCTTCTTGCTCTCTGCTCGTCTGCCAGCCTGCTCTCTGCCAGCCTGCTCTCTGCCAGCCTGCTCTCTGCCAGCCTGCTCTCTGCCAGCCTGCTCTCTGCCAGCCTGCTCTCTGCCAGCCTGCTCTCTGCCAGCCTGCTCTCTGCCAGCCTGCTCTCTGCCAGCCTGCTCTCTGCTCGTCTGCTCTCTGATGTGATGAGCACTGATGTGGCAGAAGTGCCAGACAGGGAGAGGCGCTCCCGTTGATGTTGCAGTCATTATTCACTGTTGCAGCGCTGCTCTAAAGTCCAGTGACGATTTTTCTGATGTAAAGCTTCTTGCTTGTGATCGATCCAACATATGACAACAGGATAAATGTTAATGTAGACAGGAACAGATGAACTGAATGATTGATCGGTCATATATATATATATATATATATATATATATATATATATATATATATATATATATATATATATATATATATGAATGAAAACTCACACCCCAGAAGTGACTCGAACCCATACTCCCAGGAGCAACGCAACTGGTATGTACAAGACGCCTTAAACCACTTGACCATCACGACCGGACAAAATGAGGTGATAGCCGAAGCTATTTGAACCACCTCACCGCCGGCACTCGGATGGTTATCTTAGGCATAGCATTTTACCAAATCACCTCATTCTTTGGGGCACACGTGAGGAACACAAATGCGAACAAGCCTGAATGGTCCCAGGACTATATGCGAATGAAAACTCACACCCCAGAAGTGACTCGAACCCATACTCCCAGGAGCAACGCAACTGGTATGTACAAGACGCCTTAAACCACTTGACCATCACGACCGGACAAAACGACCGGACACTGAGGCGCTATATATATATATATATATATATATATATATATATATATATATATAGCGCCTCAGTGTCGCAGTGCAGAGGGGAAATGCGTGCTGTATCCTGGGTACGCACCCAACCTCCGAGGAGCTGGACGAGGTCTTCGAACGCTGATTGTTTAATTGTTATATATTTGTGTGTGTGTGTGTTCTCTGTAAACTGTAGCATTGCAATAAAATAAAACAAAACATACAAAAAAATAATAGGGGTGGTAGGAGAAGAAAAGAATTAAGTATTCGGTGAGAATCCACAAGATCTTCTCTGAATGCTCTTTGTTTTCTTCTTCGAGGATGTGGGTCCCTGCAATTGCACCAGAGGTGGTACCCCTAATATATATATATATATATATATATATATATATATATATATATATATATATATATATAATATATAATATAATGGAGGTGATTCAGGCTTGTTCGCATATATAATATAATGTATGTATGCAACATTTACATTCAGTCTAACATTATATGAGTCCGTGATAACAGTAACAAAATTATTAAGTCTCTACCTAGGGTAAAGAAAGTGATCAACTCGCCCTATCCTGCCTCACCCCCCCCCCCCTTCCCTTCCCCTCCTCCCCTCACCCCATCTTACGCGAGATAAAGCAAGCAATCATTCAACTCGCCCCACCCAATTCCCCTACCCCTTCCTTACATGAGGTTAAGCAAGTAATCAACTCATTTCTCTCCCTATTCCCCGTGATACACACAAATCAATTCCGCTAATCAACTCGCTCGATCACCGGACCAAATAATACAGCATTTCCTAATTTCTCTTTCGTCTTCGCTTTGACGACATCCAGATTTCAGAGTAAAATACCTTCCGACCAGTAACTTATTGATTGTCGCCAACTCGATTTTATAATCCTAGATTCGGGAGGGAAGGATGACGATAGATAGACACAGACAGAAACAGAGATGAGAGAGAGACAGAGAGAAAAGAGACAGAAAGGAAAGAGAGAGAGAGAGAGAGAGAGAGAGAGAGAGAGAGAGAGAGAGAGAGCGGGCGAGGGAGATTTTTTAAAATATTCAGCACAAAGTGAAATCATGTTTTCCACGCCGCCAATCTGCTTGTCAACCGATAACGAATTCTGGCGATTAGCGCCGCCGATATCAGCGTCGGCCCCGGCTCCTTCCCCATGGTTAAAACAACCCCCTTAATTGAAGACGTTCCTTAATTACGGGTTGACTAAGTAACTCCGGGAATTGGGGCTGCAGAAACTCCCCTTTATGAGCCGATAGACCAGAGGGGAATAACCTCAGAATGTCAGCTCAGCACAAACTTATTATTACTTGCTTGTGAGGGGAGATTGAGGTGACAGGAGGGGAAGGGGAGGGTGGAGGTGATGGGAAGGGGAAGGTGGAGGTGATGGGACGGAGGCAGCGAGCTGCTGGTGGCTGGCAGAGAAGAGGATTCATGGTAGTGTTGTAAAGGGATGATTCAAGGGGACTAAGGGTTAGAGTATTAGTAACGTTGTGGATGGTTAGTGATGGAATAGTCTGATGGAAGGGGTTATACCAGTAGAGGATCTAGTATGTTTTTTGTGGACGGAGAAAGCACGGAAGAGGGAGAGAGACGAAAGTAGGAGAGGGAAAGTAACCGAATGAGGGGAAGGAAGTAGGAAAGGGTTGGGAAGAGGAAGAGAGGAAGTGAGAGAGTGAAGAAGAGGGAGAAGGGAAGGAGGTAGGAAAGAGGAAGGAAGTCAGAGAGAGGGAAGTAGAGTAGAAAGGATAAACAAGCGTGCAGGATGAACTGAACGATGTTGTTGTGGCCAAATATAAAACATAACCTGGTGAGAAAGGTCCACATAACCTGTGAACTCCTACTCACACATCTTCCTACTGGGCTGGAGAGCTGCTGGCCGACTGGCCTGGTTGCCAGTCTGGCTGTAGACTGGGTAAACATAATTATTTTGCCAGTCAGTGAGAACGGAGTGAAGTGGAACTGCTCTGAGCATATGGTTGGCAGTAGATATTGAGTAAGAGATCCGTAGGCGCTGCAGGTCGTAGCTTGGCCTTAGCAACGAAGGTGGTCGTAGGTGAAGGTCGTAGCTTGGCCTTAGCAACGAAGGTGGTCGTAGGTGCAGGTCGTAGCTTGGTCTTAAGAAAGCAAACCAGCATTACGACTCATTTACCATTTACTGCATTTTTACTGCTCATTTACTGCAACTCACTGATGCATTTAATGAAACGTAAAAATGTCAACAAAATAAATGAATATGGAAAATTTTAACAAAGCGAACTATAGACATGATTATGTTTTGACAATATTGTCATTTAAAACACACTTTAAAAGTCTACATTACGTTTGTATTTACCTTGTCTTACACATCGAAGTTTATTCCATCTCTCTGTCCCTTGTTTGTGCTTGTTAACGACAATCTTCGGTCTTTACACATATTTTACCTCGAGGTAAGGGAAGTTTGTTTTCATTATACCGCAGCCAGCTTATATAAAACGTCGAACGTTATTACTTTTGCTCTGTGACCTTATGGTGCTTAAGATAAGGACACGTTGGTAGTGTGTGTCGTAGCAGTCTCTCCCTCCGTCGAGAAAGAGGATGTTCTGCGGCGTCGAGAAGTACGAAATGGGTACATCTTTTTTCAGATTGGTCGTCTTGAGATACAACTTCACATGACACGAACGAAAAGTCTTGTAAAATATTTATGTGTTTTTATCACGTTACTTTTAAGCAAATGGAAATCATTTTTGTGAACATTCTTGAAACTTTTCAAGGAACTGTTTTTGTTCATCTTAAAGATCAACAGCAGCTTAGAAAGTGGACTTTGTGTCTCGAAACTTTTATAAATACAGTCGGTTCTCAGAACAAATCTTCAAGGAGGCCAACGTTCTTCTTGGTGGGTGCAGCTCAATATCTTCACACGTAAGTAATTAACTAAAGAAGGCGTCAAGCCGGGAATATAGCTTAAAATTCGCTAAAATATTTCTAAAACGAATCAATCAAATTGAGAACGCCCTAAAAAACACACACAAACACACACACACACAACCACACACACCACACACAACACACAACACCACACACCACACACACACACACACGCACGCACACGCACAGCAACACGCAAACCGTGAAAAATCATGTGATACAATTTTTAAAAAATGTTACAATTGTGTCAGTGTATATATGCTGGCCAGGAGGCCAGGGGAGGGATGGTCAACCTTGATCCATCACCACTCCCTCTGTAACCAGCCGGCGTCAATCACCCCTCCCCCCACCCACCCCCCAAACACAACAATCACAATGACCAATTATTTCTCAAAAAATATGTCCACGTCAGGTTGGCTTCCCCTGGGGAGATCCGCCTCACTCACCAGCTTTGGGGACATTTTTACCAAATTTTCCAAGGAGATTAAATTTTTTGTATAGTGAAGAATTACATAGCACTTCGCTATATAGCACTTAAATATGGTAGCAGCTCGCGAAATTGACATACTGTCCCGTTTTCTGTTTTGGATCCTCTGCTGGGTTAGAATAAAGGCATTTTAGAACGACAGTTTCTTGACGTGGGGAACCTTAGGAGGACGAGCTGGCCAGATGCCAGATTCACGAAGCAGTTACGCAAGTACTTACGAACGTGTACATCTTTCCTCAATCTTTGACGGCTTTGGTTACATCTATAAAACAATTTACTAGTATGAAAACTTCCCAATCAATTGTTGTTATTGTTATAAACAGCCTCCTGGTGTTTCCGAGCTCATTAACTGTTTAATATTTGTAAACAAAGCCGCCAAAGATTGAGAAAAGATGTACATGTTCGTAAGATCTTGCGTAACTGCTTCGTGAGTCTACCCCTGAACTACACCGTCTGCGAAAAGGTGTTGTCTTGTTGAAAATGTCAGCATTTTACCCAAGTTCTTGCCTGCTTAACGAAAATTGTAAATGCATCCTTGTGTTAAGTTATTCAAGATCCTGCGTGTAGTTCTTTATGTGGGGCACTTGGAGCAGTCTGTGTGGTCTAGCGAGTTGAGTACTGGATATGCTAAGGTGCATGGAACCCTGGCTGTCTGGGTTCGAAACCTTCAGGGGTGCGGAGTTTTCGGTTACATGTCAAAATTCTAACGGTAATCGACCAAACTGACAAGGAGGAATTCCTGAAACCAGCAACTTCAGGAACAGGAAGACTCAGATTCAAGCTGAGGAAACAAAGGTGCCGAAAAAACATCAGAAAGTTTTTTCTGCAAACAAAGTTGTAGAAAGTTGGAACAAGTTAAGTGAGAAGGTGGTGGAGGCCAAAACCGTCAGTAGTTTCAAAGTGTTATACGACAAAGAGTACTGGGAAGACGGGGCACCACGAGCTTAGCTCTCATCTTGTAACAACGCTTAGGTAATTACTAGTAAAAAAAATTATATTCAAGATCTTACAGCGGTCATTAAAATGTAAAGAATATTTCCCTTTGACCTAAAACTAAACTAGTTTGTAACTGAAAGTTCCAATAGAAAATTTCTGCTGAAATTGGACTGTTTTATTTATAGATCTTTGCAAGACCATGTAGCTAACTAGATTTGAGGCCCAGCCGCATGGCGTCCTTCGTGAACCTATCACATACATACATTTTAATTCTTATGAAAAAATCAATCGAAAACAAATATTTACTTTTAATTATCTAAATTTTGATACAAATTTGCCCAGCACCAGGAGGAGACGCAGGTGGAGGAGAACCCGCAGTACTTGGCCTCCAGGTTCTTGTACTGGCAGTTCTCCTCGCCCATCTCCAAGGGCGTGAAGATTGACTAGAGCTTTTTATTGTCTAGAGCGCGTCTGAGTAGAGCGCTCTATTGACTAGAATGCATCTGGAAACACTCAACTCATAGGTTCGAACCCTCAGCATGGCTCCTGTGGATTTGTTCTATATATTTTCAGTCTTCCCTCCAGCGGGAAGCGCACGTCACAGGTCCTCTGTGGAGAATCAGAGAACGAAGATCGTGGCAGAATATCTCAGGGGGAGACTGAAGAACACACAGTGGTGGCGTATGACGGGGGATAAAAGCGTGAAAATTAAAAAGAAAAAGAGATAATGAGATAATGGAAGAGATTAAAGAGAATGGAGAGAATTAAGAGAATTAAGAGAATTAAAGAGTTTCCACGTCAGTGTGGAAAAACACAAAGGTTTTTAAGGGTCAAAGTTGACAGCTGGGGGGGGACATTGAATTATGGTCAAGGACAGCTTTCTACGGCAATCACGACATTCGAGGATGATTCATGTAGATAACGATNTACGCAACAACGCCTCCAAGACGATCTGGGGCCAGATTCAGGAAAGCACTTACGCAAGAGCACTTACGAACGTGTACTTCTTTCCACAATCTTTGACGTTTGCTTTGGTTACATTTATTAAACAGTTTACAAGCATGAAAACTTCAAAATCAACTGTTGTTATTGTTATAAATACCTCCTGGTGCTTCGAAGCTCATTAACTGTTTAATAATTGGAAACAAAGCCGTCAAAGATTGAGAAAATGGACAGCTCGTAAGTGCTTGCGTAAGTGCTTTCGTGAATCTGGCTCCTGGGCACGTCGCTCCGGCTCAGTCCTGCGAGACGACTGAGGCATCTTGACACTCCTCTCTAGACACATTTCACCAACAAGTGAGCATCCGTCGACCTCATAAACATAAGGACTGCACCCCATCGAATTACGGGCTCACCATAGCCCGTGCTACATGGACAGTTCGTTCTGAGTAGCTAAATCTAAAACAACAACAACCCCAGAATCATTCATTCTTGGAATATTCATTCCTTGACCTCAAGCCCTTACAATCACCCACCTACTAAGGTATACTTAGGTATACAAATTATTTTTAATTTATTTATTTATTTATATATATGCAAGAGATCTTACATTCACGTAAAGCCACTAGCACATATAGCATTTCGGCAGGTTCTAAATCCTAATTTCCCCCGGAATACGAACCCCCAAATCGTTTAACAACCAGATCTTATACAAGGCCTTATACCCTGCCACTTGGCACCACTGTGCTGATACTGCCACTTGGACGGTCTTCCTCGACGTCGCAGTACTTGTCTAATTCTACGTAATAACTCAATTTTAAATATGAGTTCAGTTTTCAGTATATAAAGTGAATGTTATCCGATTAGGACTTTTAAATATCTTTGGCCCTTACCTTGTCTTGAAGGAGGAATGTGTTGCAGACGAGAGGTCACAATAACGTGGTTGAAATATGTTGACCAAACCACACACTATAAAGTTAGGGGACGACGATGTTTCGGTCCGTCCTGGACCATTCTCAAGTCGATTGTGACTTGAGATTCACAGTCGACTTGAGAGTGGTCCAGGACGGACCGAAACGTCGTCGTCCCTTCACTTTCTAGTGTGTGGTTTAGTCAACATGAAGGTGTTGGTGTACATCGTCACCTGTGGTAAGCCTGGGACGAGTGATCACGCCCACGTACCCAAGTTGAGTTTCCTGTCTGGGTTTCTCCCGTATCCTCTAATAATAACCAAAGTACACTTTAAAGTACATGCTATACTAGACTGAATTTCCCAATCCTGAGCACTCCAGGCGCAAACTCTGTGAGCAGGAACTGGGCCATGATCTCACACACTTCATTTCTGAATGTCCAGTCATTAAATCCTCCAGACTTGCCGGCAAGAGCTTTGTACCTGGAGCTTTGCAATCATTGTAATAAAACTCGTGTTCCTGATGATTTCCTCACAATGCACCGAGAGTTTGTCAGTGCAGGCTACTGATCACGTGGCCCTGTATGACTAACCATCCTGTGTGATGGGAACTTTTAGCGTCACGAAGCTAGCTCTTGACACACACACACTGTTCCCGCTCCATATAGGCTAGGGGAAGCTGCATAAATCCTATTTAGGCGCATCTGCATTTATGCAGATGTACCTAAATATGATAATTAAAAAAGAGGAGGAACAATAATTAAAGCACACGCGCCCGTGCAAACTTAATTAGAATTTATCTCTGAACAAACTATTGATAATACGCCAACTGGTCGTCATTACTGGTTTGGTGGTGGCCTTAAAGCCTATCAAATCTGGGGGTTATAAGGCAACTTATCGACCAGCCAGCAAGATACTAATAGTTCTCACATAGTCCAGAACTAATGTAAACTCTGAGTGAATATTTCATCCAGAACTGTCACAACTTACTGGGACTGTTTTGTTTCTCTCTTGTCTGGCAGTTGTGGTAAAAGCAATACGCGGTTATACGTTTCCGCCACACTCATCATAGCGCAACCTTCACTAGCCATAGTTATCGCTCTGATGATCAGGAGCCAGATTCACGAAAGCACTTACGCAAGCAATTACGAATGTGTACATCTTTTCTCAATCTTTGGCACCTTTGTTTCCAATTATTAAACAGTTAATGAGCTCCGAATCACCAGGAGGCTGTTTATAACAATAACAACAGTTGAATGGGAAGTTTCCATGCTTGTAAACTGTTTTATAAATGTAACCAAAGCCGTCAAAGATTGAGGAAAGATGTACGCGTTCGTAAGTGCTTGCGTAAGTACTTTCGTGAATCTGGCCCCAGACCAGCGGAAGTAAACGGGCTTGAGGTCTCAATCCGTCCTCGACTCAAGTCCATTACATCCAGCGTTCGACCCCACAGACGCATTCATAAATTTTAACATGCTGTTCATTCAAAACGGGAATTTTCTCAAATATAAATTAAAATTATAATACACTAGCATATTGTGCATATGTAGGCATAGTTTAGGTGTTTAGGTTCTGTTGGCGATTATTTGTATTTGTAGTACGTGGGTGAAGCATTTACAGCGTTGTGGTTCGAACAAAATTCGTCAGTGAGCAACCCATCCTCGACTCAAGTCCATTACATTCAGCGGTCAACCCCAAAGACGCATTCATCAATTTTAACATGCTGTTCATTCAAACCGGGAATTTTCTCAAGTATAAATTAATATTATAATATATTAGCATATTGTGTATAAATAGGCATAGGATAGGTTAGGTCAGGTGTTTAGGTTCTGCTGGCGATTATTTGTATTTGTAGTACGTGGGTGAAGCATTTATAGCGTTGTGGTTCGAACAAAATTCGTCAGTGAAGCACTTGTTCCGGAAGTGTTCGAACGTCAGCAGTTGTGAGTCGTGTGTAAACCGCTTTTCATTCATAAACAGGGGGTTTGGCGGGTGGATGGAATCACTTTTGGATCTTTGTTTGGAGGACGGGCTGCAGTGAGGCACTTGTTCCGGAAGTGTTCGGACGTCATCAGTTGTGAGTCGTGTGTAAACCTTTTTTCATTCATAAACATCTCGGGGTTTGGCGGGTGCATGGAATCACCTTTGGGTCTTTGTTTGGAGGACGAGCTGGTTTATAGACTTGCGATTCGAGCAGAGAAGTCGTCAGCGAAGCACTGTTCGAGAAAAGTTCGATTGTCTTCAGCTGTGTGTCGACCCCTAAGACGTATTCAGCAATGTTAACATACTATGTATATAACAAGGGTATTTTCTAAAATAAAATTAATATTATTACATATTGGAATTTGGTGTATAGTGAACATATATGAGAACTAACCAATTTTTCATAAAAAATATATTAAAATTTATGAATGCGTCTGTGGAGCACGGCCGATGCTTTAAACAGGCTAGTGTGAGGACGGTTGTCTGGGGAGGACGGCCGCTGCTTTAACCAGCCTAGTGTGAGGACGGGTTGTCTCTCGACTCTTCACCTCCGCGGGTTAGATCGTGAAGACGTTAGTTAGGGTTGTGTTGTGACGAGTGCCCGTAATGACTTAAGTGCTACCGGAAAGTCTACTGCTGGAAAAGGAGTATCATCAGTTACAGGGACTAGATGTTGTACTCTATTTCACCAGCCCGTCCGCCTAAGATTTCCCAACGTCAAGAAACTGTGGTACTAAATTGGTCTTATCATAACCTACCGGAGGACCCAAAACAGAAAACGGGACAGTACGTCAATTTCGCGAGCCGCTGCCATTTTCTAGTACGACAATGTTTGGCCTAAGGTAGAGTATACGTCAAAATGAACGTCGACGTTCCATTAGG
>WNGS01004374.1:12440728-12451154 GCA_020271785.1 Procambarus virginalis
AGGACGAGTGATTTCACACTGGTATTATACACGACTCTGTGAGTTGCTACTAAAGTATACTTGCTAGTTTCGTCCAGTATGACTATTGTGGAGGAATGCCTTAATAACCTCCCAGAGGTTGATCGCGTCTTGAACCCAATACAGACACGGGATGAGTAATGAAACAGTTGGCGAAGTTTATCGCAGGTTAATTCGCAGAAAAACAAACTATTGAAAGTACTATAAATGAGCACAGGTATTTGAAGACACATTTTTTTTCCTTATGCGGGCAGAGTTCATACAAGTGAAGTGTGGTGTTCGGGTCGGTGACGACGAACCAAGGCAGGAAATGCCTCTTCTGTATGATGACTCAGGGGTAAAGTTCAGTGTTTAGCTGGAAAATACCTGTCCGAGAGACCGACCTTCACTACTGTGACATCTACATACTTGTAGGCACCCCCACCCTGTGATCTTAGTCGGAGTTTCGCTTTGTTGTATTGAATTCTTACGACGAGCTTACGAGATTTGGGGATCCAAGTATGTCACGGGACACAGTTGGTCAACAGTTGCACCAAGTACTGACCTCAGTAGACGATGGTTCACCTGGGACCTCATCTCTCAACAGGAGAGGTAAGCCTACTCCTCGATCCTCAAATGTCACCCAATTTTATATATATTATATACTATATATATATATACTATATATATATAATATATATACTAGATATATATATATTATATAATAGTATATAAAATCAGCCCATTAATCAAAGGATGTAAATACAGAATATGCGGTCCACTATTTTCAAATGAGGTGACAATGGTTAAAGCAGAAAACCTGCTGGCCAGTATACACCAAAATATTATATATAGTATAATATTATATCTATAGATATATATATATACCTTCATATTATATAGTAGTAGTATATATACTACTATATACCCTCCCCATATCATCCCCATATCATATATGCAAATGACGATCACAAAACTCCCCTATCCCATTCTCATACTTATATTATATCACCCTATACTATTCATATATATACTATATTATATATATATATATGAGTATTTGAAGTATATTTATGGCTAATTTATTTTTTTATATATTTATAGCATTCATTAGGTAGATATTCGAAGGAAGAAATCAGCTAAATTATAAGGTAAGTTTTATTTCCTTCTGCTCGTTTCACAGTTATATGTTAGAGTCTAGCAGATCCACTCCTATAAATATAAACAAGAATATCATTACTGGCAAAATAAGATTATATTGTTTTGAGAATTTAGGATATTATTGCTCAACATGGTAGAACCCACTCAGTGGGAAGAGGGAATATATTAGAGACCATCTCATGGCTATGCACGTGTACCTTCTTCCCTTTCTGACGGTTTTCTAGATAAGCGAATAGGATTATTAGGTATTATTTATTTGTCTAGTGAATAGGAGAATCACATGGCTAGCAATATATAAGATGAAGCAAACATTGCAGAACATTAACAGAATATATATGGTATATAAATATACTTTCTGTTTGCGTTGATGACTGCCACTGATATAACACCACCAGCGCAGGGAAACCTATTATAGCTCGGTGTTTCTAAGGATAAGAAAATACGAAGCACTGGATTAACTTGGTAAAAGGTTTAGAAAATAGAACTAATTTCTGTATTAAGTGATCGAGCTGATAATACATAAGCTACAACCAGTGTTCTTTCGTTTATTTAGAGTTGTGCTCTGTGTTAAACGGTTTTGTTGAGGGTTTTTAGATGAAATTGTGTTGTTTTGATGTCTTAAACAAACTCCTTTTTTGTCATAGAATAATCTGACGTTCATGGATTAGTACAGACTAAGTTTTTCATCAGATTCTCTCACCATTGTAAATGACATGAATACCAAATTTACATGGATCGGGTAAAAACACTTGCATGGTATGTTGATAATAAATAATCCTTTGAAATCGAAATCCATTTCACTTTTAAATATTTCCAAACTAAATATGATTCTTGAAATTCATAAGATGCAAATATTTAGACTTTAAATGCAATATTTGACAAAATTCTTAAGATTTACTAAGTTTAGGTCATTTATAGCAACTGCAAAATTCATAAAGTATGCTGACAATGTAATAGTTAGACAAATTTGTATTGGGAAATGTTGCAGTGGATTCGATTAGTTTAATTCTGAGATGAACAAGATGGTGCAGTTGCTTACTAGTGATGCAAGCGAAGCCTCCCTAGCGCTGGCATTCAACCAGGAATTCATCAGGCATTCAACAGGCAGTCACCAGGCATTCACCAGGCATTCATCAGGCGTTCACCAGGCATTCATCAGGCGTTCAGCCCACACTGGTAACACAGACCTCCCTGGGTGTGGAGGTGGGAGAGGGAGGAAAGGATGGAAGAGGGTGAAGAATGGAAAAGGGCGTTAAGGGGAATGGAGAGAGAGAAAAGGAAGGCGAAAATAGAAAGGAATGTTTGAAACAAACACTGAAACACATCAAGAAAAACGCCCGCGCGCGCGTGCGAGCACTTCACAAGGGTCATCACTGCCCTTGTTTAAAAATATGTGCCAAAAAGAGTAAGAAAAGAAAGACAACTAGATGGATGACACAGGTCATCCATCTAGTTGATGGACTGGTGGTCAACTAGATCCATCTAGTCAACTAGATGGATCTAGTTGACTAGATCCATCTAGAAAACTACAACCGTCCATCTAGACAACTAGATGGATGACACAAGTCATCCATCTAGTTGTCATAATATTAAAACAGTTTTTATAGCACAGAGAAAGTCCACAAATCCACAAAGAAGAGCAACAAAGATTGTGAGATATACAGAAACGCTTTAAATTCAGCCACCCAGTCAGCAGACCACGTTTAAATGACCACGTTTAAATGACCACGTTTAAATGACCACGTTTAATGACCACGTTAAATGACCACGTTTAAATGACCACGTTTAAATGACCACGTTTAAATGACCACGTTTAAATGGCCACATTTACGTGAGTACATCTAAGTGATTATATCTAAGAAACAACACAGTAAAACCGCTGCTGAGAAGACTAACAAGAGACGAGAGTAGAAATAGCCTTTAACAACTCAAAACTCTTGGGATGTATTATATCATCTCAATAAACTTACTGAAACTTGAGCTTGAGACGAGGATCACAGGATTACTCCAGGAGAATCTTGATAAGGTAGATAATAACCGCGTTTTACTGAAAGTTTCATATTATCAAAAAACTCGATACTTAAATTCATTTTAAAAAGTAACAGTCAAAAATATACGCCTCCTGGTCACTGTTCGACCATAATTCATTCAACTTCATCATACTGAATTGCATAATTTTCTATACTAATTCACGTACAGAAGACCCATGAATGCACTCGACAATGAACTGCATTGCATGTCTACAGCGGAGCTGCATTGCACACTACGTGTAAATCACAGAGACAACGCCACCGCGCCTGGCCACCGGAACAGCCATCTGCGTGCAATTGTCAATTTAGGGCCGATATCAGAGATCATAAAAGGTCACCAATTACAACACTTGTTCTCAAGATTAATAAATCAATTAAACGCGCCATTGTTGGCCTCTGGAGTGAACTCGGGCGCGCGGATCATAATCACCAAGAGTAACAATGATAAACATATGGTGGCCGTCGCCGGCGTGGTGCCGCCCTTCACCGTGACTAACTGTGGCAGTGAAGTAGTTCTTCACTGCCTCTCCTGCCTCTCTCTCTCTCTCTCTCTTCACTGTTTGAGTAGTATCTCTACGTAACTTATCCACCCACTCGTTAATCAATGTCTTCGGCGTTGATCAGTGTAATTCACCTGTTGGGGGGCTGTGTGGATCATGTAAACGAGGTGAATTAAAGTCATAGTGAGGCGCAAAGAGTGGGGCGAGCGTCAAGTGACATATTTGGGCGGGAAATTAAATGGCGGGCAAACAAAAGAAGATCGGGCGTGTAGGGTGGGAAAGGACAGATGCCAAATATCACCGTTCGCGTAACTGTGATTGTGTGTCTATTCTGCTCTTGTACGCTATAACACACACAAATTAAAATGTAAACACATTTAAGTTAATTTTTGTTTTCACGAAAAGAAAATGATATAATCTTTAAATATTGCAGCCGATTGTTTTAAAGCAAGAGGAGGACCATATGGCAATCTCCAACCTATAGTTGATTAACTTATGTTCGAGTTGTTTACCAGAGACGTCCACCCATCTCTACGGAAATTTTGCCCTAGGTATAACACCAATTTATCAATGCATAGTACAGTAGTATGACTGAAAAGTGAGTTGCATTTCCGCACCCCTCCTCCCTCCTACCCCCAATCAAACAATTAAACCATGGAAATAATGACACACACAATAATAAAAATAGGATAAATGACCTAGCCCCCGCGGTCAGCGATCCGTCATACTCGTTTTTCATATGTAATTGTCGGTGCTCGGCCAAAGTGATCACGCCGCTGACTTTTGGCTGCATTCGGCCAACAATTGAACGAGGGACCGGGGAGAACAGTGCCATCCATCAGCCGCGCTTACAGATCAAATTCACCTGCACTCACTTGGGGAACTAGACCGAAGCTGCAGGGCCGTGAATACCATAGATCTCCGCGGGTCCTTCAATTGCTGTAGCGTCAGAAATCCCATGTCCAGTTTTCAATTTACATTTGTTAGGCTTTTAATCATTTGTTTGTTATGGCTGCGAAGTATTTCTCTCTCCCCTGTTGTGGTGTTGGATCCTTGGCGCCCTGTTGTGTGTAATTGTAGCTCTTGGGAACGACCCCTTCTCGTTGAACACTCGCCTCTACAGCCGGGGGGATAGTACCTAACTACACACATGTTGTACGTCAACGACCGTATGAACCGAGAAGGAACACTAATTGGACTTAATTACGTGATTGGCTGAACGTTCGTAATGATCATTAACCGCAGAGAAATTTGTGGTTAATCGTATATCCTAGACTACACAGCAGTATGTCACAATGCTCACTAGCTGCACAGCAATATGTCCCATATTGATCATTACCTGCACAGCAATATGTCCCATATTGGTCCCTACTGCACAGCAATACGCCCATATTGGTCCATACTGCACAGCAATACGCCCATATTGGTCCATACTGCACAGCAATACGCCCATATTGGTCCATACTGCACAGCAATACGCCCATATTGGTCCATACTGCACAGCAATACGCCCATATTGGTCCATACTGCACAGCAATACGCCCATATTGGTCCATACTGCACAGCAATACGCCCCATATTGGTCCATACTGCACAGCAATACGCCCATATTGGTCCATACTGCACAGCAATACGCCCCATATTGGTCCATACTGCACAGCAATACGCCCATATTGGTCCATACTGCACAGCAATACGCCCCATATTGGTCCATACTGCAGAGCAATACGCCCCATATTGGTCCATACTGCACAGCAATACGCCCATATTGGTCCATACTGCACAGCAATACGCCCATATTGGTCCATACTGCACAGCAATACGTCCCATATTGGTCCCTACTGCACAGCAATACGTCCCATATTGGGCCATGCTGCACAGCAATACCTGCTAGGGCTAAAGGCCTTGTCTCACTCATAACCTGAAGACCTGTTACAAACAAATTGCTTATTTTCAAACATTACCATTTGCTTTAAACCGCCCGAGTATTAGTTACCTAAATAATAATTATAAATTGCGCAGCAATTCCAGCAATTGATTCTGCTATCCGCTGACTAAATCTATCAACATCACAGGCCTAATGAACCTCGTTTTTATTGACACTAATTACCATTTAATCTGTCGTGTACATTAACAGTGAAAGGGACTTATATTGACAGATTAACATTACGTACAACAACGGGGAATTTAAAGCTTTAGCATTTGCAATTAATAAATCTCCACTCGAAAAGCTGACGTAATCATTTCCATGTAAACTTGTGACAGGATTATATACTACGTATATATATATATATATATATATATATATATATATATATATATATATATATATAGATATATATATATATATATATATATATATATATATGTATATATATATATATATATATATATATATATATATATATATATATATATATATATATATATATATATCAGTCTTTCTTGTAAACATATGTTGTTGAATATGACCGGAAGGGTAAGATTGATGATTTTAACACGAATCGTCTCAATATTTCTTATGTTTTTCTTCATTGTCGAGAGAAGTTGAAAAAAAACTCTCCAAAGTTCATTTACATAATTTATTATGGTCTGACGCCTAAGGATGCGTTTCGCAAGGCACTCCTTACCTTTTCAAAGACAAATATAACATGCTTTTGCAAAGGCTTATATTCGCTTGAGGTGAGGTGGTACAGGACGTGATTGAGATGAAAAAGTGGATGAAATATCATCGATATTAATAGGCTATTACATGCATGAACATAAGCTGCTTATGTTCTTGCTTCTACTGTCTCTGTGTTGGCTCGGGGTCTTGGAGTGGGTAGAATGTAATTATGTGTTAACTGGTTGTTGATTGTGGGTGAGGAACTCATTAGGCAAACTAGAGACTCAAGAGCTGCCAGTTTCGTGTTCCAGCGCCTCAATGTCGCAATCCAGAGAGGAAATGCTTGCTGTATCTTGGGCACGCACCCAACCTCCGAAGAGCTGGATAAGGTCTTCGAACAGTGATTGTTATATGTGTGTGTGTTTTCTGCAAACTGTAACACAATGTAATAATATTAATACAAAAAAATATGGGTGGCAGGAGAAGAAAATATTAAAGTGTCCAGTAAGAATCCACAAGGATTCTCTTGGAACTCTGGACTCTGAATACTCTTTATTTCCTTCTTCGAAGCTATGGGTCCCTACAATTAACCAGATTACTCCAAGGAGTTTTCGGTTTTAGTTCATATATATATATATATATATATATATATATATATATATATATATATATATATATATATATATATATATATTATATATATATATATATATATATATATATATATATATATATATATATATATATGTCGCAATCCATATATATATATATATATATATATATATATATATATATATATGACGATCTATCTTGAGATCTTGATGTTATCTTGAGATGATTTCAGGGCTTAGCGTCCGCGCGGCCCGGTCCTCGAATAGGCCTCCTATTTGTTACACACACCCAGAAAGCAGACTGTAGCAGCTAACTCTTTAGATAACAGGGGGCATCAGGGTAAAAGAAACTCTGCCCATTTGTTTCCGCCTCCACCGGGGATCGAACCCGGAACCTCAGGACCACGAATCGGAAGCGCTGTTCGCTCAGCTGTCAGGCCCCGTGATCACAACTGATGAAGGATTGTAAGTAAATCGTTGGAGTTTAAAACTGCCTCTGATGCATATTCAAATTTCCATGTAAAAGACCAGTTACTTCAAACCCTCCCTGGCCGAGTCTTAGTATTAACTTGTGACCCGTGAACTCGTGCCATTCACAAGCTTGTGACTTTGGTGACCTTTGCAATATGTGCAACATTCATAAACTGGTGACCTCTGAAACATCTGTACTAGTTCCAAACTGGTAACCTCGGTGAAAATGCATGTTTCACACTCATTCCATAGTAGGGGCAGGGTGAGGGGCACGGGTGAGGGCCAGGCAGGGTGAGGGGGGCAGGGTGAGGGGGGCAGGGTGAGGGGGGGCAGGGTGAGGGGGTGGGGGGGCTAGGGGTGAGGAGGTGGGCAGGGTGAGGGGGGGCAGGGTGAGGGGGGGCAGGTGTGGGGGCAGGAGGGGGTCGTATGGCATGGTGAGGGGGGGAAAATGGGGGAGGGACTTGAAAAGTTAATTTGGGGGTGACAGAAGTTGACGCCACTGGTGACGGTACGTCAAAGTTTAGACCAACTTCCACCACTTTCCTCAAAGTTCACCACCACCGCCACACTTTTCATTGTATACACCTTCACCCCCTCCCCCCCCCCTCACACCCCCCCACACCCCCCACGCCCCCCCCACCGGCTAGAGTGAACACCATGCCCCCTCTCAATAAACATATGAGAATAACTCTGCCATATTTAACATTGTATTCCATACCCAATTATAAAAAAAAATAACCAAATTAACACCGATTATAAGGGAGTACATCGGGATATATTATATATATATATATATATATATATATTATATATATATATATATATATATATATATATATATATATATATATATTAGTTATTAAATATGACACGAAAAAGTAAGATTCATAATTCTAATACGAATTTTCTCAATTTTCCTTATGTTTGTTTTTACTGGTGACGGTAAATGAAAAATCAATTCTCCAAAATTCAGCTTGACATCTTGCGAGGCACTACACATCAAGAAGTCAACACCAGCAATCAACAGTCAATTAATGCACAACTATATTCTACCCACTTCAAGACCCCGCTCCAATATAGAAGCATCAAGAAATATGGGCCAATAGGCCCTTCCGCAGTACTTCCATTCATACCTTCAATTTACCCAGTTAATATCCAGTTAATATCCATTGTTTTCGTGTTCTGTCCTTTGTTGAAAGTTTTGTCACCTCATTAAAAACTGTTGTAACATATCACCTCACCCAAAACGCGGGTATAAAATGAAATGAAAGATGAAAGCTGTTTAAATCATAGCATAGTAAAGAACTGTTTAGTGCTTTAAGGTTATAGTTGTGTGTGAAAAACTAAAAGTCTTTGAAAATGTAATTAGTTATTACGAAACGCGTTCAAGTGTCGCGTCAGACTAAGAAATAAAGAATGAATTTTGGAGAATTGATTTTTCATTTACCGTCATCAGTAAAAACAAACATAAGGAAAATTGAGAAAATTCGTGTTAGAATTATTAATCTTACTTTTTCGGTCATATTTAATAACATATGTCTACAGGAAAGACTGCTACCAAAAATATACTAATATATATATATATATATATATATATATATATATATATATATATATATATATATATATATATATATATATATATATATATATATATATATATATATTCGGTAGGAGGTTGAGAGGAGCGGTGTGGGGCAGGGTAGGTGAGGCAAGCATTTATTACCAAGCCACCTTGTGTTGGCTAACAATCTCCCGGGGGACTCGTACGCCCGCCAGCGCCGCGCCCCGGACTATTTTATCATACAGTGATGGTATTATTATGGTAAGTATAGGTTGCTGGGGGGGGAGATGGGGGGAGGTTAGTTTTGTTTTTTTCCCACTACGTATAACTCAAGTGATGATCCCTGCAGAAATGTTTTGAATAGTGGTGAAATACTTAACATAATGTTCTTTTAGGCCCGAGAGTCATTTACACATTCTATCAGAAATATTGTATTTTGCTTTCTTTTTAATGAAAATTATAAGCCATTGTTATAAAAGCAAGAGCACAGACACTACGGCTTAACAATAATAAGTTGTAGTATATATATATATATATATATATATATATATATATATATATATATATATATATATATATATAATATATATATAAATAATGTGTGTGTGTGTGTGTGTGTGTGTGTGTGGTACTTTCGGCTTGTATCGAGGTCTTCCCACGGTCAAGATATACTGATCCTCCCCCAGGATGCCTAACACTTGGGCAAATATTTACCACTAGGTGAACAGTCCATCAGGTGAAAGGAAGCAGGCACAACCACGTCTGTCCCGAGTGTGAGTCAAGACACGAGATGGATGACTCTCACACTCCATCTTACTTTATCACTACGCTCTCTGCTTATTTTCCGTGAAGTATATATAAAAGTAAAATAAAAAACAAAGGAACCAAACTATAAGTAACTCTCTTACTTATCTTACTTAATCGTCAACTGTCTTCATTGTTCCTGGAATTACTTAAGTATTTGCAAATGATTATCAATAAATTTGCATCACCTGTGCATAGAGGAAAAGTTTGTTCTAGCGACCATTTGTAGAGTTTATTTTTGTTCGACGGAAGAAGTTGGCAGCCGTCTCCAGTGGTAACCAGCATCTTCACACATTCCGTCGTCCACAGTCAGCGTTAGAGATGTTTAATGATGTTAGATGATGCTGGTCGTCGTGTTCAGTCCACGACGACCAGCTGTGTTGTCGTGGGCTGGACTGTTAGGTCAGTGTTCCTGCGGCCTTATTAGTTAGGAAAGACAACTTTTTCCTAGTTTTATTGTCTTATTATACAAATACCGAGTCGGGTCAGAGTGAGAGTAGAGAAAGTGAGTGAGAGAGAGAGAGAGAGAGAGAGAGAGAGAGAGAGAGAGAGAGAGAGAGAGAGAGAGAGAGAGAGAGAGAGAGAGTGGATAAAATATAGTCAAGAGTCAGATCAGGTAGAATGATGATAGTTGTTATGACTATGGAACTGAAAATGCATATTTGATAAAGGTCTTTAGAGGA
>WNGS01004374.1:12465074-12480364 GCA_020271785.1 Procambarus virginalis
GCAAATTACATGGCCCCCATCTGCTCCTCCCCCCCCCCCCTGTGGTATATGTTTGTAGGCTCTATGAGCCAAATGCTGGACACTGTCGGCCCAATCAATGAGATCCTCATCGGACTCCTGATGACCCTGGTTAAACTTCATCATAGAGACGTCCAAAACTTCCCTGTCTCCGAACCGCTTGATAAGCTTTCACAACATGCGAGTATAATCAATGGATGAGTCTCGCTCGAGTGCCCGATTGTAGAAATCACTTTCTTTTCCCTTTAGACACCAACCAACTGTGACAGGGAAGTAGGCCTGTCCCAGTCTGACTTCAGAGGCATAGAGCCGACGATAAAAGGGAGTCCAGTCGAACTTGCCATCATAATCTAATTCACGAGGTGGCGGACGGAAGCGTACTTCCGTCAACCATGGCCGGTCTGCCGGCTAGGGTAAGTAGAGTCATCAGAGTTAGAACTCTGGGAACTAGCCAACGAATTTCGAGCCGGGCGTCGATGAGACGACCGATGATGCGTGGCATGTCTCTGGCTCGTAAAATGTGAGTTTCCAGACCCGTGAGTACCCGAGGTGGAGACCTTTGTCTGGCCTGGCTGCAGTCAACAGCACCCCCGAAGCAGAGGAGGCATTACCATCGCTAGATTGTGAGTGTGAACGACCCCTAGCATGTGGGTCCGCAAATGTGTTGGAGCTGGAGCCATGAATGACTGGGTCCATGTCACAAGATATAGCACGTAATAAGGGAGCCGTGACCAAAGGTGAGTAATATTGTCGATATTTCAGCCGTAATCATGAGAGTGTGTCTAAACCTTACAATTCAAGGGGCCAAAGTGTGTGACACTTCAGGTAACAATACCAGGTCAAGAACCGATGGTGTATTTATTCTAAGGAGAGTCATGCTGCCGTAATGAAAAGCCAAAGCTCATAAATATTTGTGCAAAATGTACTCTCATCGCCAGATTACAGCCACTAAGTAAAATAATAGGACACGCCAAGGAATAGACCTTAATTCAAGAAATGTTCAATAATTGTACTCCACATCCAAAAATGTACTAAGGGATGTAGGTGAATCTGTGATGGAAACACCGGGGGTGCTCGCGATGGCGTCACACGCTGACATCGGGGGAGAGGCGATGGGTGACGTCACACGTCATCAAGCGAAGGAGCGGTGACGTCACCGGTAAACACAGTGCGCGCGGTGTTGCTCACACGACTCGTTCAATTAATTAATTCCACGTGATTGTTGGGCGTGTCCGAGGCTGGGGCGTGGCGTGAGCGTGCGGCCGCCTCGCGCGCACACCCGTGTGGACATTGTCATCGATATGTACACACGCAAGATGAAGCGTAATAAAGTGTGATTAGTTGGTCGTGGTTGAGCTGTGGTGGGGGGTTGGTGGGGTGACTGTTGGAGAGGTGACTTGTTGTTGGAGTGAACGACTGCACCAGTTGGGGGCGATCCCAGATACCGTAATGGTATGGGTAAACCATTTACTGATGGGTGGTTGCTTTACACCGCCAGGTGTTTGGGGGTTGGGTACTGAGCTGACCCACTACTGGGGCGCCCCGTCGCTACGTCCAAACATGGACACCTCAATCAACTTGAGAATGGTCCAGGACGGACCGAAACGTCGTCGTCCCTTCACCTTCTAGTGTGTGGTCTGGTCAACATACTTTAGCCACGTTATTGTGACTCATCGCCTGTACATGGACACCTCACTCTATCAACTGGGCTATGAGCAGTCTTAAAAAAAGGAAAGTTTGGACACCTTTTTTTTTTGGTGGGGACACAATGAGCAGTTTGGAAGAAAGATGGTCACTTCACCTTCAGAGAGGTATAACACCCATGGAAAAGGTTCAAAGCAGAGCAACAAAATATCACCCTCAGAGTGGAGTGAACTTTCATACCAGGAAAGATTGACGGTCTCTGGACTGACAAATCTTACAAGCCAGACAAGGCTGAAACTTTAAGATACTAAGCAAATAAGAAAATATAAATCCAGAAAACGTCTTTAAAAATATCCAGTTTAACTCACACAAGGAGCAACAGCTTCAAGCTCAACAAGTCACAATGTAGGAGAGAACACATATGTGTTTTTAACCATAAGAAAATAAACCTATGAAATCCTCCACTCGCCGAAACCGTAAATACCAACACCATTAAGAAATTCACTTGGAAATTTTTTTCAAGAATAATGAAGAGACTGTTGACAACTCCTCGGAAACATCGAAGCTATTCAATTCAAATAAATAGTTCGTCACAATTCATCACTGTCAGAGGCTGCTGACAGTGATGTCTGTATAAGTCACTGGTGGCTTCCTATAGTGGAATCTGTGGCAGACAGTACTGACTTCCTTGTAGTGGTTACTGACTAGACTATATTTGCTATATAGTCGTAATGGCTTGGCGCTTTCTCTTGATAGATAGTTCCTTTCTACCCAGGTTCTGTTTCCTGTGATGAGAGCTGTGCCTTCAAGGATGGATGTTGTGGTCAGTAAACACCTGTGCAGATATTAAATTAGGTGGTAGTAATTATTATTTAAAAAAGCATTAGGAGTAATAGAATCAGCAGCACCAATTGTGGTAGTAGTCGTGGTAGTTGTCGTAGAACAATACGGAGTAGCAGTAGCAGTCGTGGTTTTAAAGAAATAACAGAAGGCCTTAAAGTAGAACTAGCCATGTCTATACTTTTCTGTTACTGTTATAGATGAACCAACAGGAATTAGTCTGAGTGGTGTGAATGGTGGTGAAAGGGGATAATTTCAATGGTGGTGTGTGGTAGTGGCAACAGGAATAGTAAACACCAATAGGATAGGCATGTATTAAAGTCAATATCCCTCTGGATATCGTAATTTGAAGTAACACGAAGGTAAACTTACGATAGCTAGCCATAGCACAACAGGAATCGGTACAGAAGGCAGCAAGAACCTCTGTGGTTATCATCTTGGAAGACCCTGCTGCAAGCCGCGAGAGAATCAGAATTACCAACAGACGTTTCAAAACCAATAGATGAGGACGTTGACCAGACCACACACTAGAAGGTGAAGGACGACGACGTTTCGGTCCGTCCTGGACCATTCTCAAGTCGATTGTCTTGAGAATGGTCCAGGACGGACCGAAACGTCGTCGTCCCTTCACCTTCTAGTGTATGGTCTGGTCAACATACTTTAGCCACGTTATTGTGACTCCTCGCCCCAATGGATGTGTATAAAAATGTTAACATTAACAACAGCAATAGTCTGAATATCAGCAGTAGTAATAGAATAATAAGTTCCAATGGAATATTAGCAGTAGCAATATTAAGTAAACTGTACCAATTGAATATTAGCAGTAATACTAGAATAGTGACAATAACAATAGAATATTAACAGTAGCAACTTAAAATAAGATTTAGCACTAGAACACAGTGCTAAACTAGTAACTAGTGGTAACAATTTGACATTAGCCGAAGCAACATAATACGAGCACCAACAACACAATCTCGGGAGCAGCAATAGAATAGTGGCAGTAGCAACAGAACATTGTTGTAGCGAGTGAATATAGGCAGAAGCAATAGAATATTAGCAATGTCAGTATTGGCAGGTAGAGTAGTGGTGGCAGCAGTACCAGCAACGTCAACACACGCACCAGGAGCAGCGGTCATCAGTGACAGAGGCCAGTCACGATTCAATTTGCCACGCCCAACACTCTCCCGTCGCGAATTAAGTTATAGAGAAACGCCCGGCAGGTCTCTAAGGCATCCTGGAGGTGGACATCACACTCGACCTGACTTCCCTGCTCGTCACTCCCTCTATCATAAAGCCTGACCCCGAATACACACGAATACAGACACGATACACAGAGCTCTCACTATTCGTCGTGTCGCCAGAATAAAATGATGTCTTAATGGCTTCGTTTCCCCCGTGATCTCTGGCCATTTGTCCCATTAGAGNAAAAAAAAAAAACTCCACATGTGTTATCTATCACCTATTAACATTTTTAAGATAATAACATTTGATAAACAATAATATTGTATAATAAGTTAACATCGTCAGCGACAGCCGTTGATGTCCACTGCGATAGCCGTTGACGTCCTCTGCGATAACCGGTGACGTCCTCTGCGATAGTCGTTGACGTCCTCTGCGATAGCCGTTGACGTCCTCTGCGATAGCCGTTGACGTCCTCTGCGATAGTCGTTGACGTCCTCTGCGATAGCCGTTGATGTCCTCTGCGATAGCCGTTGACGTCCTCTGCGATAGCCGTTGACGTCCTCTGCGATAGTCGTTGACGTCCTCTGCGATAGCCGTTGACGTCCTCTGCGACAGCCGTTGACGTCCTCTGCGATAGCCGTTGACGTCCTCTGCGATAGCCGTTGACGTCCTCTGCGATAGCCGTTGACGTCCTCTGCGATAACCGTTGACGTCCTCTGCGACAGCTGTTGACGTCGTCTGCGATAGCCGTTATCACTCTCTGTGACAGTGACAAATATCGGATGGTTGATCGGAAAGTTCCCAAGCGTTACTTATTCCCTTCCGAAGCTGTCCTGCATGTAAGTAACGAGACAAACCCTGGCTTACTAAACCCTCTCCTCAGCGCCCAGGGAACAAGAAGGTCACTTTTTTCTCTACTTTACATCACTTTACCCAAAGTTTGTAAAGTAATTATTGGCCCTGGAAACGGAACCAGTGGGAGGGAGGAATCCCCCTAAGGGATTTGTTCTTATAGACGATCTCGAAGTCTTGGGCAAACTGGCTATTTTGCTGACAATGAAATCTGGTGGGGGGTGTTCCGTAGACATCTAGTGGACAGAAGAAAATGTATATATGCTGGTTAGCATTGTAAATGTGTGGCCACGTCTGTGGTAGAAAATAATAAAAAAAAGTGCCTGGCTTCACAATTGCAGGTAGACTTTGCAATTACTTTCTTCACACTCGTGTTCTTGAGGATATCCTCATAATGCACCCAAAATTTGCCAGTGCAGGCTACTGAACATATGTCCCTATATGACTAACCATCCTGCGAGATGGGGACTTTTAGTATCACTGCTGCTTTATTCACTCTTTTGTTCATGATATCATCATAACAAACCCAGAGTCTGTCAGTGCAGACTACTTATCACAGGCCTCTGTATGACTAACCATCCTGTGTGATGGGGATTTTTTTTAGCATCACGTAGCTAGCTTTTTGACACCCCTTCATTTAGTCTAGGGTAGTTGTACAAATGCAGATGTACCTAAATGTGTTAATAACAAAAAAACAGCTAGGTGTGCAGTTCAGCCAGTTGTTTAATTAGCCAGGTTAGACGACTAGATGAACTCTAACAGAACTAGCTGTACTACAGTTAGTTACTAGTCTATTAAAATACATTGAATAAGTAATATTCTGTGATTCAAAATCTGCTCTGCAAGCACTTGAAAACGTCTGCAAGATAGACAACAAGATCCTTATAAAGTAACTATAAATAATCTTATTACAAAAATAAAGGGTTAAGAATCTCATTTATCTGAATACCATCTCACACAAATGTAACTCATCACCATGGCACAGACATTGTAGCCAAATTAGTACGCCATAAACATTACGTTGAGCTAGACTAAAGTATCCAAATCTCTGTTGTTAAGACTTTATGCTCCAAACATTGAGGTCTGATGAGTGAACAATCACAGCCTCTCCATGACCCGAAAGCCGAAAGCACTATTATAAAAAAGTTATGATTTGTTTAAATCTGATACCTATATATATATACGCGGGCAGCACAGTGATTGCCAGGATCAGATTGGGACCTAACCTGCGGCGATTGGATGCAGGTGACGAATCTCCAAGTCCTGAGTACTCCAGGTGCAAACTCTGTGAGCAGGAACTGAGTCATGATCTCACACACTACATTATTCAATGCCCAGTCATTAGACCCTTGAGACCCGCAGGCATGATAATACCTGGAGCTTTGCAATCACTAGCAATCGTGTTTTTTAGGATATCTCTATAATGCCCCCAACATTTGCCAGTGCAGGCTACTGATCACATGGCCATGTATGACGAATCATCTTGCTAATTGGCGCTTTTTTAATATTACATAGTTAACGCTTGACAAAAACTATGTAAACTCATTTATATAGTCTATAATAACCATGTATCTATGTCACTAAAATATATATGGTGACCATACTGCTCCAGCGCCCTCTGGTGCTACCTTAGTTACCTTTCCATGTGCTGTCATACTCATGTTATTCTGCCATATTCATGTTCTGCTGTCATACTTATGTTCTTCTGTCATACTCGTGCTCTTCTGGCATACGGCCGTCATACTAGCGTCATATCGTCCCACTAAGATGCCGTCCTCCTTAAAACAAATATCTCAGAAGACCCGATAAACACCAGATGTTATATTAAAAGAAGAAAAAGTGACATTGTCACCCTTAGTATACAAGGCCACTATTCAAAACATTCTTCGTCTTTTAATTTTAGTGGAAGCCACAGTCACTGCTAGACCGGGCACTAACCACCAGTAACTGGCCTCTTGCGTCACTGCTGGACCAGGCACTAACCACCAGTAACTGGTCTCTTGCGTCACTGCTGGTCCGGGCACTAACCACCAGTAACTGGTCTCTTGCGTCACTGCTGGATCAGCCACTAACCACCAGTAACTGGCCTCTTGCGTCACTGCTGGATCAGCCACTAACCACCAGTAACTGGCCTCTTGCGTCACTGCTGGACCAGGCACTAACCACCAGTAACTGGCCTCTTGCGTCACTGCTGGACCAGGCACTAACCACCAGTAACTGGCCTCTTGCGTCACTGCTGGACCAGGCACTAACCACCAGTAACTGGCCTCTTGCGTCACTGCTGGACCAGGCACTAACCACCAGTAACTGGCCTCTTGCGTCACTGCTGGACCAGGCACTAACCACCAGTAACTGGCCTCTTGCGTCACTGCTGGACCAGCCACTAACCACCAGCAACAATAGGTGCAGGTTGCATTACCACATATCCAGGCACTAACCACCAATATCAATAATAGTCTCCCTAGACATATTCCAGCAGAGATAAAATACACAGAACATACAAGGAAATGCTGTGTTCTATGCTGCTATGTGCTAGGAGATAAAGCATTGTTATATAGGTATTGATGGCATTAAGGGCGGTGGATAGCACCCTGTATGTCTCCCAAGGGCGCTGTCTACGAGGCAATACACATCACATCCCTCCACCATTACCTTGACTAACGACTCACTACTTCTCATAAGAGACTTTCGCCTGTGAGTCCCTTGGTTCCGGATCTCCGTTGTGGTCTTGAAGGTTTCCGCCGACTTCGTTCCTTGGCTCCACCAACCCGAGGCCCCATAGGCGGCACATGTCATTGGATCTAAACCTCTTGTGTCTTTCCAATCACCTTTCTCAAGTTAGGGTTGATTTAGCGTGGTCTACATCCTCGGTCAATGCTGGCTAATCAACAGGTCCCCCGTCATGTCATTGTATATGTTGATCTTCAGGGATGTGAAGTGGAGGGACGAGTCAAGACTTGTGGGGGTGTGGTTCATTCCCCACAAAAAAAAATCAATCTCGGAATTCTTCTGTGTCAGTTAGTTTGACATTTCTCTCTCAGGTCAGGATTCAGAATTGCTGAATTCTGGAGCAGTTTGGGTATGGTCAGCTATTTGTCTGCTATGTTCTTATAATATAGACATGATTCTTCTAACTCTGAAACATTTTTTCCTGGCATTTGAGTACATTTTCCTGCCTTCCCTTGAGTTTTTACCGTCTCAAACTTGAGTTTTGTCTCCTTGCACTGTTGCATAACCCATGATTAATTCGATCAAGGACAATGAATCCACCACCACAATACTGATTCCATTGATTATAATGTTAAACGGAAAATCAGAGAGTGAAGCTCAAGAGAATAATATTACTCCCTATTGATCACAGTGCTCTCTTAAGACGCATTTACTGTTAATGAATGGTATTTATCTCTTTTTTTCAAGGGATATTCCTGCGCGGGTCTTATGCCTCTGGCTGGCCCACTAAGTGATACTCTTTTCAAAATACCGAAAACATAGTAGAATTGGATCGTTGAATTAATTCAAGCGAAGGCGAAATATATATATATATATATATAATATATATATATATATATATATATATATATATATATATATATATATATATATATATATATATATATATATATATATATATATATATATATATATATATATATATATCTATATATATATATATATATATATATGGATGTGTTTGGTTATTTATTTATGCTACGGAATTACCTGGTATGAGCCAAATGGCTTTCATTTATGTTCTTATTTCCACATTTTTTCTCAACATGGTATGTTGAGAAAGATACCTTTCTCAACATGGTATATCTTTATACCAAGTTGTATAAATTTTAATATTATTGTATCAAGATTAAATATAACAGGTAAAGCAAGCCATATTTAACTATTATAAGCAACTGTCTCTCGAAAAAAAAATTATGAAAACTTCCAAGGAAAAAAAATGGTGAAGAAAAACTTGCCACGCTTAAGAAAAAACTTTAAAGGAACTGAGGCGTGTAATCTCGTTCCCTCCCAGAGATAATCTTGTGGTTTCCTCCGTGTCTCGCGTTTTATAGAAACACTCAAAATGACTCAGGAATTTGAGAAGCACATTGGAGGCGTGGGTTGCCCTTCTCCTTCCACCATCTTCCAAATGTATTACCGTTAAACTGAAACGGAAAAAAAAAGAGACTACAAGGCTTTTGTAGCCTTGTGTTCACTTGTGTGCCATGTTCAGTGTCATGTTATAGCGTGTCATGTTAAGTGTTCATTAGAGTTTCATGCTTCAAGTGTTCACAAGCGTGATACGTTGCCACAGCGGTGTTGTGTCTCAGAAGAGCGCCGTTGTGTACACAGTCGGTAAACCTCCCGGACGCAGGTTCGAATCCTCTTCACGGCCCTTGTGGATTTGCTCCCTGGTATTATTTACGTTCTTGTCATAAACATCAACAGATAGAATAGATAGAACTGCTAGTGTGAAGAGTCCGTATAGACGCCGGATGTAAAGGAAAAACAAATTAATCGAGTAACCAAGTAAGCTGTAAAGAGCGGGAAGAGGAGGAGAAGAGGGGAAGAAGCAGAAGGAGAAAAGCAGCATTATTACCTATTGTAAACTCACCGGCAAGGCGGGCTGAGATTTCTTCTTGCTGGATTGAGTCAATAAAATCCTGCTAGCCTCATCGTGTCTTCACTTTGCGTCGTTCTCCAGCCCGTCGTATTCCAGCAGGATTTTTCTCTTGGCGTTCTGGACCCGGGAGAAATGTTCTCCGGAGCTCCGACCTTCTGGTACAGAAAAAACTGTTACGTTCATTACAAGAACAACAAAAATAGCAAGTCCTTCATCTGTCGACACGAGTAAATCCTCCGGGCGGAGGAACGGAAGCCTCATAGACCTCCAGTCAATCAAAAAGCTGAACAAAATAAGAAGAAGCAAACCCCGTAATCCGGTTATTATTCTCTCAGCATCGAAATGGGAACGAACACGGAACCAATTGCGCTTTTATTTGGGTTGGATCCTATTATTGACGGTCGGTATCGGGGAGTTGGAGCGCTCCTATGTGGCGTTTAATCGCTTTTCCATTCTCCTGAACCACTTCCGAGAATGATCGAATCAGTCGCCCGCGAAAAGATTACGCGCCAAAAACAAGCTGTGTCTTGGCGAAGTTGGTGATGGGGGAGATTTTATCTGTTATTGCTCTGTTTGTCCCCCCATATCACTAAAGGTCTTAGCCACCAGGACACTATCTACTGAAGCAGCTGTTAACGTCTGCAAGGAATCGTTGTTGTGACCACAACTAATGAAGCCGTTTTATGACCACAGACAACCAATAAGATTACAAAGATTTTGTGTTTATAATATATGATGGAATCAAACTATTCTGAGTGCAGAGTGGGCAATACACACTCCCGCCCCCCCCCCTTCCTTCCACCTCCACCAACCTCTGTTCCTACCCTCTCCTTCCTCCACAACCCTCCCCCCCACGTCAACCCCCACCCCAACCTCTCACTGGTGGAGAGCTAAGTGTGATGACCGCTCGAGGAGTCATTAAGCAGGCGACTGCGATCATCACTACACCTTCAGGAGAGCTGCAGCTGTCTTAAGTGCATCGATGAACTGGAGTGTGTCTCTTAACTCCGGCAGTAATACGTGGGGCTAAGAGTCGGTGAGGGAAGGCCCTCGGCGGTGATACACACACACACTTCCACCACGACACTTTTATTGGTGATCGCCTCTTACTGATTTGCATATCAATTCTACTAATGTACGGAGCTGCGAATTGATCGGAATAGATTAAACGTGAACATTTATAGATTCCGGAAGGATGCAGGACAGTGCGATGGCGTCAATACACATGTTATGGACTTTGAAAACTATGTTTGTCAATTGTAGTTACATTAGGCATACTTATTCCCAAAATATGTTTTATCAATAGAAAATAAAATGAATAACGCCACTGGTTCCTGGTTCCCAGATAATAATATTATATATATATATATATATATATATATATATATATATATATATATATATATATATATATTTTTTTTTTTTTTTTTTAAAGTTTGTGAGGGTACCACCTCTGGTGCCAATGTGGGGACCCATAGCCTCGGAGAAGAAAATAAAACGTATTCAGAGGAGACCTTGTGGTTTCTCACTGAACACTAATATTTTCTTCTCCTACCACCCCCATTCTTTTGTATGTACACATATATATTTGCTTTATTTGAACTGTGTTACAAAAAAGGAGTTACATATAGGTTACAAAGATGGTTATCATAGGTTGTCGAGTTCCTCCAGCTCCTCAGATGGCGGGCAGGAACCCTGGATGCAGTGCGCATTTCCCCTCTGTATCGCCACGCTGAGGCGCTGGAAAAGAAAGCTGGCAGCTCTAGGGTCCCTTGTTGTTTCAATGAGCCTAGAACCCAGTTCCTTCAAAAAACTGGTAGCACTTTTACCCCAGGCGCCGAGTGTCTCAGAAGCAATGGGGACAAAATTGTAGTGGTGATCAAGTTCTCTATACTTACGGGATTTGGCTGCTTCCCTGTGGGTGGCAGCGCCACCTGGTTGTGCAACACTGAGGTCAATGTCAATATATATATATATATATATATATATATATATATATTGGCTCTCTTAAATTAATTTGGCACTTTTAATGGGTCTGTGAAGGAAGGAGAGGTGGTTGCTCCGTCGAGAGGCCTGGGTAGTGTGGCCCTGTAGTCCCTTCCATGTCGGCTACTGCGGCTAAGGTAAGGTAATTATGAAGAAAGAGCTCTAAGCCACCACGACTATATAGAACCTGGAGGGAATATGAGGACAAGGAGTTGGGATGGTGAGGAGGGGAAAGGAATGGTTCCCAACAATTTGAACTATCGGGGATTGAACGTTGGCCTGCGAGACGCAAGGCCTCCACTGTATCAACTAGCCCAAGGACAAAGCAAAGGACAAATTTATACCAAGCAAAGGACAAATTTATACCAAGCAAAGGACAAATTTATACCAAGCAAAGGACAAATTTATACCAAGCAAAGGGCAAATTTATACCAAGCAAAGGACAAATTTATACCAAGCAAAGGACAAATTTATACCAAGGAAAGGACAAATTTATACCAAGCAAAGGACAAATTTATACCAAGCAAAGGACAAATTTATACAAGCAAAGGACAAATTTATACCAAGCAAAGGACAAATTTATAACAAACCTCATACAATGACATCAAAAATCCTCAAATTTCAGTGAGAATTAAATGAAAAAAACGAGAATCAAAAAGTATGATGATATCCACCGTGGCCGAGTCTCAGCAGTTAATCAGGCACCGAATATAGGGAAAAATAACACAGTCCTTCATTAAGCAAAGTTCTCTTTTTCAAAGAGTCAGTAATTACCATCGGTCGGATGGACAAACACCAGCAGCCTACACAGCAGCCAATCTGTGACCATCGTCGGCAGGGGACATGTTTGAGGATATCCCAAGCGAAATGACTTCCACAAACTCACAAGTAGAAACACACTAACATACTATATTAAACCTGCAATAAACACCCCAGTTCCATCTGTAATTATAATAATAATAATAATAATAATAATAATAATAATAATAATAATAATAATAATAATAATAATAATAATAATAATAATAATAATAATAATAATCAGTGCACGTACACAGGTCATATAAGATTGCCTGCTGGAGCCGCCTGGAACATGGTGCCTAATCTTCAGATAATTGTAACAATTCCAGCTCAGCTCCTCAGCTCCTCCGCCTCGCTGACCCCAGAAAAACACTCGTAGTTTGCACTGATGACAAGATAAGATTTTTAGGCCGCGAGCTTGTATTGGGGGATCATTTCCGGTCGAAAGAACCTGCTGATCAGCTCTGGAACTTAAGTCACGGTTGGCGGGGCAGGGAGCACCCTTAATGTGAATTATTTGTGCTACAATTTTTTGTTGTGATAGTATGTTGTTACTCCCATTCTTTCTCTTGTTTTCGGTAAAAGCAATTTAGAGGTATTGTGAGAACCACTAAAATATTGAAACTTTATTATATCAGAAATTATTGAGAGCGGTTTAATAACAATTAAAACACGAACATGTGTTGTTCTGAGCTGGAGAACGATATAGCTCTTCCAGGAGGTGGAATGTAATCTGTAAATTGGGATGTCACGAATGGCATAAGTTTATTGGTTCTGAATAATTCAACGTTACTTTTGCAGAAAAATAAAGATTATGACTTAAGATTATGATACTATTTATCCTACTTTAAAAATGCTGTAACACCATCCATGTGTCTGGTGGACCACTAGAGTTTAGCGGAACGGCTGTTCCTATACTTCAAGAGTTGTTTCGTACTAACAAATCCGAATATTTTTGTGAATAACGATTACATCAATATAGAATTCGACGAAACCTTTAGAATGAAGCTAAGGCGCCGTTTGAGTGGGTTACTATTGTCGGGTTCGTTTTCAACTCACAATCGAGAATTCCAGGTTCGAATCCTGGGCGGGACAGAAATGGTTGGGCACGTTTCCTGTCATCTAATGCTCCTGTTTTCTTAATAGTAAATTGGTAACCAGGAGTTAGTCAGCTTGTTGTGGGGTTGTATCCTGGGTTAGTAATTCGACCATGTGAGAGACCTTGATATAATCTATGTTACGTTTCGAAGACAAGTCTTCAATCCTCTTCTGTTCAAAATGTTGATTTCTTGTGTACAAACAATATTTGATTTAGAACCATATAAACAACAATTCTAGCATACGCAACGCCGCGAGTGATTGTTGCTTGGAGTGAAAGGCTCGGCAGAGTGCAGGTAAGACTTGCTTCCTAGACCCATCTTCCACAATCATAACAAATCATAATTCCTGCAGCTACTCCTTTGTAAATTTAGTATTGTCTCGTCGTACACAACTGTTTCATTTTCTTAACACGCTACAGTTATTAACTTGTATTTCTTTATCAAACTAGTGTTACCAACGGCCTCTATTACAATTACACTTTCATATATATTATATATATATATATATATATATATATATATATATATATATATATATATATATATAATATATATATATATATATATATATATATATATACAGGTGCTGGAGTAAAGATGCAAGAAATATTAAGACATGACAAACCTCCGTTCCTGGAACGTATTGCCATCTGCTCGCGCCGATCTCTAAATCACCTAACACAAACTAACCGTTGAGACACTTCTCTCCACACACTCACACACACACACACACAGACACACACACACACACACACACACACACACACACAAAAACACACACACCCACACACACACACACACACACACACACACACACACACACACACACACACACACACACACACACACACACACACACACACTCCTCCGGCTGTTTTCCAAGTCTTGGACACATACCACTTTAACTACTTATTGTGTCTTCCCCGACGTCACGATACACTTAGATTATTGACACCAGACTAGCGGCCGTATCGGCGATATCGGAGTGTAAACACCGTGAGTAAGTTCAGTAGAACTTCTGGTTGCAATTCTGTTAACCATGTCGTAGCTCAGTCGATTAAGGCAGCGTCTGGGATGCTCTCGGACGTAGGTTCGAACTCTCGTCACGGCCCATGTGGATGTGTAAACACGTGCTCACTAAATCAACGCCATGATTAATAAAACAAATAAACGAAAGACTTAGATTTATCCGTCTCTTATCGCCAAACCTTGACAAGCAAGAAAGAAAGAAGAAGACGACCTGGAAATGATACATGGTCAGGATCCACACGAAGCGCCTTTGTCACCGTGTCCGGTGATGTATCATCGTCTCAACACTTTGTCAATTACTGAGCTATTTTTTTTTACCAAGTCCTTTTACGTCAGCTGGTTTCAAAAGCTGTTAAGGACTGGATACAGGTAACCAATTGCGTCTGGCTGGGCTCGTGACCAAAACAACTCGGATTATTGATAACCAACCCGTTCTCGCACTTTCGTATAGTCAATATTGACTCATTAAATATGTGCATATGTGACATACTTAACATACTAGTTTACTTGAAAAGCTCATAGAAAACACCGACCTTACCTAACCTTCTTAGTATGTTAAGATAAGCATCTTATTATTTCGTAATTACAATTATTACTTAACTTATTATAGGTATAGGTTAAGATAGCATCTTATTGTTTCGTAATTACAATATTACTAACTTATTATAGGTATAGGTTAAGTATAATTGTAATTACGAGCAATAAGATGCTTATCTTAACATACTAAGAAGGTTAGGTAAGGTCGGTGTTTTTCTATGAAGCTTTTCAAGGCAACTAGTATGTTTTGTATGTCACATATGCACGTATTTAATAAGTCATTATTGACTGTTAAAAAGTGCGAGAACGGGTTGTGATAACACACCGGTTGCGGCTCTGAGGTCGATGGTTACGACTCCGGCAAGCTCTGAAGAAGCCGAATAATTAGCTAATCACGTAACGTTCCGACACTTGATATAAAAATCTCTGACACCTGATAATGTACAACGGATGGACGGATGAGCTCACAAGACTTAAGGTGGAACTACAAGACGAGCTGCAGGATCACGGTACAACAGAACACACACATAATGGATGAATCAAATAAGCCAGATCCAAACAGATCACAGAAACCCAGGAAAGTTAACATAAAAAAAGATAAAACTTCTGATAAGGGCTTCAACCGTGAAGACACTGTACCTCATAAACTCCTCTTGAACCACTTGTCCTATCAAGCACTATTGGCA
>WNGS01004374.1:12486728-12508344 GCA_020271785.1 Procambarus virginalis
GCTCCCTTCATCTTCCTCATTGAGGCCCCCCATCACCTTCCACATGGGGCCCCTTAGACCTTCTATATGGAGCTCCCATCACCTTCCTCATGGGGGGCCCTCCATCACCTTCCACATGGGCCCCTACACCTTCCACATGGAGCTCCCATCATCTCCTCATGGGGGTTCCTCCATCATCTTCCACATGGGGGCCCCAGCACGGGTACATAGCGACTGTAATCTGCAGCGGAGTGTTGGCAACATACGTTTCACGACTCATTTCCCTGCGTGTGGTGGTGCGAGTATGCTATCTCAGATCTCCGCGTGGAATGGATCCCGTTAGATAACACGCTAAACATGAAATTCGCCAATGACCCTGGATAATCATATCGACCAATCACGTCCCCTGCCCCCCCCCCTCCAACCAGCTAGTCTCGACACGCTTGTGTGTTCCAAGCGACGCTTAGCGCCCTTAGAATACCCATCTCAGCGCCGACACAAGTTCTAGTTATATTTTGCTTAAATGTTTGCATAAATTTCGAAGGGAACAAAATCAATGCAACCTCTTAAGGGCGAAGAATCTTAAGAGTGGCACTTAACTCTGCCAAGTGATACTTCCAGTAGGTACATATGCAGTCCAATTCTTTCTTAAAATTCTTATCTATTCTTGCGATCTCTTGGCATTTATCATCGTCGTGAAATCTCTTAGTTATGAGTTCCTGCAGTACCTCTCTCATATCTGCTATTTCCCCTCACATGCATTGCTTATTTCCGCTATCTGTTTCATACAGTGTTCCTCATATCGCCCAGCTCTTCAGCATTGTATCCGAGTACAATCAGTACTACATCTGTACAATCACAAGTCTAACTTCTGATTTGTTCCTGCATCACTGCCCACTCCTATTGCAACCATACTTGTTTTCTCTCTCTGCATCTATAATAGCGTAATTTCTGATCCATATTGGGATGCGTCTCCTCTCATGCTGGGTATCCTTCATTATTAATGTTTCTTATTTGCTTAAACCACCAAGCAGGAGAGAGATGCAGTTCTACAAGTACCGTCTTGTAGCAGATTAATCAAAATCAAGAAAAACGTCGACTCGAGAGTCAGTGCATTGCTCCTCATAGCCAACGGGTGTGTGGTGCTTAATGGCATCCTCTCTACCTTACCTCAGACATCCTAGGGAGTGACCTATCTTCTTATTGATAGCCCATCAGTCGCTGTCAGCGCCCATGTTGGGCACAGTGTGTGTGTGTGTGGTGTGTGTGTGTGTGTGTGTGGGTGTGTGTGTGTGTGTTGTGTGTACTCACCAAGTTGTGCTTGCGGGATTGAGCTCTGACTCTTCTGTGTGTGTGTGTGTGTGCAACATATCTATACAAGAGAAACTCTGCCTATTCAAGAATGGAGGATGCACGCTTGGAGGTTAACCTCATCCAACGTTTCAAGATGACACATGAGTGACATGGGAGTGTCCTAGGCCGGTCGGGTCGGCCCCAGTGCCCTCTTTAAGAAGGATCAGCTCCTATTCCGAATCCCAGCAACAGCTGTGAAGTCTGAAATTAAGATTTGTTATCCTGAGTTTTTTCAACAGTTTTTTCAGCTAGAAATACATTGTTGTTATGTTGAGTATTTGTATGTTGTGAGAGAAGGACAGAGTTGGGGGAGTAGGAAGGAGGGAGGGGGAAGATGGAGGGGGTAAAAGAAGAGGAGAGGTCAAAGATTGGGAAATAAGGGAAGAGACAGAGGAAGCGAGACCCGGCATAGCTAGTACCCTATGTTGTACATAAATACAGATCAATATACAAATATTTGCAGGCGGAATCCTGTGAGTCACAGAGAGTGAAGGCAATAATTCTTCGCGAATTGCTCGTGTCTCAGCCCTAAGTCACCAGATAGACATAGACATATAAGACAGATTGATAAAAAAAAAATCTTGATAGTTCCGCACCACCCATATTAACTAACAAAAAAGCAATATTCCCCAGTTATAAAATGCATGGGTACTCTGACGTGAACGCCAAAGAGCGTCGCTGGGGTGGAAAATGAAAGAACTCCATGGGCGAGGGTATTGATTTTTGTAGACCTTCCATAAGCGAGGTGCAGCGGCCAGCCCTGCAGAGTGATTGAGAGCGTGAATGTGTGTATCAGTCTTCTTCTCGTCCCTCAGTCCTCACCTAACTAAAGGTTCTTCAGGAAGCAGGGAGATCTATTGTTGTTGTTGTTGTTAAAGATTCGCTACCTGGAACAAAATTCAAAGTAGCACGGGCTATGGTGAGCCCGTAGTGCCTTGTTTTACGGAGATCTAGCTCTGGTAACCCGTGTTGTCAGAGGTGGTCTACCTGGTGCTTTGAGACCTCCCGGCTTTGTAATGGTCTGTTGTACTTGCTTTGAATGTGGTTTCTACGACTTGGCAAATCAAAACGTTTAAAGCCCTTTCTACTCGTACTGAGTACGAATATTTCTTAACATGTTTTTTCGTTTCTTTCGTAGGTCCGATTTTCAGCAACCACTTGGGTTAGACGGTAGAGTGACGGTTTCGCTTCATGCTGGTCGGCGTTCAATCCCCGGCCGTCCAAGTGGCTGGCACCATTGCTTCCCCCTCCCCCCCCCGTTCCATCCCAAATCCTTATCCTGATCCTTTCAAGTGATATATAGTGATAATAGCTTGGCGCTTCCCTTGATAATTCCCTTCCCTTCCCTTCCAGGTTTCAATTGTTCCGTCGTTCTGCCTTTCGTAATCTGCAGAAACAAACTCTCGCCACTTCAATTATTCTTAGTATTTTTTATGTTGTGATTATGTCACCAATGACCCTTCTTTCTTCTAGTGCGATTACAATTCTCTTAATCTGTCCTCGTAACTCAACTCTCTTAACGTTGATGCAAGTCTTGGCATCTGTATGTAGAGATATCTCCTCTGTTCCTTCTTTCTAGACTCCTCGTACCTTAGTTTTCTTAATTCAGCCACTAGTCTTATTTTACGATTGATGAAGATTAACCACCCAAAGATGGCACGGGCATGAATAGCCCGTAAGTGGTGACCCTTTGGAGCCATTACCAGTATCAAGAGGTGATACTGGAGATCTGTGGAGGTGCGACTGCACCCTGCGTGACGGGAGATGTCTCCCGTCCCTTATTTTACAATTACGTACTCTTTAAGTAAAGTTTCCCAGGTTGGGATGTCATGCCAACGTATGGTAATATTGACCTCACGTAGATTATATATTCCTTGCAAGTGATCTTATTTAGATTTTTAAATTGTGTTTATTGTTCATCAGCTTCCCATTTGCTGCAGATGTTTTCTTATTTTCTCTTCTCCTTTTCTGTGGTACTTTCCTTGATGATAAACATTCATTTTGGTCTCCATCTCCTTTGTTTTCATTATGTTACACATAATAGTGGTTGTACTTTACCAGCCATTTGTTAGCCTATTTCTGGAGTCTGTCAGATCTTCCTGTAACAGTCCTTTTCATTGCAGTCAGTCCTATGTATACAGTCCTTTTAAATTGTATACATCCAGTCCTATGTATACAGTCCTTTTAAGTTGTATACATCCAGTCCTATGTATACAGTCCTTTTAAGTTGTATACATCCAGTCCTATGTATACAGTCCTTTTAAGTTGTTGCATTACGCATTAGTTTTGAGTCACCTGCAAACAATGATGTGTACAACCTCACTCCTTCCGGCAGGTCTGTACCAATCAAAAAGGAAACAATAAATGGTCTTTGAACCGAGCCTTGAGGTGCCCAACATGTCACATCGCTTCAGCCCGAAGTCTTCTCTCTTAACATAACCCTTTGTTTTTTGTCTCTCAGGTACTCCATGCCCAATTCAGTAGGGTTTTTTCGTTTATTCTAACTTGTCTCCCCACCTTGTGCATAAGCCATTCACGAGGCACACTATAAAAAAAATTTGATAATCTAGGAAAAATGCGGTAAAGCGAGCCTTCTTTGTCTATTGTAATTTTCTAACTTTGTGATAGAACTCTATCAAGTTAGTCAGGCATGATTTTCCCCTTGGAAATCCATGTTGCCCATCCTATACAAAGTTCATCCTCTCAGATCCTTTAATAACATCATCCTGATTACTTTCTGCAGCGCTTATCAAGGAATACAGGTCAGTGACACCAATTTATAATTAAGTGCCTCTTGTCTATCCACATTTTTTAATATTGGGACTTCGCTTGATGTTTCCATGAGATGTTAAGTCCTGATTATTTTAATTTAAAAATATTCGTGTTAGTTGCCAGTTCCTTGTCAAGATTTAACGAGCATCAGATTTAAGTAGTTTTGGCTAACTAGAAGCGTACGAATCTATGTAATGTTCCTTAGTCTATCACGATCTCTGTTAATTACATCAAGAACGAGTCAACACTTAAGTACTTTTCATTTCACAAAATAATATTGTTTTCTTTTGATGCTGTGGTCAATAGCGTCAAAGTTACTGCGATATGAGGATAGGTTTGGGGGAAGACAAACTCTACCCTTGCAGCCTCCTTCAGCAGCCATGGTGATATATAGCTTGGACAAACTGCTTTTGTTGAGTCTTGTTCTTCTAGACTCTGCTTTACCTCTCCTGTGCTTGACGTTGTTGCTGGTAACTTCTCGTCTCCGACCCTCGGACTCTAAGCTCGATGCTCGATGCTCTAGGAACCTCTTGGTAAGTGCCTCACATCCTTCCTTGTCGTTTTCCATGAGACCTTATTCGCTTACTGTTTTTTCCTTCGCATATGATAATGCTTCTTGTCGCTATATCGTTTATCAAATTGCCTCTCAGGTGCCGTCCTGATTTCTATGCTGATTTCTGGCTTTC
Source organism: Procambarus virginalis (assembly GCA_020271785.1). Classification (NCBI taxonomy): domain Eukaryota; kingdom Metazoa; phylum Arthropoda; class Malacostraca; order Decapoda; family Cambaridae; genus Procambarus; species Procambarus virginalis. The sequence continues at coordinate 12,491,519 of WNGS01004374.1, forward strand.
TTGAGGGCTTCTCTACTGTCCGAGTTCTGAAGTCCATCGAGCTGTTCTTCGCTTTTCTGGTCCTCTCGTTCTCTTATTTCTTTAGTGAGATGAACGTTTCTTTGGCATCTGCACATGTGCCCTCGTGTGGTGAGGGCGGGGCTGTTGCAAGTGATTACGGCGTCTAAATTGTTGCTGTGCATGTGGTGTTGGTGCTTGTAGTAGTGGTTCATGTGGTGGTGTTGGTGCTAGTAGCAGTGGTTGTGATGTGGTGGTGCTTGTGTGGTTCAGTGGTGGGTGCAGTGATGTGGTGTTTGGTGCTAGTAGTGGTGGTTCATGTGGTGGTGTTGGTGCTAGTAGTGGTGGTTCATGTGGTGGTGTTGGTGCTAGTAGTGGTGGTTCATGTGGTGGTGTTGGTGCTAGTAGTAGTGGTTCATGTGGTGGTGTTGGTGCTAGTAGTAGTGGTTCATGTGGTGGTGTTGGTGCTAGTAGTAGTGGTTCATGTGGTGGTGTTGGTGCTAGTAGTAGTGGTTCATGTGGTGGTGTTGGTGCTAGTAGTAGTGGTTCATGTGGTGGTGTTGGTGCTAGTAGTGGTGGTTCATGTGGTGGTGTTGGTGCTAGTAGTGGTGGTTCATGTGGTGGTGTTGGTGCTAGTAGTAGTGGTTCATGTGGTGGTGTTGGTGCTAGTAGTGGTGGTTCATGTGGTGGTGTTGGTGCTAGTAGTAGTGGTTCATGTGGTGGTGTTGGTGCTAGTAGTAGTGGTTCATGTGGTGGTGTTGGTGCTAGTAGTAGTGGTTCATGTGGTGGTGTTGGTGCTAGTAGTAGTGGTTCATGTGGTGGTGTTGGTGCTAGTAGGTGGCACTGGTGGGTATATGTAGTGGTGTTGATTTTAATGGTACTTCCGGTATTGGTGTATTTGACGGTAAAACTGGTGGTACTGGAGAAACTTACTACAATACCGTAGTGTTTGAATGAAGGTGAAGTAAAGACCCAATATAGATCCAATTGTATAATTTCAGCCAAATTTTCGGATGTAACCTACAAATTTTCTACAAACTTTTTTCTACAAAGAAAAAATGAAACAAGTTTTCGGGTACACACGTATTGGGCCTTTCCTTCCTCTTCACGGATATTCTCACTGACAATTTTGGGATTTCTACGTGTGATTACACCGGCGCTGGGAGTGTTGCGGCGCTGGGAGTGTTGCGGCGCTGGGAGTGTTGAATCTGATGCTGCTACTGGCGGTAGAGTTAGTGCTGGTCGTCGGAAAAGCTTAAAGAAGAATAATCTCTCCCTCTCTCTCAACTGCAGCCTGTGGCCAGAACGCCGGAGGCGATGACACGGGGACCCAAGATGGCACAGTCTCTGTCGTATAAACCAGGGATCTCATCAAAGGACCGCTGACGCCTCTCCACGCCTCCTGCACACCCTCGACCTTCATGTTACACTGCTCGGGAACACAACGAAGTCTCGCACACCGTCGCGTCATCAAGTGTCGCTTCCCTTGGAAATGTTTGTTCGAATACAAGACGATGCAGCGATACGGTAATCAGGTTGACTGCGGCTCAGATGGTGACAATGTTCTTGTTTGGAGATATTAATAATGCCAATGATGATGACTTCCAGACCATGGACTTCCATCGCGTTACTATTACACACAACAGCACCTCCAATGAGAACATGCAAATGTAAACACATTTGCAGATTTTATATCTCGCTGAGAGTAAACACTCCTCGTCTCTTTGTTTACACTGACAGGGAAAATGATAAGCAAACGAAGGTTATTACCACTGTTGGTTGTGTTGGGTAAGAGCAGTTTCCTTCTCGCCTTATTTAAAAGCCTAACCTTAATATCCGTCCCTAGGAACATGATCCCTAAGCCGATTTACACCCAGGTCCCCCCAAGGCCTTGGTGTATAGCCTCTCTCTTCCCTAATGTCTCGCATTCCAGTAGAATCTCTCCTTCCAGTAGTCTCTCACCTTCCTTTAGAGTTTCGCCTTCCAGGAGAGCCGAGCTTTCACGAAAGCATATCAAGAGTTTCACTTTCCATGAGAATCGCGATTTCCAGAAGTCTCTCTCTCCGGGAGAGTGCGCTTGCCGATACAAGACTCATTATAGCACATCAACACTTTCCAGCGGTAGGCCAAGCGTCCTGGTACGCGGTAGGGGCACAAAGGCAGTTTCTTAGAGTCTGTGTTAACACCCATGGATACAGTGATAGATGCATAATACAGCTGCATAAATATGGATACAGCAACTGAGATTAAAAATACAGCTTGAAGCAACATGTATACATACATTTCGGACGTGGACACATACTATTTCGAATGGAAAAGCTAATGGATACATGATATTACGGATAATGGATTTATGGACACTAGCAGTGACAAAATTATGTATAACGGTGCTTATACACCATGTACGAGTACATGTACATATAACTATGATTGTAGCCAGTATCTGAAAAGTTAGATAACAAATTACAATTATAAACATTATTTTGTCTTGGGCAAACTAGGGTGTGAATATACAAAATTGAAGCACAGACAGCTAGCAACAATCCAGGTACATCAAACTACAGAACAGATACAGCGAACAGTGGCGTCGATCTTCTTATCTTGAGGTTATCTTGAGATGATTTCGGGGCTTTTTAGTGTCCCTGCGGCCCGGTCCTCGACCAGGCCTCCACACCCAGGAAGCAGCCCGTGACAGCTGACTAACACCCAGGTACCTATTTTACTGCTAGGTAACAGGGGCATAGGGTGAAAGAAACTCTGCCCATTGTTTCTTGCCGGCGCCTGGGATCGAACCCAAGACCACAGGATCGCAAGTCCAGTGTGCTGTCTGCTCGGCCGACCGGCTCTCCATACCCAGATCAACGCCACAGATACCACACATACTCCAGTTTGGATACACCAATTAGAATACAACAGCAAAATTATAGCATACAGCAATAATTTACATCACAATTTACAAACAACACGCATTAGTAAACAGACACAAAGATAAAGCTAAAAAAAACAATGTGGATACAACAATGTACAGCTGCAGCAGTCTCTTGTATGTATCCACATCATTGTGGATACAGCAAACAGCGGCGACACTTATGCAGCAGCAAGAATAGCAAGGAGGGGGGGGGGATGAATATACAACAACTACGACGGAGAAAGAAAATGCAGCAACCAAATTTTATCACTCAAGTCAATTTCCTGGCATAATGCAACACTGGTGGATCCCTGGCTAGCCACTTGAAGACATTTCTGGGTCTTGTGAGACTTTTATCTGTAAACACGTTTTTTCCCCTCTGTGTATGTGTGTGTGTACTCACCTATTTGTACTCACCTACTTGTGCTTGCGGGGGTTGAGCTCTGGCTCTTTGGTCCCGTCTCTCAACAGTCAATCAACAGGTGTACAGATTCCTGAGCCTATTGGGCTCTATCATATCTACACTTGAAACTGTGTATGGAGTCAGCCTCCACCACATCACTTCCTAATGCATTCCATTTGTCAACCACTCTGACACTAAAAAAGTTATTTCTAATATCTCTGTGGCTCATTTGGGCACTCAGTTTCCACCTGTGACCGTGTGTGTGTGTGTGTGTGTGTGTGTGTGTGTGTGTGTGTGTGTGTGTGTGTGTGTGTGTGTGTGTGTGTGTGTGTGTGTGTGTACTCACCTATTTGGGCCTGCAGGATCGAGCATTGACTCCTGGATCCCGCCTTTCGAGCCATCGGTTGTTTACAGCAATGACTCCGGTCCTATTTCCCTATCATATCGAGTTTTAAAATTATGAATAGGGTTTGCTTCCAGTGTGTGTCTGTACGTGTCTGAATATTATAAAGACAACATCACACAGCTTCATAATGAGTGTCAGTAATCTGTGTTTTGTTTTCCTTCACTGTTAGTGAAGGAAACAGGCTAAATACAAACATTTTTTTTATTTAACACAATCATATGTAACACTTTGATTTAAAGAGAAACAATCACAAAATTAATAAATATATATGAATTTTAATACATTAACATAATTTTTTTGTTATTAATTTTGTAAATGTTAATTTTTATATATGACTGTGTTAATTAACAAGTTACGGAAACGTGTCTATTGAGCCACACCGTAAATTAGAAACTGTATTGGTCTACCATATTAGTAATCATATAAGGCAAGGTATCCTTTATAGACAGCTCGAAAAACCCCAATATAAATTAATACATAACCAAGGTATGAGCAAGTATACATGACAAAATAACCAATAATCATACATGAAGACTTTTTAAACAGACCTACCAAGAAATCGCGAAACAATTAGCATAAAAATAAGACACACAAAAAATACACCGAATAATCGGCCAAGGAGAACCTCGGGCGGGAAGCCAATCTGTGCCACACTCGTTCGACACCCTCCCCCCCCCTTCCTTTTCCCCTCCCAGTTCGCCACCGTAAGAGGGCGGGAAAGGACGACGCTGTATAAAGTAAATTTCTTTGCCGTTAACATATGAAATACCCCGCACTCTCGACCTGAGCGGGGGAACACTGCTTCACCTAATGGAATTGTGTTGGGGTAATGGCCCTGCCGCTCCCGAATTTGAATACTGCATAGGAAACACGAATGGAAAAATTGATCAACCCAAATCACTGGAACGAATTGAGCCGTACCTTAAAACAAACGAGTCAAGAGCGTCCCTAAGGTACCGAGGCGATGTGCCTTGGCTCCCTCCCTCCCTCCTTCATTCATTTCTTTCCCCTCCCTCCTTCATTTCTTTCATTCAATTCCCTCCTTCCTTCTCATCCTCACTCATTCAATCCTTCCAAATCTTACTCCACTTAGAATAAGAGAGTAGAATGAGACTACAGAGTGTGTGTGGAAGTAGAAAATGTATCTGGAATAACAGAACGAGAGCCGGAAAGAGAACCAACACGAGCAAGAAATTGGGAGACAACAGGCAAAGACATCCAGAGGCGTCCACGACTCCCAAAAGAAGTGTGTGAATTCAAAATACAAAATTATATTAGATTTAAAAACAAAATGAGTTTAAAAACCAAACATTGGCAAAAAGCAAAAATTTAACAATTTACAGTAACAAATTCTGAGAAACTTCTAAATCCCAAAATCCTTAAAAATAATTTATTGCTTCTATTATTGTTTGTCTCGTCCAAACAACTGGGCCACTGGCGCAAAAAAAAAACTACACGTATGGGATAACAGCCCAGCTAAATAAACCTGGAACCGCACAGATATCTGGCTAGATAACCAAAGACGAGTTGTTTGAATAATTTGGAGAGATATTCGTTGCCACTAAATATTATACAAAACAGACGCGAACAGCCATGTATTATATTATATATATGTTGATATGTTGATCAATATTATATATATATTTAATATTATATATTTAATATTATATATATATATATATATATATATATATATATATATATATATATATATATATATATATATATATATATCGATCTTTCAAGCTGCTCTGACGGCAGGAACGTGGATGAGGTGTAACTTGGGACCGTTTCTCGACCAATGTAGTGGAACACTTTTAATGCTCGGTAGTGGCTCGACTCTCACGCTGCTGCTGCAGTGCTTAAAGCAGTGATGACACGAGGCGCAGGAGGCCGCAGTGACGACTCCAGCAGGAGCTTGAGAGGACACAGGTTGCCAGAGTGATTACAGAGATGAGACGAGAGGATGATGATGCTCTGGATAGGAAGAACGCAAGTTCGGGGTGGCAGCTGCGGAAATTAGGGAGATGTGTGGGGACACTTTGACAGGTATGTTCAGTTGTAGATCAGGTTTGTGATGTCCTATAACAAGTGCGTAGAGCATCATGCCAGGTGCATGCAGATCATAAAAAGTGTGATGAAGACCAAATTGTAGATGAACACTCAAACGAAGTTGAACACTCAAGCGGTGATGAACATTCAAGCGAAGATGAACACTCAAGCGACGAGATGATTCAACAACAGAGAGTAAAAGAAATTGAAAAAAAAAAATAAATCACTTTGACGAAACGTGTTCTTAAAATTGGCTGAAAATATTTGGAATCATTCGGAAGAGAGAGATTATAAACACTGAACGAGAACCTCATCAAGAAAATGACCAAAATATTAAAAAACAAGTTCTAAAGCACGAGTAGTATCACTGGTGTAAATTCTAAACAAGAGGTAAACCAATTTTATTCCCATGGGGAAAATGGTGTCAGTAACTATTAACTCAAAATACGTCTGAAGGCAATTCAAGTTCTGTTCGGTGGTTTAACATTACCACTCACACATTTCTCGAAGTTCATTAATCGTTTGTAATTTTAAATGATGGCTCGCCTGAGAGGTTCCCACTACTGGGTCCAGCTGGAAGGGTTCCCACTACTGGGTCCAGGTGGAAGGGTTCCCACTATTGGGTCCAGGTGGAAGGGTTCCCACTACTGGGTCCAGCTGGAAGGGTTCCCACTATTGGGTTCAGGTGGAAGGGTTCCCACTATTGGGTCCAGGTGGAAGGGTTCCCACTATTGGGTCCAGGTGGAAGGGTTCCCACTATTGGGTCCAGGTGGAAGGGTTCCCACTATTGGGTCCAGGTGGAAGGGTTCCCAATATTGGGTCCAGGTGGAAGGGTTCCCAATATTGGGTCCAGCTGGAAGGGTTCCCAATATTGGGTCCAGCTGTGAGTTTCCATTATATGTTTTCACTTTAAGTTCGCGCTAAGTTCACCCAGGTGATGCTGCGACTGTGTCCAGTGTCCGACCAGTGACCAACTGGTGGCCACTAACCACATTACATGCCTTAGTAGCCACTGCATTTGGTTACCCACTAGTTAATAAGCAGTTTAATGATTATCATTGGTTTTGCTGAATACTGTTTGGTCCCCCCCCCCCTTCTCTGTGGGAGGAGGAGGGGGGAGGGGACGGGAGAGTCGGTCTGTTTTGTTGCTATATGGTTATCACTCTTTTGTTTGGCTATGTCATTATTCCTTATTTGATTATAAATTCCTGTTTCGTCTGTGTTTCTGTTAAGATATCTTTTTTTTTGTTTTAATGATTGAAGGACTTTATAAAAATTATTTTGTCCATTAATAACTAGTGTCATTACTTTTCTAGTATATGTACACTCCCTCGTTTGTGTTCGTTGGGGTTGAGCTTCAGCTCTGCAGTTCAGTAGAGTTCCGGGTTAGTTGACTTTTGTCCTATCGTGGCTCAGTGAGTTAAAGCAAGTGTCTGGGAATCACCAGAACGCCAGTGCAAGACACCACCATTACTCCAAAATTAGTTTCTCATATTCCTGTTAGACATAAAAATGGGCGAAACAAAACCCTGAAACAAGTTACGTAACCCAAATTACATCTTTTAAAACGCACTTTTAATCATTAAATAGATTTCCTAAAATTCTGAAGGAAATAAGTTTTTGTATGAAAAATATAAATTGTCTTGGCAAATAAATTCCATTTATTTACTAAACGTAGAGAAACAGGACATGTTTGTTGAACTATTGTTGGTAAGGAACCGTCTGATAACTCCTGCTGCTGCTGCTGCTGCTTCTGCTGCTGCTGCTGCTGCTGCTGCTGCTGCTGCTGCTGCTGCTGCTGCTTCTGCTGCTGCTGCTGCTGCTGCTGCTTCGGGTCTATAGGATGCCGCCTCGCGGATGTTTCTTCTATAAAGCAATACCCACCAAGCATTAAATTCCCTTCCCCCCCTCCCTTGTTAAGGTATCATATCTTCAGTAAGGATTATTTGTATTTGAAAGACGATCAAATACAGTCGCAACAATCCACCTGTCATTTCGAGGAAGAACGTATAGCTCCGGTGTGGTTTAGCTTCCCCTATCCCACCACCGCAACAAACCCCTCGTCACCTGTGGTTGCCCAGCGACGTAGCACAACACAGTACTCGCCCAGCGACGTAGCACAACACAGTACTCGCCCAGCGACGTAGAACAACAGAGTACTCGCCCAGCGACGTAGAACAACACAGTACTCGCCCAGCGACGTAGAACAACACAGTACTCGCCCAGCGACGTAGCACGACACAGTACTCGCCCAACGACGTAGCACAACACAGTACTCGCCCAGCGACGTAGCACAACACAGTACTCGCCCAACGACGTAGCACAACACAGTACTCGCCCAGCGACGTAGCACAACACAGTACTCGCCCTGCGACTTAAACTGTTACTTAACCTCCTTATAAACTTACCAGAAGTTATATTTTGAGCTGTTCCTTTCTTCTTTCCCGAGCGTCCCGTCGCGTGGTGAACAGCCGATTGTGTTGGTAGCGGGGAGGAATGTCCACTAGCGTCCTGCACTCATAACATTGATTCACTTTGGATTATACATAAACACTGCTGATTACAATGTATAGGATTGGTATGTTCAGATTATCAACTACGAACGAGCGTTAATGTAATTTGGTAGCTCAAGACACTACACCGGCGAGGCGGCGACGTCGCCGTCCTCGAAGTCATTTGCGCACACTAACAGTCAATTTAAACATCCACTCCACCGGTTTTATGGTTTCTGATATTACACTTGTTCACTAAAAGTTATAAATGTGAGTTGATTCGAGCAGACACAGTATTAAATCCTCATGAAACATGGGAATACCGCCATGAGCACCTTTTCTCTTCAGGAGCAGTAGGCTACTGCTGTGGAAGGCGGACAGGGCCGTGCTCCTAACCTTCGACAAGCATTTACGCATCTACATAGGAACCTGTACGTCTTTAGAATTACGGGCTCACCATAGCCTGTGCTACATAGACATTTCGTTCTGAGCAGCTAAATCTAAAACACAACAACGTACATCTTTTCTCAATGGTTGGCGGCGCTGTTTACATTTATTAAACAGTTTACGACATCAAAACTTTTCACTGAAATGCTATTATTGTTATAATCAACCTCCAAGTGCTTTGGAGCTCGTAATCTGTTTAAGAAATGTAAACAAAGCCGCCAAAGATTGAGAAAAGACGTAGAGGTTCATAAGTCAGCCCGTCCTCCAATCCATTTTCGACTCAAGGCCATTACATCCTAGCCCGTCCTCAAAACAAGACCCAAAGTCCATTCAATGCATCCGCCAAACCCCCTGTTATAAATTAAAAACGATTAACACACGACTCCAGCCCGTCCTCCAAACAAAGATCCAAAAGTGATTCCATGCACCCGCCAAACCCCTGTTTATGAATGAAAAGCAGTTTACACACGACTCACAACTGCTGACGTTCGAACATATCCGGAACAAGTGCTTCACTGACGAATTTTGTTCGAACCACAACGATGTAAATGCTTCACCCACGTACTACAAATACAAATAATCGCCAACAGAACCTAAACACCTGACCTAACCTAACCTATGCCTATTATACACAATATGCTAATATATTATAATATTAATTTATACTTGAGAAAATTCCCGTTTGAATGAACAGCATGTTAAAATTTATGAATGCGTCTGTAGGGTTGACCGCTGAATGTATGGACTTAAGTCGAGGATGGGTTGCACGACTCACAACTAATGATGTTCGAACACTTCCGGAACAAGTGCTTCACTGACGAATTTTGTTCGAACCACAACGCTATAAACCAGCCCGTCCTCCAAACAAAGATCCAAAAGTGATTCCATGCACCCGCCAATTCCCCTGTTTATGAATGAAAAGCGGTTTACACACGACTCACAACTGCTGACGTTCGAACATATCCGAACAAGTGCTTCACTGACGAATTTTGTTCGAACCACAACGCTATAAATGCTTCACCCACGTACTACAAATACAAATAATCGCCAACAGAACCTAAACACCTAACCTAACCTATGCCTATATATACACATATGCTAATATATTATCTTATTAATTTATACTTGAGAAAATTCCCGTTTTGAATGAACAGCATGTAAAAATTTATGAATGCGTCTGTGGGTTGACCGCTGAATGCAATGGACTTGAGTCGAGGACGGGTTGTATAAACAGCCCGTCTTCCAAACAAAGATCCAAAAGTGATTCCATGCACCCGCCAAGCCCCCTGTTTATGAATGAAAAGCGGTTTGCACACGACTCACAACTGCTGACGTTCGAACATATCCGGAACAGTGCTTCACTGACTAATTTTGTTCGAACCACAACGCTGTAAATGCTTCACCCACGTACTACAAATACAAATAATCGCCAACAGAACCTAAACACCTAACCTAACCTAATCTAACTTATGCTTATATATGCACAGTATGCTAATATATTATAATATTAATTTATATTTGAGAAAACTCCCGTTTTGAATGAACAGCATGATAAATTTATGAATGCGTCTGTGGGTTCGACCGCTGAATGTAATAGACTTGAGTCGAGGATGGGTTGGGCATTTTGAACCCGTCCTCAGACCAAGTCCATTCCATCCAGCAGTTAACCCCAAAGATGCATTCATAAATGTTAACATGCTGTTCATTCAAAACAAGAATTTTCCCGAATATATATTAATATTTTATATATTTCATATTGTGCATATTTAGGCATTGGTTAGGTTAGGTGGTTTAGGTATCAAGAGAACCAAAACACCTAACCTACACTTAACTATACATAGAATTTGTATATATAATAATACTAATTTTTATAAGAGAACAAACCAATGTTTAATACACAGTTTGTTAAAATTGATGAATGCATCTGGGGAGTACGGCCGCTGCTTTAACCAGCATAGTGTGAAGACAGGTTACGTAAGTGCTTGGTGAATTCCGTCCTGGTGACTGGTCTAGGCGCGACACAACTATTTTACACCAAATCGTGGGTAAATTCACGATTTTCGTGGCCTCTATAAAAAAAACATTTTTTTGATCATCAGCATTTAAAATTGAGAAAGTTTTATTCATCATTTAAAATTGAGAAAGTTTTATTCATCATTTAAAATTGAGGAAGTTTTATTCATCATTTAAAATTGAGAAAGTTTTATTCATCATTTAAAATTGAGGAAGTTTTATTCATCATTTAAAATTGAGAAAGTTTTATTCATCATTTAAAATTAAGAAAGTTTTATTCATCATTTAAAATTGAGAAAGTTTTATTCATCATTTAAAATTGAGAAAGTTTTATTCATCATTTAAAATTGAGAAAGTTTTATTCATCATTTAAAATTGAGAAAGTTTTATTCATCATTTAAAATTGAGAAAGTTTTATTCGTCATTTAAAATTGAGAAAGTTTTATTCATCATTTAAAATTGAGAAAGTTTTATTCACCATTTAAAATTGAGAAAGTTTTATTCATCATTTAAAATTGAGAAAGTTTTATTCACCATTGTTCCTCATCAAAACATGGAAAGTATGTAATTTGTGAGAATTATTATGGCATATAGAGGTAAACAATGGGATCTGAAACCATCGCGACTGGAGTTTTTCAATGCAGTTACTTAACTGTTTGGTTTTATTTAATGTATTGATGGATTATAACTCCTTATCCTGGTATAATTTGTTCGACTTATTAGCAAGTTTAAAAACTGTTATCGAATCAAATTCAGGAACGAAAGGGTTGAGTAATGCTTCAGATGAGCGGTGGAGAGGGAGAAGAAATGTCTTAAGTTAATTTTTGAAGAAAATTAGCATTTCTATTAAAATCACAAAAAACTGTGCGACCTGCCAATTGACAAGTAAATTTTATGTATTTAATTTCTTAGCATTATATTTAATTTATATCAACTCTCTAACTATATGTTAAATATTGTACCAAAATATGTTAACAAATAAAAAACAAAAACATAATTACTGACAGCAGAATGTTTCTTTATACAGAAGTTATTACCTGACCGGGCTCACCATAGCCCGTGCTACTTGGAACTTTTTGTTCCAGGTAGCGAATCTTAAACAACAACAACAACTGACTGCAAAGGGAGTGCCACTTATTAGATCATGTTCTAGTTCTCAAAGAATAACGAACAGTGTAAAACTTCATTCAGGTGAGCTGTGGGAAGAAGAGCTCTTAGCCTGAGAAACAAGAGTGGAAGACATGTTTCTCCTGATTCCTGTAAGGTAAAGTAAGGTATTTATCAAGTGAAAGAGCTAAATCGGCATTATTTTAGCAAGGAACACTTCCAAGGAATATATGGAGCAGAAGCTAGGATATGAGGATGGAGTAAAGAAACATTATCCAACCACTTTGAACATCGGGAATTGAGCGCCGACCATGCATGAAGGAAGATTGTTCCGACCAGTCCAAGTGAATGGTCGCTAAGTGATTAGTTGATCATATTCTAGGAAAATGACACGTAGGATAAGGGTTTAATTTGACTGTAGTAGGAAAATTTCACAGGATTAACCCCCTCCCCCCACAAAACACCAGGCTGGGGTAACCAAATGAGAACTTCAATACTGCGTTTTGAAGCACTTAACAAACAACGTCATTGTGAAGGTGAAATTATAAGGAAGAGATGTAACAAGACGAGATCAGCATGACTATTTCTACCACCCATATTGTTCCGGACTTAGTCAAGCCCCTGACCTGTAGAAATACACTTCAACAAACGTATTTATGCAAAACAGACAAGAAGAGTAAATATGGAGGATAACTACTACCGTACATAAGGCCAATTAACTATTATTTACCTTTTTCCACTTGAAGTAAAAGGGGGAATATAATGATCAAGGAATCAACAACCAGCCCGTCCTCTAAACCAGGGGTCTCCAAACTATGGCCCGCGGGCCACATCCGGCCCGCCACATAATTTCATCCGGCCCGCCAAACAAATCCCTGTGTGGTGGCCTTGAAAAAATAATTATCGTACGAATGGCATCGCAGAATTATTCAAAGCTGGCGCTGCTGACTGGTGGCGCTCAGCCCGAGTCAGTTTTCCTATCTCTCGATAGTGTCACGCACAGATACTAGTACTGGTAGGTATGTGTTGTGCATTACAACCAATCAGTTGTGTATAACAGTTATAAATTTGATAAAGTTTGCTTGTAGTTTTGTGTCCATTTTTGGTTCAACATACTTGTGTGAACAAACATTTTCCAAAATGAAGTATGTGAAATCTAACTATCGAGCAAATTTGTCTGATGATCACTTGAAATCAATTCTTACAATTGGCTCATCTAATCTGGAACCTGATTTTAATGAAATTTTGAAGTCAAAACGACAGTATCATTCGTCACACTAATTTGGTTGCATAAAACTAAAGGCAGGAATCTGTTTAGTTTACCCTAATTTTTTCCAAAAAAGATATGTTTTAATTTTTCCATGTTTATACTTTAATATTTGAGGAAATTAAATTACTGGCACTGATTTTTTTTTTTTTCATTTTTGATTCCTTCGGCCCGCATAAATATGGGAAATATATAATGTGGCCCTTACATTGAAAAGTTTGGAGACCCCTGCTCTAAACAAAGACCCAAAGTCCATACCATGCACCCGCCAAACCCCCTGTTTATAAATGAAAACTTTTTAAGCATGACTCACAACTGATAACGTCCGAATACTTCCGAAACAAGTGCTTCGCTTAAGACTTTTATTTGAACCACAACGCTGTAAGTGTTTCACCCACGAACTACAAATACACGTAATCGGCAAGAGAACCTAAACATCTAACCTAACCTAACCTAACGAGTGCCTAATATGGACAATATGCTAATATATAAAAATATTTATATATTTCAGAACAGTTCTGTTTGAATGAACAGCATGTTAAAATTGATGAATGTATCTTTGGGGTTGACCGCTGGATGGAATGGACTTGGGCTGAGGCCGGGCTACAACATCACACCAAATAGATTACCAGAAACTCATATAAACAAGATAATAAAATGATGCACTCGTGAAACTGATATATATATATAACAGCGCCCAGGGCTCTGAACCAGGAAGCGTTAACAGCCCAATAAATCACTTTCTTGAGATCTGTAGCAGAAGCGTGCGGCCCCAACATGGCGACGACACCCCCCCCCCTCCCCTTCCCCTTAAACTACATAAATAAATGTCCCATATTTCTGCCAAAATAACACCAGAACTAATATTGTCGATCTGTAAGAGTTTACTATTGAAACTTAACTTTCCGTTACTAGAAAAAACTATCAGGGGGGAGACCCGATCACAAATTGTAAAATAATCATGAAATAGACAAAAGGTACACGTGAAGATTATTTTGTACAGGAGGCAGTAGAATGAGAGGACACAGGTGGAAGCTGGAAAAATAGTCGAGACAAAAGTACACGAGAAACTACACCTGTCAGCGAACAAGTCAGGTTACCTTGAAGAGGGAACTGTGATCAAAACGTTCACAGCTCTAAGCGAAGATAGCCCACGCACTTGAAGTGGACGGTAGAGCGATGGTCTCGCTTCATGCAGGTTGGCGTTCAATCCCGAACCATTCAAGTGGTTGGGCACCATTCCTTCCCCACCGTCCCATCACAAATCCTTATCCTGATCCCTTCCCAGTGTTATATAGTCGTAATGACTTGGCGCTTTCCCTTGATCGCTAAGAGGAAGGAACTAAGATATTCTACCACAAGAAAGTCGAGAGTTGTTGAGCTGATAGATTTGAGACGAGGACCGAGAGCTAGAACTCATTCCCCAAAAAGCAGATAGATGCTTTTATTTGCAGAATTTGCAAAAAAAAAACAAATAAGCAAATGATTTATTTGCAAAAAAGCAAATAACTCATTCAGTCCACACGTTCGAAACGTGAGCAAACACTAGCGTGACAAGATAGCTAAATAATTAATGGGTTGATTCTTTTAACGGCTGAGAACAAAAATTAACATACGCAATAAGAACAACAAACGAAGTAGTATTACTAATTAACTAATTTCTACAAACTGGCAAACATGGAGAACGAATCGCTATTAGCAGAGAACACGAAGTTATGAAGCAGGTACAATCCTTCCCTCAGTGGCTCTCTAAACACTAGAACCACAGCTAACAGTTACTGTACTCAAGTTGGTGTCATTTTATCGTTCCAGTCTTCATTTTAACCTTACGCACTGCACTCACATGAGTGAATATGTCCCAAGATATTTAACAGCTCGACCAGCGAGTCCACCAGTGCCCAGTCCACTCCGGCAGGTTCTTAACAGCGAGATATATAATATACCTCCTTATCCTGATCCTGGTATATATAATATACCTCCCAACCTTAAACATATAATAAGTTGGGTTGATTTGACGCACGATATATCAGGAATCCCAGAAGGTTGATGGCGAAGTCCCAGCCCAACGCCCCCTCATTACTTGCTGCCCTGGGACAAAGTGCCTGTCGTTACCTTCCTGGGAGTGGCGCCGGGGCGTCAGGCGACCATCACCTCCCCGCCCTCTCGCTTGAAGGTGGGCAAGCCGACCCGAGGGCCCAGGTCAGGCGGAGAAAAACAGTAAAATGAGATTAGCTCTTTCTGTCAGGAGAGTCGCTTTTTTTAGTGCAGTGTTCCCCCGTGTTCCGCCTCACCGTGGTAATTGCCTGATACAAACTTGCTGTTTCGACCCCCATGTCATTAAATGCATAACTCCAGTGTTACTTAATGGAAGGGTGTTGTTTCTGAGGGTTGTGGAGATATGGCAGATAAGGTGACTGAAGCGGACTGATGAGGGTGTATGGTGGACATGACACGTGTGGAGTAGTGAACATGACCGGTGAGATGACCGTGGTGGACATGAGCAATGAGGCGGCTGTGTGGTGAATAGTGATTTTAAGGACTAGTCATCAGCACATCTACTGACTTTCGATAGTAAAAAAAAATAGAAACTGAAATATACTGATAAATTAATAAACAGCAAATCATACAATTTAAGCAATTCGAGCACAACTGTGTCTCATTCTTTGACACCACAAGACCAATCCCAGCGGTGTCTCCTTCCTGGGCACCAGAAGGAGAACCAGCACGGATCGGAGCTCACTGCAGTCCTAAGACTATAGTGAGCTCCGATCCGATAAGACTATTCATCAGCGAGAACGCTGATGAATATATAAATAAATATTTAGTTCTTACGTACAGCTTCGGTCTGGCATCTAACCGGACGATCTCTATTCCCACTTTGATCCATCGTCCGGCAGCTGTACGGAACACCATCGCTCTAACTCACAAGTTTAGTCCATTAGGTCAACTGGAGACCTGAAGTCTTAGTCACAACTCAAGACCGGCCCGTATCAAGAGTACGGAAAGTTTTCTTATCTCTGGAAGCGACACAGGAAGTGTTGACTAAAGTTTGGTGTCTGGCTCTTCTCTCTACAGTCAAATCAAATCAAAGACTTTATTCATAAATGGTTGTACATTTAGACTTGGGAAAGTTTATTTAAAAATTACTGTACATTAATTTCATAAGAAAGTTACATTAGCAGTATAGAAGGTAAACATTGTCAGAGTCCCAAACTTACATCCATAACAACTTGTTACAGTTCTGGCATTACAATACTGGCTGGACTAAACAGATGTATAGCAATAAAAATCAAACTTACATTTTAAGTATAAAAAAGTGACATTTAGCTAACAATCTGAAACGGAATTTATTACAATGAATAAATGAGGCTTTACATTAGAGCGGATAGACATAGTGGCAAAATTTACCTCACAAAATTAGGATGATGAGATAATTAGAAGTAGAAACAATTAAAAGTAGAAAATTAGAAAGTGCTGCTTTCTCTGCTGACGAGTTGGGGGATATCCTGTCCTATAGACTCATTCTTGCGTTGCATTTCCTAACATTTAACAAAATGAACAGAGGTACTGATGTGTACGGAAATGCGCTCAAACTGCGCTACAGACCTGAGATCAAACATAATGCAAATTACATGGCGGGAATTTCAACAATGTAGGCCTATTTTAGGCTTCTTGATGATTATATTTGGTATAATTATTGGTTTAACAAGTCAGTAAGTTTAAAATCTATACTT
>WNGS01004374.1:12509344-12514344 GCA_020271785.1 Procambarus virginalis
CAGCTTTTATTAGTATTACTTAGGGCGGTAGTTTCACTTCATCGTGATACTGGGCCCTTTCGGTCTCCGGGGCGGGCCTTTACCATTCCCATCGACCCTTGCACTTGGTTAGTGTTTGACTCTCTGCAGCCATTTCTCGGAGAAGCTCAGTAACCTGTTCATGTCATCCTGGAGAATCGTACAATTCTTCTCACTCTCAAACCATCCTCATAGTTTTTGCATCACCTGCCAAACATCGACATTAAAGACTCAACTCCTGCAGTCCAAGTCATTTACATAAATGAGTAATAGTATCGGGACCCAGCAATGATTCCTTGAGGCACCCCCGCTAGTCGGAGTCCTCGCCCCTCGTTGTCACTCTCCTGACACCATAATTACCTTACATGGATAAGGTAATTCCTTACCATGATAGTGCGTTTCCGTCTAATCCCCGCCTGCCCTCTCAAGTTTGTATTGGTAGCCTTCTTGTGTGGTACTGTATCAAAGGGCTTTTTTGGGCAGTCAACAAATATGCAATCTGCCCATTCTTCTCTTTCCTGCCCTTATTTTTCGTTACCTTATTATAAAACTCCAGGAGGTTTGTGAGGCATGATTTGCCTGCTCTAAAGCCGTGTTGTTATTTCCTTACAAACCTAATTCTTTCTCGGTGTGTAACTAATCTTAACCTTAACTAGCCTGTGTGTGTGTTGGTGTTGTGTGGTGTGTACTCAACTAGTTGCATTAATCTAGTCGTACTCCCCTAGTTGTGCTTGCCTCCACCTCAAAGGGGGTTGAGCTTTGGTCCATTGGTGTCAACTGTCAATAAACTGGTGTGCAGATTTCTGAGCCTATTGGCCTCTGTCAAATCTACATTTGAAACTGTGTATGGGAATCTGCCTCCACCACATCACTGTCATGCATTCCATCTATTAACTCTACTCTGACACTGAAAAAAGTCTTTCTAAAGTCACTAACTCCTTTGGTACTAAGTTTCCACCTGTGTCCCTTTGTTCGTATTCCACCCATGCTAAATATTTCGGTCCTTTGACCACCCTGTCAATTCCCTGATAATTTTGTAGGTGGTGATCATGTCTCCCCTTACTCTTCTGTCTTCCAGTACGTGAGGTTCAGCTCACGTAGCTTTTCTAGTAGCTCGTACCTCTCAGTTCTGGGACTTATCTGGTGGCATACCTCTGAATCTTCTCTTGGTCCTGTATTTAACTAGGTATGGACGTCCAGGCTGGAGCCGCATACTCCAGGACTCGTCTGATACAAGTGGTATACATGGTCCTGAACGATTCCTAACCCAAGTTTCTAAAGGCAGTGTCTTATGCTGGCCAGTCTAGCATATACCGAAAATGATACCCCCTTTTGATGGGGTATCAGGGACAGGTTCGTGTGATGTCAGCCCCGAATCACTGGTTGATATCGGTGTGATATCAACCCCAAATTACTGTTGATATCGAATATCAACAGTGTGTGTGTGTGTGTGTGTGTGTGGTGGGTGTGTGTGGGTGTGTGTGTGGTGTTGTATTTCCATTTCCTCTATTGCATAAACTACAGGACCAAAATTTACTGACCATTATCGCTCTATACCACCATTTGTTTTACCAATCACAGGGTGTCTAATCAATATTGATAAGCGAGTCCCTGGGGGAGGGAAGAAGATTTGCTTGAATAATTTAGTGATAAATTTACATCAGTAATCTGCAGTATCTCCATCTCGCTTACCAGCTGGCTGTGATCGGGACGTTTACAGTAATTGCGGTAAATTATATTAGTTTACATATTTACGTAAGTTGTCCACGATAACGATTTTGACAGTGATGGGGAGACCGTGGGAGGCCGACACACAAAATTAATCCTTTGACTTCTTTATTTGCAGATTGGCTAGACACGTCTTCTTCTGTGCGTCGACGCCGTAGAAGCCTTTGCTTCAGCCCCCTTCACCTTCCTTCCCTGCCCCCGGATCGCAAGGCCTGCACCAGGTCTTGTACCCATGACCTAGTAACTTGTGATGCACATGCATAGTCTGCTGAGCCCCTGAGCAGCTGCTCCCATGTGCGCTGAACAGTCTCCTGGTGCGTTGTGTTTCCTGATGTACGTTTAATGACGCTTGGAAAGCTGGCACGTACGCTAGATAGCTGCACGTGTGATCATTATCGGAATACGCGCGATCAGTCCGTGAAGGTCGTACCAGCTCGTGGAAAATAAACCGATCTGGTTAAGTGGCTTTCCGTTTGGTTGTGTTTATGGTGAGAAGGAGAGGGGGCAGGAGTGGTCCGGTTCCTGTGTTGCCCAATGACTTGGGCTGACATAATACTTCTCTAACCAGTCATTAGCCCAACTGATGACAAGAACTCTCTCGACGACGTCATTATTGTTGTCGCCCATGTCACGCCTATGACTGATAATGACTCCTCAGCCAAGACGTTATCCTGTCCTACGGCGACGACCTCTCATCGGTCGGGTCCAACGGCGACGACCTCTCATCGGTCGGGTCCAACGGCGACGACCTCTCATCGGTCGGGTCCAACGGCGACGACCTCTTATCGGTCGGGTCCAACGACGCCGACGACCATAATCGGTCAAGTCACTGATTCGTCATATCTCTCTCTCGCAAGACGGATGATGCCAAGGGCTGTACAGTTAAAATCTCGTCTGAACAGGCAATAAACATTATCCTAATGACAAAAAATAAGGACAATGTCATTACGAAAGGAATTAACCATATCATGAAAAGCTTTAAGTCATTTATGAGTGCAGTGTGGTGTGAGGTCTGCTCTCCTTCCGTGTTCCCAGAGCTGCTGGCCTACTACTCACTACCCTCACGCTAAAACTAACAGAACAACCTATATTCGATTACATGTTAATCACTTTGATTTAGATCCAATTTTAGATAGCTATCTGTAGCAGGAAAGTGGCGTTGTGACGCATTTAAGAAGATCTTTGAGAACATATTCTGTAAGCAGGTGTGTGGGTGGTGGGTTCCTTAACTCTGACGTTTCGCGGCGAACTTACCATTAAGTCATATGTGAGGCGAGATGCCTTTTTCGGGTAAGAAAGTGAACAAGGCGCTCTGGTGTAGCGAGGACCAGCTAGAGGGTCAGATGAAAGTAAGAAAGTAAGAAAGTCAGATGAAGTGTTTATTGACGAGACAATCAATTTCCTCTTAGCTCATCTGTATCATAAATCACAAACAAAACACAGAAACCTTATCAACTGTGAATGGAAACTAATGTACATTTGATAACAATAATACATATAATATGGAAACTAAAACGAAATAAAACAATAAATAAACACAATATATAAGAAGAAAACTGGGCTCTCAACACCGCTAGCAACGAGAGCGGCGTGGGCTTAAGAACCCCACCAAGGTAGTTTGAAGATGTACTAACGACGCAGTTCAAACGAGTGCTAACGATAGGCAGAGTTGAATGGATGGTGGTGCGGAATGATTATTTCTGTTGTTATTACCGCCGTAAGACTGGAGGATCCTCCTTAAGGGGGATCAGAGCTTGTGATAGGGTGTTGAATCCCACGTTATTGGCGGGACAAGAGACTCTCCAACGCCAAGAGTGGCAGACACTTATGAGTGCAGCAAAGGGGGGGGGGAAGGCTTTGCCACTTTTCTATAATTATGGAGATAGCAACCTCAGCTGTTTATAGCTCTTTTTTTAATATATGAAGACATCTCAAGTATGTGGCTGAAGATTACTAATGTGTAAGCTGAGTAGTCGTGCCTGAGCTACCGTGGGAGTCTACGAAGTCCCTACCTGGGAGAAGTCCCTACCGTGGGAATCCTACCGTTACCTTGAGGTTACCTTGAGGTGCTTCCGGGGCTTAGCGTCCCCGCGGCCCGGTCGTCGACCAGGCCTCCTGGTTCCTGGACTGATCAACCAGGCTGTTTGACGCGGCTGCTCCAGCCTGACGTATGAGTCACAGCCTGGTTGATCAGGTATCCTTTGAGGTGCTTATCCAGTTCTCTCTTGAACACTGTGAACACTCACACCACACCGTGGGAGAAGTGACTTGAGGGGGCCTACAGGACGCATAAGACGCGATGGCATTGTGTAAATTGATGTTGAGTAGACACTTTTGAGAGTTTGTTGATGCTGAA
Organism: Procambarus virginalis; assembly: GCA_020271785.1. NCBI lineage: Eukaryota > Metazoa > Arthropoda > Malacostraca > Decapoda > Cambaridae > Procambarus > Procambarus virginalis. Next base: position 12,513,447 of record WNGS01004374.1, read on the forward strand.
TCAAGTCGTGTTTGTGTTTAGTGTTGGTCAATGTTAACAGAAAAACGTTAAACAGTTATGTAATCATAAAATGAAATATCAATTTGTATATAAAAATATTATAGATATATTGATGGATGTACATTTTTTTTCTTGTTTTGCACATGAGCGGCTGTCTGTACATATATATATGCAAGTGTTTATTGATAAAGTGTTCCGTGTATTATACCAATGTTAACAGAAGTTCCTTATTCAGCCGTGTTGTGCTATGTCAACCAGTTTGCTGTCCATAGATTAAACTTTAAGATTGCGACTACAGTTAAACATGTAAACTTTTATTTATCAGATTAAAGACACATATCACTAATAAAGATCTCATTTTTATTGAGTCATCATGTTAGTATGTGAATGTTGACAGCATAGTCTGTCTGTCATCCACCTACCCACCCCGTCACCCCCCACCCACCCACCCACCCCTCATCCACCTATTGCTGCTAACTTCTTGCTTCAGGTTCGCTTCAGGTCTGCGTCAATTCTTCTTCTTCAGGTTTGCTTTATGTCTGCGTCAAGCCTGCTTCAGGTTCACTTCAGGACTACTACTTCAGGTCTCTGTGATGCGCTGAAATGTCATCTTACATACTAAGATGCCTCTGCAGTCATTCCTCTGGATGCTTTCCTACTCTCCTTCAGTTCCTTAATTCCGTGTGTGTGTGTGTGTGTGTGTGTGTGTGTGTGTGTGTGTGTGTGTGTGTGTGTGTGGTGTGTGTGTGGTGTGTGTGTGTTCGTGTTTCAAATACAAGTTAATTTGTTTTCTTTTTGTCAGTGAGAAGTTCTAAGTACTAAGTACCTAGTTCTAGTACTAAGTTCTAGTACTAGAACGTCACTAGTACTAGAACGTTACTAATCTTAGTACTCAATA
>WNGS01004374.1:12519344-12528555 GCA_020271785.1 Procambarus virginalis
TCTACCTGGTGCTTTGAGACCTCCCGGCTTTTGTAATGGTCTGTTGTACTTGCTTTGAATGTGGTTTCTACGACTTGGCAAATCAAAACGTTTAAAGCCCTTTCTACTCGTACTGAGCACGAATATTTCTTAACAGTGTGTTTTCGTTTCTTTCGTAGGTTCCGATTTTCAGCAACCACTTGGGTTAGACGGTAGAGTGACGGTTTCGCTTCATGCTGGTCGGCGTTCAATCCCCGGCCGTCCAAGTGGCTGGGCACCATTGCTTCCCCCCCCCCCGTTCTATCCCAAATCCTTATCCTGATCCCTTTCAAGTGCTATATAGTGATAATAGCTTGGCGCTTTCCCTTGATAATTCCCTTCCCTTCCTTCCAGGTTTCAATTGTTCCTTGTTCTGCCTTTCGTAATCTGCAGAAACAAACTCTTTCCACTTCAACTATTCTTAGTATTTTTTATGTTGTGATTATGTCACCAATGACCTTTCTTTCTTCTAGTGCGATTATAATTCTCTTAATCTGTCCTCATAACTCAACTCTCTTAACGCTGATGCAAGTCTTGGCATCTTGTATGTAGAGATGTCTCCTCTGTTCCTTCTTTTCTAGACTCCTCGTACCCTAGTTTTCTTAATTCAGCCACTAGTCTTATTTTACGATTGATGAAGATTAACCACCCAAAAGATGGCACGGGCATGAATAGCCCGTAAGTGGTGACCCTTTGGAGCCATTACCAGTATCAAGAGGTGATACTGGATATCTGTGGAGGTGCGACTGCACCCTGCGTGACGGGAGATGTCTCCCGTCCCTTATTTTACAATTACCTACTCTTTAAGTAAAGTTTCCCAGGTTGGGATGTCATGCCAACGTATGGTAATATTGACCTCACGTAGATTATATATTCCCTTGCAAGTGATCTTATTTAGATTTTTTAAATTGTGTTTTATTGTTCATCAGCTTCCCATTTGCTGCAGATGTTTTCTTATTTTCTCTTCTCCTTTTCTGTGGTTACTTTCCTTGATGATAAACATTCATTTTGGTCTCCATCTCCTTTGTTTTCATTATGTTACACATAATAGTGGTTGTACTTTACCAGCCATTTGTTAGTCTATTCCTGGAGTCTGTCAGATCTTCCTGTAACAGTCCTTTCCTTACAGTCAGTCCTATGTATACAGTCCTTTTAAGTTGTATACATCCAGTCCTATGTATACCGTCCTTTTAAGTTGTATACATCCAGTCCTATGTATACAGTCCTTTTAAGTTGTACACATCCAGTCCTATGTATACAGTCCTTTTAAGTTGTACACATCTAGACCTATGTATACAGTCCTTTTAAGTTGTACACATCCAGTCCTATGTATACAGTCCTTTTAAGTTGTTGCATTACGCATTAGTTTTGAGTCACCTGCAAACAATGATGTGTACAACCTCACTCCTTCCAGCAGGTCTGTACCAATCAAAAAGGAAACAATAAATGGTCTTTGAACCGAGCCTTGAGGTGCCCAACATATCACATCGCTCCAGCCCGAAGTCTTCTCTCTTAACATAACCCTTTGTTTTTTGTCTCTCAGGTACTCCATGCCCAATTCAGTGGAGTTTTTTTCGTTTATTCTAACTTGTCTCCCCACCTTGTGCATAAGCCATTCACGAGGCACACTAAAAAAATTTTGATAATCTAGGAAAAATGCGGTAAAGCGAGCCTTCTTTGTCTATTGTAATTTTCTAACTTTGTGATAGAACTCTATCAAGTTAGTCAGGCATGATTTTCCCCTTGGAAATCCATGTTGCCCATCCTATACAAAGTTCATCCTCTCAGATCCTCTAATAAAATCATCCTGATTACTTTCTGCAGCGCTTATCAAGGAATACAGGTCAGTGACACCAATTTATAATTAAGTGCCTCTTGTCTATCCACATTTTTTAATATTGGGACTTCGCTTGATGTTTCCATGAGATGTTAAGTCCTGATTATTTTAATTTAAAAATATTCGTGTTAGTTGCCAGTTCCTTGTCAAGATATAACGAGCATCAGATTTAAGTAGTTTTGGCTAACTAGAAGCGTACGAATCTATGTAATGTTCCCTAGTCTATCACGATCTCTGTTAATTACATCAAGAACGAGTCAACACTTAAGTACTTTTCATTTCACAAAATAATATTGTTTTCTTTTGATGCTGTGGTCAATAGCGTCAAAATTACTGCGATATGAGGATAGGTTTGGGGGAAGACAAACTCTACCCTTGCAGCCTCCTTCAGCAGCCATGGTGATATATAGCTTGGACAAACTGCTTTTGTTGAGTCTTGTTCTTCTAGACTCTGCTTTACCTCTCCAGTGCTTGACGTTGTTGCTGGTAACGTCTCGTCTCCGACCCTCGGACTCTAAGCTCGATGCTCGATGCTCTAGGAACCTCTTGGTAAGTGCCTCACATCCTTCCTTGTCGTTTTCCATGAGACCTTATTCGCTTACTGTTTTTTTCCTCCGCATATGATAATGCTTCTTGTCGCTATATCGTTTATCAAATTGCCTCTCAGGTGCCGTCCTGATTTCTATGCTGATTTCTGACTTTCTTGAGGGCTTCTCTACTGTCCGAGTTCTGAAGTCCATCGAGTTGTTCTTCGCTTTTCTGGTCCTCTCGTTCTCTTATTTCTTTAGTGAGATGAACGTTTCTTTGGCATCTGCACATGTGTCCTCGTGTGGTGAGGGCGGGGCTGTTGCACAGGTGATTACGGCGTCTAAGTTGTTGCTGTGCATGTGGTTTGGTGCTTGTAGTAGTGGTTCATGTGATGGTGTTGGTGCTTGTAGTAGTGGTTCATGTGGTGGTGTTGGTGCTAGTAGTAGTGGTTCATGTGGTGGTGTTGGTGCTAGTAGTGGTGGTTCATGTGGTGGTGTAGGTGCTAGTAGTAGTGGTTCATGTGGTGGTGTTGGTGCTAGTAGTAGTGGTTCATGTGGTGGTGTTGGTGCTAGTAGTAGTGGTTCATGTGGTGGTGTTGGTGCTAGTAGTAGTGGTTCATGTGGTGGTGTTGGTGCTAGTAGTGGTGGTGGTGTTGGTGCTAGTAGTAGTGGTTCATGTGGTGGTGTTGGTGCTAGTAGTAGTGGTGGTGTTGGTGCTAGTAGTAGTGGTTCATGTGGTGGTGTTGGTGCTAGTAGTAGTGGTGGTGTTGGTGCTTGTAGTAGTGGTTCATGTGGTGGTGTTGGTGCTAGTAGTGGTGGTTCATGTGGTGGTGTTGGTGCTTGTAGTAGTGGTTCATGTGGTGGTGTTGGTGCTAGTAGTAGTGGTTCATGTGGTGGTGTTGGTGCTAGTAGTAGTGGTGGTGTTGGTGCTAGTAGTAGTGGTTCATGTGGTGGTGTTGGTGCTAGTAGTAGTGGTGGTGTTGGTGCTTGTAGTAGTGGTTCATGTGGTGGTGTTGGTGCTAGTAGTAGTGGTGGTGTTGGTGCTAGTAGCAGTGGTTCATGTGGTGGTGTTGGTGCTAGTAGTAGTGGTTCATGTGGTGGTGTTGGTGCTAGTAGTGGTGGTTCATGTGGTGGTGTTGGTGCTAGTAGTGGTGGTTCATGTGGTGGTGTTGGTGCTAGTAGTAGTGGTGGTGTTGGTGCTTGTAGTAGTGGTTCATGTAATGGTGTTGGTGCTAGTAGTAGTGGTTCATGTGGTGGTGTTGGTGCTAGTAGTAGTGGTTCATGTGGTGGTGTTGGTGCTAGTAGTAGTGGTGGTGTTGGTGCTTGTAGTAGTGGTTCATGTAATGGTGTTGGTGCTAGTAGTAGTGGTTCATGTGGTGGTGTTGGTGCTAGTAGTAGTGGTTCATGTGGTGGTGTTGGTGCTAGTAGTAGTGGTTCATGTGGTGGTGTTGGTGCTTGTAGTAGTGGTTCATGTGGTGGTGTTGGTGCTAGTAGTAGTGGTTCATGTGGTGGTGTAGGTGCTAGTAGTGGTGGTTCATGTGGTGGTGTTGGTGCTAGTAGTGGTGGTTCATGTGGTGGTGTTGGTGCTAGTAGTGGTGGTTCATGTGGTGGTGTCGGTGCTAGTAGTAGTGGTTCATGTGGTGGTGTTGGTGCTAGTAGTAGTGGTTCATGTGGTGGTGTTGGTGCTAGTAGTAGTGGTTCATGTGATGGTGTTGGTGCTAGTAGTAGTGGTTCATGTGGTGGTGTTGGTGCTAGTAGTGGTGGTTCATGTGGTGGTGTTGGTGCTAGTAGTAGTGGTTCATGTGGTGTTGGTGCTTGTAGTAGTGGTTCATGTGGTGGTGTTGGTGCTTGTAGTAGTGGTTCATGTGGTGGTGTTGGTGCTAGTAGTAGTGGTTCATGTGGTGGTGTTGGTGCTAGTAGTAGTGGTTCATGTGGTGGTGTTGGTGCTTGTAGTAGTGGTTCATGTGGTGGTGTTGGTGCTAGTAGTAGTGGTTCATGTGGTGGTGTTGGTGCTAGTAGGTGGCACTGGTGGGTATATGTAGTGGTGTTGATTTTAATGGTACTTCCGGTATTGGTGTATTTGACGGTAAAACTGATGGTACTGGAGAAACTTACTACAATACCGTAGTGTTTGAATGAAGGTGAAGTAAGAACCCAATATAGATCCAATTGTATAATTTCAGCCAAATTTTCGGATGTAACCTACAAATTTTCTACAAACTTTTTTTTACAAAGAAAAAAATGAAACAAGTTTTCGGGTACACACGTATTGGGCCTTTCCTTCCTCTTCACGGATATTCTCACTGATAGTTTTGGGATTTCTACGTGTGATTACACCGGCGCTGGGAGTGTTGCGGCGCTGGGAGTGTTGAATCTGATGCTGCTACTGGCGGTAGAGTTAGTGCTGGTCGTCGGAAAAGCTTAAAGAAGAATAATCTCTCGCTCTCTCTCAACTGCAGCCTGTGGCCAGAACGCCGGGGGGTGACGACACGGGGACCCAAGATGGCACAGTCTCTGTCGTATAAACCAGGGATCTCATCAAAGGACCGCTGACGCCTCTCCACGCCTCCTGCACACCCTCGACCTTCATGTTACACTGCTCGGGAACACAACGAAGTCTCGCACACCGTCGCGTCATCAAGTGTAGCTTCCCTCGGAAATGTTTGTCCGAATACAAGATGGTGCAGCGATACGGTAATGAGGTTGACTGCGGCTCAGATGGTGACAATGTTCTTGTTTGGAGATATTAATAATGCCAATGATGATGACTTCCAGACCATGGACTTCCATCGCGTTACTATTACACACAACAGCACCTCCAATGAGAACATGCAAATGTAAACACATTTGCAGATTTTATATCTCGCTGAGAGTAAACACTCCTCGTCTCTTTGTTTACACTGACAGGGAAAATGACAAGCAAACGAAGGTTATTACCACTGTTGGTTGTGTTGGGTAAGAGCAGTTTCCTTCTCGCCTTATTTAAAAGCCTAACCTTAATATCCGTCCCTAGGAACATGATCCCTAAGCCGATTTACACCCAGGTCCCCCCAAGGCCTTGGTGTATAGCCTCTCTCTTCCCTAATGTCTCGCATTCCAGTAGAATCTCTCTGTGGGAAATTTTTACCCACCATATCTAATAATCATCTAAGAAATGTATTATTTCTATATCATATCAATATCATATCAAATCATATCTATATCATATCTATATCAAATCTATATCATATCAGAATCATATCAGAATCACAATAGATTCACAATATAGCTTGATCCTAGATGATGCCACTATGATCACGTATGCCATAGGGCCCTATAGATGCCTACGTGACTTAGTGCATGTTCTCTCAAGGATCCAGAAGCTTCTAGAAGGATTTGTTAATTAAAAATTTATTGGAACATGACGTCGTATCCGGTAGAGATAAAATCGAATCCTTATTAAGAATCAGTGGTATTATCAAGTACTACCTATAATCTTTAAATCCTATATCATATTTTATTATAATCACATCTTATCTCAATCATAAGTCTAGACTGTAAAAATAATCTATCGATATTCATTGTAAGCTAACCCCTTTTTCAAGGGGGATGGGGGAGGCATCTCGGGAGAGAAGCGCCCACCACTGCCCGCGGGCAGAACACGTATGTTTACACAACTGTGTACACGTGACGGTCCCTTAGCGAACATTTTCAGCTCAAGGACACCTTATCTAATATCATTATCACCAGTGAACACTCTCTAGAACTGGGGGAGTACCTGGACAATATATCAACAAGGAAAATCCTAGAACATTTATATCTATAAGTGTAGAGTGGAGCATTTAGTGACGCGGTCTCCACCTTCATCCCTAATATCTCATCCCTAATCTTCATCATTCTTCTGCAACGCAGTTAATATCCTAGTACATCATACAGCAACGCTGTTTTATAAAATATCGTGCCTAAACTCGCCAAGAGAGTTCTTCAGTCTGGCACACTTTGTCAGACAGGCACCCGGCTTCAGCTAAGTTTATTGAATGTTATTACTGTAGCGTATTAGTTGGCCAATTAAAGCTAGTATAACATTAATATTCTATAAGACTGATAGTCGGTAATAAGGCGAGGCAACGCCTCATATTTCTGTGAGTTTATTATTAATATTGTGGTACAGCAGAATCTTATCCAAGCTCTGAACCTCATGAGTGTCCAGTGTCAGAGAAGATTGTCACAATAAGTAATCAAATAATCATGAGTGTCCAGAGTATAGGAAGAGATTCAACAAGCTGACTGTATTAAATCATATACATTGATCATATACATCGCATATACTTGTATATATAAATTAAGTTAACAATTGCTTGCTTGTTATTTTTAAGTAATCATAAAGTTCATTTAATTGAATAATTTTAGTACTCAGTAACAGTACTCAGACCATACATTAAGGTCATTTATCATACTTTGCAATTTACAATTTAAGTTGTTTAAAGTATAAGTGTATTGGCTGTTAATTGCTAAGGTGCTAGGCTAGACTGTGTATGTTTAAATCTCTGATTTAAACAGAGCCAGTGTTCAGTTATATAACTGAATTTATAAAATCTTATCCTTGTATAAAATACAAGCTGATGTGAGATACCTGTTGGCAGGTGGACGTGGAACTGCAATCAACCTATCAACTAATTCACTCATCCCACCTGCCCCTTACAGCCCATTATCTGTCATTAGGAAAAGAGGAGCTAGGATTTACGACCCTAGCTAGAGATTTTAGTTGAATTAATTTGCATACAGTAATTTTTTAATTTAGTTCAGTACAAGTCTCTGGTAGTCTCCTCTTATATCAATCACAGCAGGTTTTTCCCACATAAACACATTTGCAGATTTTATATCTCGCTGAGAGTAAACACTCCTCGTCTCTTTGTTTACACTGACAGGGAAAATGACAAGCAAACGAAGGTTATTACCACTGTTGGTTGTGTTGGGTAAGAGCAGTTTCCTTCTCGCCTTATTTAAAAGCCTAACCTTAATATCCGTCCCTAGGAACATGATCCCTAAGCCGATTTACACCCAGGTCCCCCCAAGGCCTTGGTGTATAGCCTCTCTCTTCCCTAATGTCTCGCATTCCAGTAGAATCTCTCCTTCCAGTAGTCTCTCACCTTCCTTTAGAGTTTCGCCTTCCAGGAGAGCCGAGCTTTCACGAAAGCATATCAAGAGTTTCACTTTCCATGAGAATCGCGATTTCCAGAAGTCTCTCTCTCCGGGAGAGTGCGCTTGCCGATACAAGACTCATTATAGCACATCAACACTTTCCAGCGGTAGGCCAAGCGTCCTAGTACGCGGTAGGGGCACAAAGGCAGTTTCTTAGAGTCTGTGCTAACACCCATGGATACAGTGATAGATGCATAATACAGCTGCATAAATATGGATACAGCAACTGAGATTAAAAATACAGCTTGAAGCAACATGTATACATACATTTCGGACGTGGACACATACTATTTCGAATGGAAAAGTTAATGGATACATGATATTACGGATAATGGATTTATGGACACTAGCAGTGACAAAATTATGTATAAAGGTGCTTATACACTATGTACGAGTACATGTACATATAACTATGATTGTATATAATTACATTCAGAAAGTATCTGAATCTGAAATCTATCTGAAAAATCTATCTATCGCCAGTATCTGAAAAGTTAGATAACTAATTACAATTATAACATTATTTTGTCTTGGCAAACTAGGGTGTGAATATACAAAATTGAAGCACAGACAGCTAGCAACAATCCAGGTACATCAAGCTACAGAACAGATACAGCGAACAGTGGCGTCGATCTTCTTATCTTGAGGTTATCTTGAGACGATTTCGGAGCTTTTTAGTGTCCCCGCGGCCCGGTCCTCGACCAGGCCTCCACACCCAGGAAGCAGCCCGTGACAGCTGACTAACACCCAGGTACCTATTTTACTGCTAGGTAACAGGGGCATAGGGTGAAAGAAACTCTGCCCTTTGTTTCTAACCGGCGACCGGGATCGAACCCGGGACCACAGGATTACAAGTCCAGCGTGCTGTCCGCTCAGCCGGCTGGCTCCATACCCAGATCAACGCCACAGATACCACACATACTCCAGTTTGGATACACCAATTAGAATACAACAGCAAAATTATAGCATACAGCAATAATTTACATCACAATTTACAAACAACACGCATTAGTAAACAGACACAAAGATAAAGCTAAAAAAAACAATGTGGATACAACAATGTACAGCTGCAGCAGTCTCTTGTATGTATCCACAATCATTGTGGATACAGCAAACAGCGGCGACACTTATGCAGCAGCAAGAATAGCAAGGAGGGGGGGGGAGAATATACAACAACAACACGACGGAGAAAGAAAATGCAGCAACCAAATTTTATCACTCAAGTCAATTTCTGGCATAATGCAACACTGGTGCATCCCTGGCTAGCTACTTGAAGACATTTCTGGGTCTTGTGAGACTTTTATCTGTAAACACGTTTTTTCCCCCTCTGTGTATGTGTGTGTGTGTACTCGCTATTTGTACTCACCTACTGTGCTGCGGGGGTTGAGCTCTGGCTCTTTGGTCCGTCTCTCAACCGTCAATCAACAGGTGTACAGATTCTGAGGCTATTGGGCTCTATCATATCTACACTTGAAACTGTGTATGGAGTCAGCCTCCACCACATCATTTCCTATGCATCCATTTGTCAACCACTCTGACACTAAAAAAGTATTTCTAATATCTCTGTGGCTCATTGGGCACTCAGTTTCACCTGTGACCTGTGTGTGTGTGTGTGTGTGTGTGTGTGTGTGTGTGTGTGTGTGTGGTG
>WNGS01004374.1:12530029-12541694 GCA_020271785.1 Procambarus virginalis
AGAGAGAGAGAGAGAGAGAGAGAGGAGAGAGATAGAGAGAGAGAGAGAGAGAGGAGAGAGAGAAATCCCACCGGGGGTACAGCACTATGGCACACAGAGAAAGAGACGATATCATACTAAGAGCTCACATAACACATGCCATTAACAAATGACAGCCATGAGAGGTTAAACAAGTTCATGACTATTATGTTACACTAATAAACGGGTGTTATGTGCTGGTGCGGGCGTCCGAGTGCTGGAAATTAATAAATGATTTACAATGGTAAATTGTGAATATGTATTGTGGGCGATACGTTGCGTGGGGAATGTTATTCTATTACAAAGGAACCCTAAGCACGGTGAATACGTTGGGTGTGTGTGTGTGTGTGTGTGTGTGTGTGTGTGTGTGTGTGTGTGTGGTGTGTGTGTGTGTGTGTGTGTGTGTGTGTGTGTGTGTGTACTCGTCTATCTGTTCTCAACTATTTGTGCCTGCAGAATCAAGTTTTAGCTCTTGAACCCCGCCTTTTTAGCCGTTGGTTGTCTAATGCAATGACTCCTGGGCGACTATCCCAATCATACCTGCTTTTATAATTATGAATGTCGTTAGCCTCTATAATCTGCTCCTTTAAGTCATTCCATTTACTCACTACCCTTACGCTAAAAAATAACTTTCTAATCTCTCTATGGCACATCTGAGTCTCTAGCGTCCATCTTCCCCCTTGTTATATTGATATTCATTGTAAACATTTCCTGTGTTTCCACCTTGTCAATCTCTCTCTATGTATTTTATACGTCTGTATCATGTCCCCTCCCCCCGTCCATCCTCCTTTCTAACGTCGTCAAGTTTAGTTCCTTCTGTCTGTCTTCGCACCTCATCCCTCGTAGCTCTGGGATGAGTCTCGTCGCAAACTTCTCCCTGCACCTTTTCGGGCTTCATTATATATTTTTGAAGATGGGGCAGCATACTTTAAGACTTGCCTCACACAGGCGGTATACAGTGATCTAAAAGCCTCCTTATTCAAGTTTCTGAAGGATGTTCCGACTTTTGCCAGAGTAGAGTATGCGGCTGACGTTATTCTATTTATATGAGCTTCTAGAGTTAGGTTTGGTGTTATGTCCACTCCCAGGTCTTTTTCTTTAGACGTTATAGGGAGGTAGTTTCACTTCATCGTGTACTGGCCTTTCGGTCTCCGGGGCGCCTGTTCCCATTTCCATCACCTTGCACTTGCTAGTGTTGAACTCTGGCAGCCATTTCTCGGACAAGCTCAGTAACCTGTTCAGGTCATCCTGGAGAATCGTACAATTCTTCTCACTCTCAACCATCCTCATTAGTTTTGCATCACCTGCAAATATCGACATAAAAGACTCAACTCCTGCAGTCAAGTCATTTACATAAATGAGGAATAGTATCGGACCCAGCAATGATTCTTGAGGCACCCCGCTAGTCGGAGTCCTCGCCCCTCGTTGTCACTCTCTGACACCTTAATTACCTTACATGGATAAGGTAATTCCTTACCCATGATAGTGCGTTTCCGTCTAATCCCGCCTGCCTCTCAAGTTTGTATTGTAGCCTTCTATGTGGTACTGTATCAAAGGCTTTTTGGCAGTCCATCAATATGCAATCTGCCCATTCTTCTCTGTCTTGCCTTATTTTCGTTACCTTATTATAAAACTCCAGGAGGTTTGTGAGGCATGATTTGCCTGCTCTAAAGCCGTGTTGTTATTTACTTACAAACCTAATTCTTTCTCGGTGTGTAACTAATCTTAACCTTAACTTAGCCTGTGTGTGTGTGTGTGTGTGTGTGTACTCACCTAGTTGCATTAATCTAGTCGTACTCCCCTAGTTGTGCTTGCCTCAACCTCAAAGGGGGTTGAGCTTTGGTCCATTGGTGTCAACTGTCAATAAACTGGTGTGCAGATTCTGGAGCCTATTCGGCTCTGTCAAATCTACATTTGAAACTGTGTATGGAATCTGCCTCCACCACATCACTGTCTAATGCATTCCATCTATTAACTACTCTGACACTGAAAAAAATCTTTCTAAAGTCACTAACTCATTTTGGTACTAAGTTTCCACCTGTGTCCCTTTGTTCGTATTCCACCCATGCTAAATACTTTGTCTTTGTCCACCCTGTCAATTCCCCTGATAATTTTGTAGGTGGTGATCATGTCTCCCCTTACTCTTCTGTCTTCCAGTACGTGAGGTTCAGCTCACGTAGCTTTTCTAGTAGCTCGTACCTCTCAGTTCTGGGACTAGTCTGGTGGCATACCTCTGAATCTTCTCTTTGTCCTGTATTTAACTAGGTATGGACTCCAGGCTGGAGCCGCATACTCCAGGACTCGTCTGATACAAGTGGTATACAAGGTCCTGAACGATTCCTAACCCAAGTTTCTAAAGGCAGTTCTTATGCTGGCCAGTCTAGCATATACCGAAAATGATACCCCCTTTTGATGGGGTATCAGGGACAGGTTCGGTGTGATGTCAGCCCCGAATCACTGTTGATATCGGTGTGATATCAACCCCAAATTACTGTTGATATCGAATATCAACAGTGTGTGTGTGTGTGTGTGTGTGTGTGTGTGTGTGTGTGTGTGTGTGTGTGTGTGTGTGTGTATTTCCATTTCCTCTATTGCATAAACTACAGGACCAAAATTTACTGACCATTATCGCTCTACCACCATTTGTTTTACCAATCACAGGGTGTCTAATCAATATTGATAAGCGAGTCCCTGGGGGAGGGAAGAAGAATTTGCTTGAATAATTTAGTGATAAATTTACATCAGTAATCTGCAGTATCTCCATCTCGCTTACCAGCTGGCTGTGATCGGGACGTTTACAGTAATTGCGGTAAATTATATTAGTTACATATTTACGTAAGTTGTCCACGATAACGATTTTGACAGTGATGGGGAGACCGTGGGGAGGCCGACACACAAAATTAATCCTTTGACTTCTTTATTTGCAGATTGGCTAGACACGTCTTCTTCTGTGACGTCGACGCCGTAGAAGCCTTTGCTTCAGCCCCCTTCACCTTCCTTCCCTGCCCCCGGATCGCAAGGCCTGCACCAGGTCTTGTACCCATGACCTAGTAACTTGTGATGCACATGCACAGTCTGCTGAGCCCCTGAGCAGCTGCTCCCATGTGCGCTGAACAGTCTCCTGGTGCGTTGTGTTTCCTGATGTACGTTTAATGACGCTTGGAAAGCTGGCACGTACGCTAGATAGCTGCACGTGTGATCATTATCGGAATACGCGCGATCAGTCCGTGAAGGTCGTACCAGCTCGTGGAAAATAACCGATCTGGTTAAGTGGCTTTCCGTTTGGTTGTGTTTATGGTGAGAAGGGGAGGGGGCAGGAGTGGTCCGGTTCCTGTGTTGCCCAATGACTTGGGCTGACATAATACTTCTCTAACCAGTCATTAGCCCAACTGATGACAAGAACTCTCTCGACGACGTCATTATTGTTGTCGCCCATGTCACGCCTATGACTGATAATGACTCCTCAGCCAAGACGTTATCCTGTCCTACGGCGACGACCTCTCATCGGTCGGGTCCAACGGCGACGACCTCTCATCGGTCGGGTCCAACGGCGACGACCTCTTATCGGTCGGGTCCAACGACGCCGACGACCATAATCGGTCAAGTCACTGATTCGTCATATCTCTCTCTCGCAAGACGGATGATGCCAAGGGCTGTACAGTTAAAATCTCGTCTGAACAGGCAATAAACATTATCCTAATGACAAAAAATAAGGACAATGTCATTACGAAAGGAATTAACCATATCATGAAAAGCTTTAAGTCATTTATGAGTGCAGTGTGGTGTGAGGTCTGCTCTCCTTCCGTGTTCCCAGAGCTGCTGGCCTACTACTCACTACCCTCACGCTAAAACTAACAGAAACAACCTTATTCGATTACATATTAATCACTTTGATTTAGATCCAATTTTAGATAGTATCTGTAGCAGGAAAGTGGCGTTTGACGCATTTAAGATCTTTGAGAACATATTCTGTAAGCAGGTGTGTGGGTGGTGGTGTTCCTTAACTCTGACGTTTCGCGGCGAACTTACCATTAAGTCATATGTGAGGCGAGATGCCTTTTTCGGGTAAGAAAGTGAACAAGGCGCTCTGGTGTAGCGAGGACCAGCTAGAGGGTCAGATGAAAGTAAGAAAGTAAGAAAGTCAGATGAAGTGTTTATTGACGAGACATCAATTTCCTCTTAGCTCATCTGTATCATAAATCACAAACAAAACACAGAAACCTTATCAACTGTGAATGGAAACTAATGTAACATTTGATAACAATAATACATATAATATGGAAACTAAAACGAAATAAAACAATAAATAAACACAATATATAAGAAGAAAACTGGGCTCTCAACACCGCTAGCAACGAGAGCGGCGTGGGCTTAAGAACCCCACCAAGGTAGTTTGAAGATGTACTAACGACGCAGTTCAAACGAGTGCTAACGATAGGCAGAGTTGAATGGATGGTGGTGCGGAATGATTATTTCTGTTGTTATTACCGCCAAAAAGATTGTCACGAGAGAATTTTTATTTTATAACTTTGATCTTTGTTTTATTACCCGTAAATAATCAGTAATCAGTTTTGCAATAAAGATGCCTTTGGCAATGTGGTGCTGGTCTACAACCCCCCCCCCCCCCCCCGCCCCCCCAAGGCCTCGACCCCCTCCCCCCCTTTAAACATAATGCTACAGTACTTGTTGGTGGGTATGAACAAAACTAAAAAAACACTTAAAAATTCCGTTAAAATTTTTCTGACCAACCTTCTATTTTTTTCTTTGTTTTTTTTTCCTTTTTTTTTTTTTTCCCTTTCTTTCCTTTTCTTTTTTCAGCCCCTCTCGCTTTTTTATTTTCTTTTTATTATTTATGGCTATATAATAGCGCACTTTAACTTTGACAAAAAACCAAACTTTTTAACAATTATTAATATTTGGGGGTTTTTAACAAAAAAACAAAACCAACTTTTTTTTAAAAACGCTCTCTAAATATTTTTTCCAACAATTTATTTTCCCAAACAGAACTTACTTAATTTTTAAGTTTTTGGTAATATTCCTCCGTCTTAATTACTTTACTTTCCCCTTTCCATAAGTCCCGGTTTTTATTAAACCATTTAAAAGCAATTACAGTATGAAGACGAGGCTTTTTGCGGCTTTGAATAATGCCATAGACTGCCATACCCAAAGCCTTTCCCCCCATTGCCTAATTTTCTATTTTCGTGCCGTTTGTCGGCCCTTCCTTAATAAATAAAACAAAACCCCCGATGCACCCATCCTCTTGGAACTGGTCAGCAGGCAGAGAGACGGGGGGGGAGACGCCCCACGTCTCACACTTTTCAAACGCAGAGTCGGCCGGTTTTCGATGCCCAATTGGGTCCTAGGGCAACTTGGCACTTTTAATTCTTTTTCAAACCAACGCACGGAACCCGTTCCCCCCGGTTCTACAATATGCCTCCGGCCTCTTAGTCCACCTCGTAATCCATCCCTTCCCTACCTATTATATATATTCATAGTGGTTAAGCGCCTTTGAATAATTATCTTGTCATCTTGCCCTTGTGTCCCCATTTATTTTCCCCTCCTGTAAAACCTGTTCAAATTCATTCGTCTCCGGACCCTGCCCCCCTGAAGAAGGGCGGTCGATAATAAAACCACCTATCGATCCAAGTCCCTGTACTGGTCCCCCCGTCCTCCAAACTGTTTATTTTTTTTTTAAAATTCTTTCTCAATAGGGAAAATGTCCTTAAAAATACAATCAATGGTTTTTTCTAAACAGAGTACAGTGCAACACCTCCGCCTCTACTTACTCAGCGGTCTATCCTTTTTGACTTTGTTTGATTTCTGTTTTTCTTTTTTTTTCCTTTTTTCTTTTTGTTGTCTTTTTTTTTAATCATTATTCCCTTTTCTCTTCAGTAGATATATTGTTCTTCTTGAAGATAATTAATCTTATAACGGCCGAAAGATGCCGGCCTCATTCTGCGTACTAACTTGGTTCGGGTGGTTCCCAAAAGTGTTTCTGATTCCCGTCCTTCCTTCCCATCACACCTAATTGCTTGTAATAATCATCGCCCTTTATATCTAATGCTATTCTATTTTTAAAAATGCTAACAGCAGAAAAACGAACTGTACAGGTTTTGGTTATCATTCGGGCACGCTTTCAGGTTATGGTCCTTCCGTTCTGGGCCGGCCCCCCAAGAAATTCTGTCCCTCCTTGCTGCCCTAGTGTTCATATATTCTGATTTTATAAAGTCAGAACTGACACTTTAGGGGAAAATGGCGTCGCCGCATTCTTTTGTGAGACTACTACTGGGCTAACTCTACACCTCCATTACCATTAACTCAAGTGTTTGATCAAATACATTAAAGAAATATTCTGGCCTCGTTAACCAGTTGCAAGATTTGTTATATTAAACTAAAATAGTTCCAAATCTCAGCAGCTCGCAGCTTGCTTTCCCAAAAGTGTTGGTCGTAATCTTTTGCAGATTCACGCCATTAACATCCTTCTCTCTTCCAGTTACTTTAATAATATAATATACCATTCACAAAAGTTTTTATTTGCTCCTATTGAACTCTGATTTTCGTATCTCTGGGGTAGCTTTCCTTTCTAAGTAAGATTTCTTAATAAGAAAAAGGTTTCTTATAATGCGGCTGCAGTGTCTCGCCTGAAATCATCTGTTTGATCTGACTTGAAATCTGTAAGCCACTAGCGGTTCTGTCCCCGGCCCAAGTGGTTTTCTTTGTTCCCAAAACTTCTGCGAAGTTGCAAATCCCATGGTCTTCTAGTGTCGCTTCCACAATACTCAAACTTCAAGAAAATCAGCAGCTTCTCAGTGACATTACTACACGTGTGCCCTTCACACAATCTAAGACTTCAGGACGAACTTTCTTTTGTTGTTTGTTTGTTTTTTTTTATCCTCTCGTCATTTCATTCCACCTCAACCATTCGTGGTGATTGTTTGATTTGATTGTTGCCGCCGGAAGCGGCTAGTGTACCCTATATTAAGTACTGTGTGCCCATAGTGTGTACCCTATACTATACCTGTGAGGAGTAGCGCAAAAAAAGGATTACAGAGGGCACAAAAAGTCTTTATCTATTGCATTAACAATTCCACCTATCCTACACACCTATAATTATACTGTCAGCTAGTAACAGAGATTGTTCCACTTCAGGCAGCCATCCTCTTACCCTCACTCGCAATCTTTGGTCGCCAGTCTTCCAAAAACAAGTTCTCTAGCGTTTTCTTGACCCAATGGTTTTTGTCCTTTACCTAAGATTATGCATTTTGGGCAGTTTTTGCTATTGCCTTAATCTTGCCCAAAATACTGGAATGAACAACGGAGTTAAAACTCGTCGAATACCCATGGAAAATGTTAGGTTTGAAGCCCTCAAAAGGAGTGATGGTCGAATCTCAGTTACAGGAGGATGTCGAACAGTGAGATCTCCACGGCTACTGACGTATCTCCACGACTACTAACTTAACGTTAGTAGTCGTGGAGGGCTACTAACTACTACAAATTGGGGACACGTAGTTTTTCGTGAGTTATTGCCTGATTGGGAGTTCTTTTTTTCTTTTGAAATTTGTCGTTTAGCAACGACGAATTGACTGGATTTAAGAATTACAGTGTGCACGCTCATTGTTGGTACATCTGTTTCTTAGCTATTACAATCCTTTCTACTTTTCGTTCTATCTGGACTTCAGTTGACTGGATGAGTCCAGGGCGACTCGCTGTATCCGCGGTTTGACACGACCTTCCACCTCTTGGAACATTTGATGAGTGAATGATGAATATTTTATATGCTGTTTCGAGTGCTTCCCTAGATTGCTTTGCCTATTTGTACTTACCTAGTATGCTTTCTCATTGTACTTGCCTAATTGTGCTTATCCGCCTGCGCTTACCTAATTGTGATTGCCTAGTGATGCTTAAATAGTTGCATTTGTCTAGTTGTGGCGACAGGGATTGAGCTTCAGCTCTCGATCCTAACTCTCATAGCTGTTGTTACTTGTGTATTTATACCTCTCAGTGTTTGTTTGTGTATTCACCTAGTTGTGCTTTTTTGTTCTGCGGGGTCAATCAATTAACTGTTACTAACTACTAACTAATTTTTTTCACACACACACCCAGGAAGCAGCTCGTAGCAGCTATCAAACTCCAGGTAACTATTTACTCAGCTAGGTAACAGGTTCATCAGGTGTGAGGAAACTACTTGAAACCCCCCATTTGTTTTTTTTTTTTTTTTTTTTTTTTTTTTTTTTTTGGGTTTTGTTTGTTTTTTTTTTTTGTTTTTTTTTTTTTCGTTTTTTTCATTGCTTTTGGTTGTTTTTTTTTTTTTTTTTTTTTTTTGGTTTTATTTTTTTTTTTTTTTTTTTTGTTTTTTTCCATTTTTTTTTTTTTTCGTTTGTTTTTTTTTCTTTTAGTTTGGATTTTTTTGTGTTTATTGTTTTTTTTTTTTTATGTTTTTTTTTTCTTTTGGGTTTAGTTTTTTTTTTTTTTGTATTTTATTTTGTTTTTTTTTTCTTTGTTTTTTTTTTTTTTATTTTTTTTTTTTTTTTTTTTTTTTTTCGTTTTTTTTTTTTTTTTTTTTTTTTTTTTTTTTTTTTTTTTGTTTTTTTTGTTTAAAAAAATTTTTTTTGTGTTTTTTTGTGTTTTTTTTTTTTTTTTTTTTTTGGTGTTTTTGTTTTTTTTTTTTTTTTTTGTTTTATGTTTTTTTTTTAATTTTTGTTTTTTTTCGAGTGTTTTGTTGTGTGTTTTTGTTATTTTTGTTTTTTGTTGTTTTTAATTTTTATGTTTTTTTTTTTTTTTTTTGTTCGTTTTTTTTTTTGTTTTTTTATTTTTGTTTTTTTTCTTTTTTTTGGTTTTGTGTTTTTTTTTTTTTTATTTTTTTTGTTTTTTTTTTATTTTGTTTTGTTTTTTTTTTTGTTTTTGTTTTTTTGTTTTTCTTGATTTTTGTTTTGTTTTTTTTTTATTATGTAGGGGGGGTTTAGTTTTTTTGTTTTTTTTTTGTTTTTTCGTGTTGTTTTTGTTGATGTTTGTTTTTGGTTTGGGAGTAGTTTTTTTTTTTTTTTATTTTTTTTGTTTTTTTCTTTTTTTTTTCCCGGCCGACCGCCATGGATCGATCCCCGGTCCCTAGGTCCGCGAGCCTCTAGCGGATGCGCTCTCATGCCTACAATTCTACTACAAAGCACCAGCACCCAATTTGCACTGCGTGTTGTGTTGTCATAAACGTGTTTCAAAGCTTGTTGAATTGGTGGAAATGAAACAGCTTTGGACAAGGTAATGGGCCTCACCGACTATTCCGCTAAGAAATGGCCTCCCAACTTGATATTCTCCTTTCCGTTAAGAATGGCCTCCACTTCCGCTAAGAACGGCCTCAACTTCCGCTAAAGGCAATGGCCCCTCCACTTCCGCTAAGATGGCCTCCACCTCCACGTTCCAACTAAAGCTAAGAATGCCTCCCCCCTTGGTCCACTTTCCACTAAGAATGGCCTCCCACCTTTCCCCACTAAGATACCCTCCCACTTTCTTAGAGTGTAAATAACTGCATGCGAGTATTTCCTACAACGCCACGGCTAACTTATGGCTTGGTGTGCGGCCAAATTACAGTGTCCGGGGGTCGGGGGAATGGTCTACATAGGGAGGAGGGGGAAGGGGATTAAAGAAGGGGAGATGGGGAATATGCACGTACATATATTTTCGGCCCATAGTGTGGTGGTATAATTATAATGTGAGAACCGACTCATCAAAATCTTCGGTATTTTGGTGTTGTTACTGGTCACGAAATGTTGTGGTAGGTAAGTCGTTAGGTTAGTTTGTTTGTTGTGGTATAAGTAGTCCCGGGAAATTTCTAAGTGGGTAGGGGAGGAGCACTCTAGCAATAATGGTGTAGGTGGTAGTCTGGTGTTTAAACAAACGGGGGCAAGGTGTGGGGTATGGTTTTTAAATTGGTGCGTTATATGAAAGAGTGGTGGTGGTGGTGGAAAAAGGTTAAAGAGAGGGAGGGGTGAGGGGGTAGTTTGACGGGGGTCCGTGGGGAGGATCGGGGAGCAGGAGGAAGGGGGGGGGGGCCAGAGTGGAGTTTACTACATTTGAGTGAGTGCGGCTGGAACACGCGACCGCGCATCCTCTCCTCCCAAAAACAGACATAGACAACTTATTAATTTATTAAAATAGATATTTTTTTTCTCGTTTTCGGCACTCCCCAACAACTCAATTATTCTCCCCCCACTCTTTATTCTGTTCCCCCTCGCCCCTTGCCCAGTCGCTTCCACCCGGCCCCCCATCTGGTCGTCCTGTCCTCATTCCCCCTACTTCCCCCTCCCAATTGGGATCGACCCCGCTAGCGCCTCAACCTACCCACTTTCGCAGTAGGTCCCCCAGGCTCCCTCTCCGCTTGGGTACTCGTCCCGCTACCCAGCGGGCCCGGTTTTACCCCTCCGTCTCTTTCCCATCTCCTAGGCCTCTAAGGCCGATGTGGGGGGTAGTGAGAAGGGTGGAGAGGTTCATATGGCCGCGACATTGGAGAGATGACGCGGGGTCCCTCCGATTGGAGAGAGGGAGTATGGCCGGGGCCACCTTCATAAATATACCACCAATAAAACATTCCCACCCTTTGCCCCCGTTTAAAAAAAAACACCAGTACTACCCACTACACATATGGCTTAGTGCTCCTTCCCCTAACCCACCTAGATGATAAGATAAATAATTTTCCTTCCCCCTTCCTCCCTCTCCAACCGGGCAGATCCGTAGTGTCCCCCCACCATCCTATGCCCTATAGCCTGATATGGACTGCCACGTAACTTGTCACGATTTCTTTTGGAGTCTCCTGTGGTCGCCTATGATGGATTATAGCCAAGAACCGAATGGGAAGGGGAAGTCGCCACGAGGGGGAGGAATAAGAGGGTGTGTCGTGGTTTCCTAGTCCCGTGCCACCCCGGAGATCCCCTCTCCCTCTAGATTTGTGATGAAGTCGTTCCCTCAATAATATACAATATACCCACCCCCACATAATGGAAAATATATGTACTGAACGAACTGCATTTCCACTCCTCCTTAAAACTTAACTGTATACACCCTCCCCCTCCTCCTCTTGTAGACCATCCCCCACCCCCCGGACTGATAATCTGCCGCACAAACCAAGCATAAAAGTAGCCGTTTTTTTTTTTGGTAAGGAAATACTCCATGCAGTTATTTCACTAAGAAAGTGGAGGCTATTCTTAGTGGAAGTGGAGGCCATTCTTAGTGGAAGTGGAGGCCATTCTTAGTGGAAGTGGAGGCCATTCTTAGCGGAAGGTAGGCATTTCTTAGCGGAAGTGGAGGCCATTCTTAGCGGAAGTGGAGGCCATTTCTTAGGGAAGTAAAGGCCATTCCTTAGCGGAATGTGGAGGCCCAATACTTTGTTCCAAAGCTGTGTCATTTCCACAATTAACAGCTTTGAAACACGTATGACACACACACGCAAGGTGCTAATTGGGGCTGGTGGTTGAGTAGAGAGCGCTCTAGGCTCGCTGGACCTATGGGACCGGGGATCGGATCCCCGGCGTCGGCGGAAAACAACAATGGGCAGAGATGAGTTTCCTTCACCCTGATGCGACCTGTTCACCTAGCAGTAAATAGTACCTGGAGTTTGATAGCTGCTACGAGCTGCTTCCTGGGTGGTGTGTGAAAAAAT
>WNGS01004374.1:12555023-12575085 GCA_020271785.1 Procambarus virginalis
TTGCTTTTATTCGAGGTCGCTATTCTAAGCCAAAATATTTAAATGTGAAAAAAGTCTATTTAAACTAATGGTAAAAAAAATAGCAGTTTGAAGAACGAAATATTCCAGTATTTGAAACTTTTGTCCCCTCCATTATCTAGCGCTCTACATATATATATA
Source organism: Procambarus virginalis (assembly GCA_020271785.1). Classification (NCBI taxonomy): domain Eukaryota; kingdom Metazoa; phylum Arthropoda; class Malacostraca; order Decapoda; family Cambaridae; genus Procambarus; species Procambarus virginalis. Next base: position 12,555,183 of record WNGS01004374.1, read on the forward strand.
TATATATATATATATATATATATATATATATATATATATATATATATATATATATATATATATATATATAATAGGAGATCTAATTGTGAAGCTTGAGATTAATATTAAATTTAAACAATAATGAAAATAAATTTTTTGAGTTTATATAAAATTTACATATTTTTATGTTTCACGTAATGACAGCCCTCAAAAATACCAATGATATTTGTTTATTGTATGATAAATTTTCTTACATTAAAAAAGTTAAGAAATTCTTAAATTCCGAATTGTATTCAGCAAAGTATCAATGATGACATCGTCCAGACATAAGTAAACATTGCCAAATAGAAAGTCGATTGTATGTGAATAATAATAATAATAATAATAATAATAATAATAATGATAATAATAATAATAATAATAATAATAATACACAGAGAGTAATCACACTAACGTGGTGTATCAATGAGAAAATCCGTAGGGGCCGTGATGAGGATTCGAACCTATGCGGTACAATGCCCATGTCGAGGCCTAGTTGACTAGGACGTGTGAACACCCACCGCATAGGTTCAAATCCTCATCACAGCTGCTACGGATTTTCTCAGTAATAATAATAACATACACTTATGAGTATTTTTAATATGAAATCAACTGACTTTCCACGTGATAATCCTAACTTAATTTTGGGTATGTGAGGTGTGACAATTGCTGTAATTAGTAGACAGTCGACCCTAACCATGTACGCTTGTGTTCTCCTCCCCCCCGGCAGCCATGGAGGGGGTGGAGCAGCGCCTGGCCTCGCCCATGACGTCTTCAGTGGCACTGGCACCGCCCTGCCTCGACCAGCCGGAGCCTCACCTCAGCAAGGGCAACCAGGTGAGTCTGATGCAGCCTCCCTCGTGCTCTCCATCCCCGTCCTGGCCTCATACTCTCCTCTCCTCTGTAGTACTGTGCGTACATATAATGTTCACATATTATGATTCAATATAATGTACTCGCACATATTATGAATCAATATTATTCCCACCCCCCTTTTTTATTTCAAATAATGTTCACACATGATTCAATATCTCTCTCTAGGCTCCATCAGTGGAAGAAGCCGAGTAATGCCAAATATTCAACAAATATAATAGTTACCCATTTGTTTTGAGAAAGCCTTTGATGTTATGGGAGATTGCATGTTTTATGCTAGAATGGCCAAAGTATGAATAGCAGAGCATTTTTTATTTTCCAGACTTCAGTGAATAATTACTGTTAGAAAAAAATAGTTTTGACATTTCTCTTTTCAAAATATTGAGCTGGGTGTAGCCGGTGGGCACTGCTAAAAATCGGCGATAGGGTCAGAATGTTACTCTGGAACGCTGTTCCTTCTTGAATTCTGGACACCCCGAGCAGTCTATGTCCGTCCCATACCTCAGACCCTTCCCCCTGCAAAGTTGGGTGAGTCTAGCCCCCAAGTGTCTGTCCTCCAACCTTAGACAGACATTTTCCTACATATTCAGATACTATATCAATTATTAAATTAACCAAAAGCACAACCACGATATGTAATCTAGATAGTAAACATTTTGGTGCAAACAATGTCCAATAAACTACCATTGTCAGCAAGAAATATTTGTGCAGTCTTAAACTGTTTCTTAGCAGAGGGTGTCCTAGCAACACCTCCCTCAGAGGTAAGTCCTGAGAGATCTTCACGGTGTATGGGCAATCATTACGCGAGACTACAGGGTGGGGGGGGAGGTAAAGCTATATGCTCGAGGGGAGAGGGTTTAGCACACAAGTGGTAAAGGGGGGATACATCACTAGTGGACACGTTAGCATTATATAGCAGATACACACCATTTAGAAGATGATATATTAGCATGTTGGATGGTTAGCATCATGTATAAGATGATACGGCAGTAAAATACCGGCGAAATATTAAATAATTCATGAATAATGAAGTATAATGAAGGGTGATAAAATAAATGTTAATTACTACACAATGAAGGAGTACATTGTGCTTAGGCTCCATGTGGCATGATGCTCACATATCCGAGGCTCCGTGTGTGCCATGAGGCTCACATGAGCATGTTAGCCTCAGCTCGGGAAGGGAGAATCCCACTTCTGGGATTCTGGAGTGGGATTCTCCTACTCGTGAGGAGTGGGGGAGCCGCGGAGGAACTGGGAAGAGAGAATCCCAGAGAAGCTTGAGGAGTGAGGGGGTAGGCGAAGTGACGAAGCTCCCGACGGAGGCAGGGTCAACAAGAGGGCCTCCCTGCCTACCGCCGCCCTTTGCCCCCTGACCCGTGGCCTAATCCCACTTACAGTCCAGCCGACTCTTAGAGCCGCCACAGACAAGATCAAAGGGCAGCCCAGAGCACGCTTTGTGAGGCCCTGAATAACACCGGCGTCTTGAATACACCAAAGAGACATTCTTAATGACGGCGCCGCTCAAGGCCCCACTCCAAGTATAGAAAACTTGTCTGTTGATGATCCCCACCGATGCCTGCTTAGAGCCGATCCCCCACCTCATCCCCATCCCCCCACAACCATCCCCATCCCCCCCCAACCATCCCCATCCCCCCCAACCATCCCCCTACCACATCTCTTAGCGTAAATAACGACACATCTGACACCATCTACAGAGTTTTCCAAGACGACACTTTGGTGGCCTCGCCACTCATTCGTGTCTCAAAGCCTGGGATTACAGTCCTGAAGCAAGGATTGAGCAGACCTCACTGAGGTTAATATCGTTGGGATACCTTGAGACTTGTGCACTAAGCATATATTTGTTCGTATGTATCTTCATTCTTACTGAAGACGGGGTAACTGGATTAGGACAAAACGGAAAAAGGGAACTTGCAAATACCGACGGCAAGCTTCTCCGCAGGTTTTAAAGCTTATGTACACACACCGCACGCAACGAGGGGAATATATACATTAAGAGGTATACTCTACTTCGCGTTGTATATACACTGAGCTTTTACTCAAGTCTTGGACTATATTCAGGACTAAAGTATACTTGCTGGTTGGTCAGAAAACTATTGTGGTGGCCTCCAGAAATTGATAGGCCTTAAGCCCAACACCCCCCCTCCCAAAAAAAAACACCCCCACCCCAAAAAAAAAGACATATGAATTAGCCTATGTGGTTGAGTGCTCGATGTACACCCAATGTTCACTATTTCTTACCTACAAGGTCTCTGAGCCTGTCCATGGAGACGAGCAGACGTGTACTCCTGATCACAGTAACTGAATGGTCACGTCTGTGGTAGAAACGCCAGCAAATAACACGACACCAACAGCAACAACTTGTGCATCCAAATGGCAGATAAATAATTATTAATTAACCGTGCACCGAACATCGGTTTTATACAAGTTCTCTATTCACCAACTATCCAAAGCATAGTGGAAGAGAGAATGTTGTTTTCGGATAAATAAATGCAAATTAAATAGTCACTCCGTCACGGAGACACGCAAGGAACAGCCACACCGTCACTTCTGTTCCTAATGTATATTAATGTATTAATGATGGACCCGAGGGAGAGAGATCGTACATGCCAATGTCTACAGACGAGGCATAGCTAATAAAGAATGTAAACAAAAAACAGATGACTGCAGAATGTTGCAAGAGGATTTCGACAGACTTTAGGAATGGGCAAACAAATGGTTGCTGGAGTTCAGTCTCAATAAGTGTAAGGTCATGAAGATGAGTAAGGGAGGAAGAAGACCAAAAGATGTCTACCACATAATAAAAAGGCAACTGCAGGAATCGGGGAGAGAATACATGTAGGAGTTGGTATAATTCCATCACTAACACAGAGGCACACACAGTCAGGGTGACATCGGCGGCATATGGGACGCTGGAGAACATTAGAACGTCGTTTACAAACCTAAACCTTTCATTCTTTCAAGACAACCCTTTCAAGACGACTCTAAATCTAAACTCTTTCAAGACAGTCTACACAGCTTTTGTTAGACCAATACTGGAATATGCAGCACCGGCCTGGAATCCAGACCTTGTGAAACATAAAACTAAAATTTAAAAAGTGCAGAAGTTATAGAGTCAAGAAAGAAAGTTATAAGGTCCAGTTCAAGGGAACCAGACCTCAACTCTGGAGGACAGGAGAAACAGGGGAGTTATGCTCACGACATTCAAGATATTAAGGAGGAATAGACAAGGTGGACAATGACAGTCTCTTTAAATTGACAGAAAATATAACAAGGGATTGAAATGGAAATTCAAAACACAAATGAGTCGAAGGAACGTAAGGAAATACTCATACCCTGTACCGGTCATCTGTAAAAGATTCAGAGAATCAACCTTTCCTGGTTAGTGGTCTGGCCAACAATGCTATCCGACGCGGCTGCTCGCAGCCTGACGTTTGGGCCACAGCCTGCTTGATCAGGCATCCTGTGAATGTATTTATATCAAGTAGTCTTTTGAACACTGAGAGGTCGGCCAGTTATGCTCCTTACGTGTACAGGGAGGAATGCCAGCAAGTGGAATACACTGAAAGAAGAAGCTATGTCTCCGTGTTTCAAGGCGGGAAGTACGCCAGGAAGTCGCACGGACATGCTTACCAAACACGTGCACGAAATAAGGAGAGGAGCCCGTGGCAGGCACGTGCACGAGGGGTCAACAAGCCAGCACTTGACAGTTACTAAGTCAAGTGGTCCACTGGAGTAACAACATCAATATTAACTGAACACCGCATGTCATCAAGGCATTAGTTGAGGGGGATATCCAAAACGAGCAAACAAAATGGAATAATTGTATGCACAAAGGTGCTGCTGCAAGTGTGACTTTGGGGCGCGTGAGTGTGACTTGGGGTGCGTGAGAGTAAAAGTGTGTAGCTAGACTCTATTCACGAGGAACGTGGGAAACGGAACGCAGGAGGTGGAGGAAGTGCGTCCAGGAGTCTCAATATTACTCAAACCTTTGGGTTAGATTTAAAATTTAAAGCTCGACTGAACTGGAAAACAAAATCAGAGGGGGGGGGGATAGGGCTCTGTGACATACGTTGTGTAAATTAAGCAACCATAGATATGGTTGGTAGCAACTTGTTGTTTTGTATATATATTCAAGAGAATGAGACTAGGAGTTGACAGCTCCATGGCGTGGTTATGACTGGCACTTCTCATGAGATGGAGGCGAGCAAAGACTGGCGCTGCAGAGAAGAATGAGTGCAGAAAGGAAGTGATTATCAGACTACAAAACACCGCGCACGTGTCAGGGAACATTCAAGAATGACTACACATAACTCAGAGTGCCAATAGATACCAACAGACACAGAAAGAGTGAGGCCAAAGGATTCAGAGTCACCGATAATACTATCGAGGGACATACATGACTCTGAGGAACAGTAAGAAAGCAGATTTGGATAATGATTATTAAATGACTGGAAAGTATTCCTCAAGGCACAAGCACAGATGGGACAACCAGGGACCAAGATTCAACAAGCAATGACGCATCTACTTACGAACCTGTAGCGGTTTTCACAATCTTTGGCGGTGCTGTATACATTTATTAAACGGTTTACGAGCATCAAACTTCTCCTGGTGCAGGGTGAGTTTATGAGCTTCGGAGCTCATAAACTGTTTAATAAATGCAAAACAAAAGCCGCAAAAGATTGAGAAAATATGTACAGGCTCGAAAGTACTTGCGGAACTGAATCCGGGCCTCCTTGGGGATCCTCAGGACACAATACGGGGCCACCAGTGATTGGTGTCGCAATACCGAAGGATCTCTCCTGCACCCACCAACAGACTAGGGATTATAACGAAGTCCCAAAGAGCTATAGTGGCGTAACGAATCCAGAATTATGAACAGAATCTATAGTTCTCAGTCTAGATGAAATTGCCAAGGAATGCGGCTCGTACCGATACTTCAGGCTCAACACCGAGACTTTGTGCAGCCGGAAACTGATCGTTAAGATCACACTGGGAGACCAGCTGGAGGCGGAACGCCTGGCACAAGTTAATTACATGAAGATCACCCTCGCTTCCCTCTGGCACGCCCGAGCAGGATAAACTCATCACCTTTGGCCTTCCATTGTCAAAGCGTCATGGCAAGTTACGTGATCTGCAGTGCCTTTACAGCAAAATATATTAAAACTCTGAAAATGTATGAATACGATCAGCCATTAAATACAAATTAAATGCAAGCATAAACTACCAGTAAAACGTTTCTTCTTCACTCTACTAAATAAAGATTCACACCCACATGCGCACTGTGATACACAATACAGGTGTTGAGGCCAACGTTGCAATATTGCATCTCGCTCCCAAAAGCAACTCGGAAAGTGAACCGCAATAGCTTCGTTTGATAATAATCCGGATGTCCACCAACACTGAAATAGACGCTCCCCTCGCGTCCAGCCCAACCCTCTCCCTCTACCTCCCAACCTCTCCATTCAGAGACTTACCACCCCCTCCGCACCGCGACTGTCTACCATCCCTGAATTAAAAATATTTTGCTTTCTCGAGACAAACTTCTTGGAATTTCATTTATAATGAACTCTGAATTTCTCCTAAAACACTGGAAATCCATAAACGTGTTAAGGTTATTCGTCTTGAAAGCACTGTCTTGACGGCAGTGAGAGGAGGACCAAGGAAGATGTGTTTGAAGAGCGAGAGTGCTTACACGCAGCCTCCCTGCCTCTTGTATTCACTCCCAGGGATCTTTTCTTTAAGAAAATCTCACCCGTGGCTGAACACTTTGCGAGAGGCGCGAGAAGTTTTTGGCTAACGTAAATTCTGCAGAAGTGTTTCTTTTCTGGCTGATATTCAACACAGCAAAGTGTAAAGAACTCTACATAAAGACCAGGGAAGCGTAACCCCCTCATGCGCGTATTTACACATGCGCAACTGTGAAGAAAAAACCGGTAAACATTCAGATTTCCCGCGCATTTGAATTTGAATCTCCCACACGATTACATCAAAGGCGCGCAGGTCAAAGGGTGCCAATTAGTGAAGATTTGTTCTTGAGGTGCGTGTGGGGGGGTATTATGCGAGCGTGTTTGTTCTCTGCTACACCCATCCCTCTTGCTCTTTGTCCAATCATATCCACCCTCCTGCATTCTCAATTGCACTCGACGTCTTTTTGTTAAATTCACTCACTCATTGTACGTCTCTTTACGTTCCAGCCTCTTCTTTTTATATATTGAAGCGTCTTCAATTAAACGATTGTTGGGTTTATTGTCCATAAGAACTAAAGTGGCGTAAACAAAAAAAATTGAACATTCTGAAAAGGTATTTCGGGAGTTAATCCATAGAGTATTAAGAGTTATCTGGCGTTCAAGAGCACAGTATTGACTGAAACTCTTACCAGCGGCGCGTTAATTATTTGTCTCCTGGAAGCTGGACGCGCCAATTAGTATCCGAGCGTGTTTTTTTTTATATATATTTTTTGGTGTATTTTAATTGGTTCTGGTTCGTGAGGACATCAACGAGGCGATATTTGCCCCAATGTATCATACGCTCCAGAATATGAAGTGCGACACGTGCATTATTTTTGCGGATGAGACAGATAGGCCAGAGAGGTGATGAGGTGTGAGATGAGAGATGAAGTGTGAGGCGAGAGATGAAGTGTGAGGCGAGAGATGAAGTGTAAGATGAGTGCTGATGACCAAAGTTTTCCCGTACCTAAGGAAAAGTTAGAGTGAATCTGGTGAACAACTGTACATTACCACTGAGTGCCAGACTTGCCTCTGATGCAGAGTCTTAACATAAGCAGATCAGAGATGGTAATTCCATTAATTACAAGCTAGAGATTCAATCCCCTCAAAGTGTAGTGGAAAGGGGGGGGGGAGGAGACTACACCATCCGTCTCCCCTTCCCCCCACCCAGTACCTCACCCTCTCACACCTCTAACCTCCACCAACCTAGGTTATGAACACAGGTGGGTACAGGAACGGACGACTTCTGACTCCTGTTAGCAGGCTGAGAGCTTTCCCCTTCCCATAGCCCATTGTAAGCCTTAGTCACTCACCTTTCCTGGAACTTGACCCGCCAATCGGTTTACAACCAGGTCCCCAATTACAGCTGGGTAAAGAGGATCGACTCCTGGCCAATCCTGGCTAGGAGTCGAACCTAAATCATATCGCTCGAGAGACGCGTTTACCACTACGCCACTGGCGAGGAAAATATTGGAACTTGCAACAACATGACGTTCTGACCGGAACTTTTAACAGATAAAATTTGATAAAAATTTGATAAAATTTGATTAATTTGATTAATTTAATTAATTTGAATAAATTTGATTAAATTGATTAATTTAATAATTAAATAAAATTAATTTAATAACAAAAATAAAATAAGCCATTAAATTTTAGTACACAAAAAGTCACAATTTAATACGTCGTATGTGAATAGTGTATAATCTCTGCCCGTATACTCAAACCCAAAATTTCCAACTATACATGGAAAGTACCTAACCTTTAATGCAGCGATATCTTGTGTTTCAATTGTTACTACGATAACCGTGCCTCGGTGAGACTGTTGCAGATGCACGGAATCAGTGCGGAGCCTGTGTGTCCGAGCGTTGGTGGCGAAGGTGTGTGTGTGTTTGTGTGTCCGGGTGTTGCTGGCGAAGGTGTGTGTATGTGTCCGGGTGTTGCTGGCGAAGGTGTGTGTATGTGTCCGAGCGTTGCTGGCGAAGGTGTGTGTGTGTGTCCGGGCGTTGCTGGCGAAGGTGTGTGTCCGAGCGTTGCTGGCGAAGGTGTATGTCCTCATAGGTACTAACGAGGGCGTGTTTCCTCGGAGGCCCTAAACGAGAATATGTTCCTCAGGTAGGGACGGTGATGCTGTACGGGGTCCCCATCGTCTCCCTCAACATTGACAACATCGAGCGCCTCTGCCTGGCCCAGATCTCCAACACTCTACTCAAGGTGAGAACCATATCCCACTCCTCGCTAACGTCACCGCTAAACAAACTCTATATAATGCTACTCTTACAAGACAAGCCGGAGACACAAGTTGACTCTCAAGAAATTGGATCATGAATATTTTTTGTTTGCGAAATTGCGCGATATTTAGTTGGTTTCTACGAGAAGGGGATAATTTTGAAGCTTGCTTTTACATCAACTTAATTATAGTCTTTACGCTGACTGTATTACAGTCGTTACTGACTAACTGACTGCATTAATGCCTTTAGAAGTTCGCGTGAAACTTTTCTTTTTTCTTTGTCTGCTACTTCTATTATCGCGTTATAGTGCATTACGCAAGGTTAATGGTAATATTTAGGTGGGTGTATTGGTGGGTGCTCCGGTGAGGGAGTTGATTGTCCCTCACTGCACTCCCAGTGTACTCCTCCATTCCCCCCCAACCCCCTTCCCTCCCACAGTAAACTGTGGGAGTATTCATTCAGGGTAGCAACGATATTCTTTTTCCTCCCACAGTTGCCTCTCCTATACTACTTTGTTCATCTTTTTTTATCTCTATTTTCTTCTGTCTCCTCTCCCCCCACCCTCACTCCCCTTCATTAATAATTTACTTTTTCCTTTCGTTTGTATAACTCTTGCCTCACTCTCTACTGTTGTCTGTTCTTCCTTTCCCGCTTTGCTTCCTTCGCACTATCCCATCCCTCTCCATCATCTTCATCCTCTTCTACAACTTTCCCTTTTTCTCTTCTCCTCATTCTCCTCCCATCCGCCTGTTGTTCCTACTCCCTTCCTCTCTCCTCCTGCTCCACCCCCTCCCTGCTCTATCCCTGGACGGTAGAGCGACGGTCTCGCTTCACGCAGGTCGGCGTTCAATCCCCGACCCTCCAAGTGATTGGTCACCATTCCTTCCCCACCGTCCCATCCCAAATCCTTATCCTGGCCCCCTTCCAAGTGCTATATTGTCGTAATGCCTTGGCGCTTTCCCCTTGATAATTCCCTCCCTCCCCCCCACACACCTATGTTCTCCTTGGACCACACCAGCTGATAATGTCTGTTTTGGGTGTGTGTACTTCAAGCAGGAATTCAGCTACAACGAGATTCACAACCGGCGGGTGGCTCTGGGGATCACCTGCGTCCAGTGTACACCTGTTCAGCTCGAGATCCTCCGGAGGGCGGGAGCGATGCCCATCTCCTCCAGAAGGTAAGAATCACCTGCAGGCGTCTTTTGTATTCTGTATGCAGGAGAAGAGCTAATGAATTAATACTAATTATTTGCTAAAAAGCTTTTCTTCTGGTTATAGATTTTTTTGTCGGTGTTTTTTTTAATCATAAGTTTTTTAATCATAATTTTTAATCATTTTTTAATCATTTCACATTTTTTAGCGTGCCTCTTTTAGGCTCATGAACTGGTGTGTAAATAGAGAGGTTAATATTCTGTGTTTTTAAAGCCTATTTGGGCTTTCTGTGGTTGAGCCTCAGCTCTTGGATCCTGCTTCTCAATATTCAGTTGAACAATGCACAAGGCACTTTGAGGAACGTCATATCTGTATATGAAGCTGTGTATGAAGGCTGCCTCCGCCATTTCACTTTTTGGTATATTTCATTTATTGCATAATCTGCCCTTGAACTAATTATTTATAATCTCAATGAACTTAAGTTTCTCTGTTTCCTTGGTCGTGTACCACCCTTAGCACCCTGGCCTTGTTTGCCTGTCACCTCTGTAGATGATTTTGCATGTATGTGTGCAGACAATGAGTCATAGGGCTGAAAATTATACACCAAACCCACACATCTGAAAATCAAGTGAGGGAGGTTTGGTCCGTCCCAAACCATTATGGTTTGGTCCGTCCCAAACCATTATGGTTTGGAAGAGACCAAACCTCATTATGGTGAGGTTTGGTTCGTCGTGTAAAAAAAGAGTGGTAGAGTAAGTCGCTATAAATGGTAAGACTGTGAGGGTTAAAAGGGGAGAAAGTAAGAAGTATAGGATAGAAGTTAACAGAAATAAAGTAAACTGTGGACGTCCTAATAATGGCAAATAGGCCATCAAGGCTTCCGCAGATTTCTTTTAATTCTGTTGTCATATGGAATAATTCTTGTCTTCACTGTTTTGACCTCACATTCTGACCTAATACATCGACTTTCTCTACCACTCTTTCTTTACACATGATAATAGTTTGGGACGGAGCGAACTGTCACTTTATTTTTAGACGTGTGGATTGGGTGTCTATACTCGCCTAGTGTGTGTGTGTATTCACCTAGTATTCACCTAGTTGTGTTTTCGGGGGTTGAGCTTTGCTCTTTCGGCCGCCTCTCAACTGTCAATCAACTGATTACTAACTACTTTTTTTTTCCAATACCACACACACACACACACACACACCAGGAAGCAGCCCGTAACAGCTGACTAACTCCCAGGTACCTATTTACTGCTAGGTAACAGGGGCATTCAGGGTGAAAGAAACTTTGCCCATTTGTTTCTGCCTCGTGCGGGAATCGAGCCCGCGCCACAGAATTACAAGTCCTGCGTCCTATCCACCAGGCTACGAGGCCCCTATGTGTGTGTGTGTGTGTGTGTGTGTGTGTGTGTGTGTGTGTGTGTGTGTGTGTGTGTGTGTGTGTTCATTCCTTCGCACGCTCACTTACTACAAGTATATACGTGAAGTCATACGCGAACTTATATTAGCTGTATATGACGAGGGGCCCATACCCCGCCACACCTCGCCACAGTCTCCGTCTTGCCTCACACAGGTGCGGAATGATCACCAAGCGGGAGGCCGAGCGGCTGTGCAAGTCCTTCCTGGGCGACAACTCACCGCCCAAGCTACCGGAGAACTTCGCCTTTGACGTGATGCACGAATGCGCTTGGGGCTGCCGCGGCTCCTTCGTCCCCTCCAGGTTGGTCTTCACAGATTCCATAAGATTATACTTCCAGCTTCTTTGGGCATATGCCGACTGGAATACTAAGATCGCGACCATAAAAACAGTAAATTTAGCAAGGCAAATCTGGAGTAGAAAAGTTTTTAGTGCATAACACGCTCAAAGTCAATTGTTTTATGTTTGTGTGTTCACTCTCGATGTTGTTGGTGTTCGAAGTTCTCACGTGTTTAGCCTGCTTCTCTTACTGGTTTCGTGACACCGGTGTTAGGCTTCACCTAACACCTAGCTCGTATTACTAAAAAAAAATCATATGAATAATCCCTTAAAATATCCAGTGATAATGGCGGTGCTGATTTAGAGTTGGTCTCTCTGTGCCGCCAGATACAACTCGTCCAGAGCCAAGTGCATCAAGTGCCTGTACTGTGCCATGTTCTTCAGCCCCAACAAGTTCGTGTTCCACTCGCACCGGCTGGCCGATAGCAAGTACGTGCAGCCGGACGCCGCCAACTTCAACTCCTGGCGGCGGCACATCAGGCTGTCGGGGGAGCCACCGATGGACGTTCAGCATGCGTGGGAGGACGTCAAGGCCATGTTCAACGGCGGCACCAGGAAGAGACTGATGGCAGCTAGCACTCAGGTAAGGCATCACCAGCTCCTCTGATTAGTATGACTGGCTGGGGCGCCCACATCGCCGCTCCTGACGCCAATTAGGTCATCGCCTTTTGAAATTAAATGCCGTTTAGCTTGCAATATTAGGACAAAAAATAAAACATTAAACGCAGGGCTTAGGGTGTATACCCCATGTTGCATACGTCTCTGCATAATCTGACGGCTTACTTAAAAAACTATGATGAGGAAGTATATCTGATCCAAGGTACAGCGCGGTCATATGGACTGTCGATTACCCCAATATTATTATATATTATATATATATATATATATATATATATATATATATATATATATATATATATATATATATATATATTCGTGCTGCAGAAACCGTTGCGTCACTGCACGTAATGCGTCAATGGCGTTCATATTTGCGTCACGCGGTAATCTATTGTACACTAACCACCCCCCCCACACACACACATACATAATGTGTGTAGCATACATATGTATGAGTGTGTGTGTATATATTTACGTTGTTTCAATATGCATTATTAACTATTCAATAGTTCAGAAATGATCTAAACTAGGATATGAAATGTTGACATTCTAGAGCAATGACACACTGATGGTTGATATAGGTGCCGCCAGGCGCTGTCTGGCGGCCCGACTCACAGTTACCAACACATGTCTTCGGCAGCGCCGTGTGTTTCCCCAGGGGCAAGGCTCCCGCATGTCCAAGGCTCCGCGGCTGGATACACCGCTCACCAAGCCGCCATCCTTCGCCCCGCCGGCGCTCAAAACCGTGGGCGCCGATCTGGCCTATCCGCCGCCCTACCTGGCCCCGCTACCCCCGCCCTATCCCTCCCATCACAAGGATGCTCACCAGACCTTCGTGGACTACCTGTGGGGAACTAGAGGGTCGTTACCGCCCCTTGGCCTGCCGTATCCACTAGCGGCGTGGCCCAGACGACCCCTACCCAGCTTCCCACCACTGCCTCTCCCGGACCCCAGATCTGACCCGACTTCTGATCCCCGACCAACCGACGCAGAGCCTCCCGCCCTCCGGCCGGCGCACTTGTCGGCGTTCACGCCGGTGACCCGAGCGTCGCCCACGCCCACAGGGAGCACGGGGCGGGACTCGGGGGCGCCGCTCCCGGACTCCAGCAGACACTCGGACGATGAAACTGTCGACATCGAGGCCACAGACGACGACGCCGACCACAAAAGCGACTGCTACAAGAACGACTCCTACAAGCACGAAATTTACAAAAGCGAGGCCGTCAAGCCAGACAGCTACAAGCCCAGTAGTTCGACGAAGCACCACAGTTTAGACACAGACCACTACAAGAGTGACAGTTATAAGCCGGACGACCTCAGAAGCGACCATGGCGACGACCATGGCCCTGGCGAGGCGGAGGTAGAGGAGAGCTCTCGTGCTCTTTCCCGTCAGGAGGACAGAACACACAAGGAGGACCACGCCCGCATCGCCCACGCCCGTGTCAGCAGCCCAGTGGCCAGCTCCAGCACCAACAGCCTGGAAACCTCCCGCCCAATCATAGAGGTAAGTCACAAATAAGAACAACAACTTTCCTAAACAGAATTGTTATCCATACTTTTTAAAAACCATTCCACGAAATGGTATTTATTTGTAATATTTTTTGTCTCCCATTTATTTCATTATAAAAATAGTGTTATTCATTATACACGTATAATGTAATACCATAATGTATAATTTACTGACAAAATCTTTCCGTTATCAATCTGTTTTTATACATAACAATCAACATCTTACTTCTTTAAGTAGCTCCTAGGAGCTACTTCAGGTATGTTTCCTCTCACCTGTGGAAGTGACCTTCTAGTGGAGGTACACAACCTTGGTGACGGTGGGGTGGGGGTAGGGGGGGAGATGGTGGGGGTAGGGGAATGGAGGGAGGGGTGAGGGACATAAAGTGGTATTCCATCCATAAGATGGCTGCTGGGAATGGTGAGGTAATTATCTGGAGAAAGCACTAAGCCATTAGGACGATAGAGCACTTGGAAGTGGTATGAGGATAGGGAGATGGGATAGGACGGATTGAAGGAACGGTGCCCAACCACGTGAACCAACGGTGATCGAACGCCAACCTGCAAAAAGGCAAGGCCGCTGCTGTACCGACCGGAATACAGCGTAGAGACCTGAGTGGCGGGTCGAAGGCTCAGCTAGCATTCTCAACACAGGTTCATGAGAGCAAAGGCTATGCACGCCCTCGACAGGAAACATTGTCTGGACGCCAGTTCTTAATTGATCGCCTCTGTTCACCCAGAAGTAACCGAGAACCTGGTTGTTAACCGAGTGGCAGGTCGTGTTCCAGGAAGACCTAGTGGGTAAAACATAATATTGAAGGGTTGAGCAGTACGACTCAGCAAGCCTAATTACTCAAGTAAACGCGCGTGCGGCCATGCACTCAAATTCATGAATGTGTTGAAACAAAATTGACGCATAACAACTGGATTATTACGTATAATTTCTTCAAAGAATTACAACAAAGTTTCATAATACTGAACAATAAAGATTAAAAAATAATGAACGGGCCGAATTACTGGAGGGGTTTAGCGTCTATCATCCAGGCTAAAACACAAGAAAAAATATAAATTTGATTTACACATGAACGTGCCCTCAAATACACTAGTCACTAACCTTACATAAATACAGTCTTCAAAGAAGCTATTGCCACTAGTCGTCCTCACATGTACTCGACTTGCTAAACACACACACACTATGTACATCTGCCCACACCTGCCCTCACCAAACACGTGTGTTCAGTTAACAACACCTAGCAGTTAAAAAATGTACACACATACACATGTCTCAAAATGTGCACACGTGTACTATCCGAAATTGGCACACCAGCCACATAACGTACATACACACACACACACACGAGCGCGCTCGCGCATGCACTGTAGCAACAACGCACACTCACTACAGCAACAACGCACACACACTACAGCAACAACGCACTCACTACAGCAACAACACACACACTCACTACAGCAGCAACAACAACACTTTCACCAACAAACACACTGGAGCCAAAATACACAAGTGTGTTTCTCTAGTATACAGCTACCATCGATTCCTTTCATAAAGTTTTCGCATCGAGAAGATAATTCGAGAGGGATTAATCGTTTTTCTATCGCTGTCTGTGTGATCACCGAGTGACGCGAGAAAGGAGCTAGCTAGCGGTCCCTCCGATCACTGAGAGACGCGAGAGAGGAGCTCGCTAGTGGTCCCTCCGATCAGTGAGAGACGCGAGAGAGGAGCTCGTTAGAGGTCCAACCGATCACTGAGAGACACGAGAAAGGAGCTAGCTAGTGGTCCCTCCAATCACTGAGAGACGCGAGAAAGGAGCTAGCTAGTGGTCCCTCCGATCACTGAGAGACGCGAGAAAGGAGCTCGCTAGTGGTCCCTCCGATCACTGAGAGACGCGAGAATGGAGCTCGTTGTCCCTCTTATCCCCCCCCCCGTGAGAAAGGCGCCACAAGTCAACACCTACAAATAAAAATAAAAAATAAAGTCTAAGTAGGGCTTGTGTTTGTCACAAGCCCCTCCCTCCCATTACGGGAATTCAACTTTCCTATGCAAATGAAGGCTACAGCGTAATGCATAAGGGAGTGGCACTATAATCAATGATCAAGATGTGTTTGCGCTGGTGATGTCTAACGCGCCATGACCCCCGCCGCTGCTAAGAACTCCCGGCCAATAATTTAACCAGTTACACACACCGAGAAAATCGCCGGTAAACAGAATTACACGAGCCGGAGCAAAGGCTGGAGGAGCATTATGGAAGGAGTATCGACTTGCTCACATAATGGCCAAATTGTTCACGGGGAGGTATACTCGTGACGTTGCCGATTATTATTATTTGTTAAACACTCACGGTTGTCCGGCATGAAGGACACCTGGAAGGAGGTCGGTGTGTGGTGGGAGGTCGGTGTGTGGTGGGAGGAGGTCGGTGTGTGCGGTGGGAGGAGGTCGGTGTGTGCTGGGAGGAGGTCGGTGTGTGCTGGGAGGAGGTCGGTGTGTGCTGGGAGGAGGTCGGTGTGTGCTGGGAGGAGGTCGGTGTGTGCTGGGAGGAGGTCGGTGTGCGCTGGGAGGAGGTCTGTGTGCGCTGGGAGGAGGTCTGTGTGCGCTGGAAAGAAGTTGGCGTGACCTGATGCACGAGACATACGCACAACCACCTTCATCAAATTCAGTGTTCTTCCAGACGAGGCCAGATACTGCCTGCCGTTCGTCTCCACGCCTACTAACACCTGATTACTCCTCTCTGGTCAGCCAAAGTCTTAAGAGCGCTCAAGGCATGCACGGAGCCTGGCTACAAGGGGTCGTGGGGCCCATGGTTAAGATCCCCTCCGTCCGTCAAGAAGTGATGGAAGACCTGCTCCCATTGTTGACCTTCCTTCCCTCTGCCTCGCTTATTTGCATATCATGTTGAAGTGTGTGTAGTTGCACTATATCATCGCACTTCGTGTAACACCTCTGATCCCGATGTGTTTGGCAAGTATATCGCCTCTCATAAATTCTTGAATGTATCTTTGGAGTGCAAGTGAAGTGTACAGAACGATAAAAGACCGGAGGAAAATTACCCACAGGTATGCTACGTCCTAA
Organism: Procambarus virginalis; assembly: GCA_020271785.1. Taxonomy (NCBI): domain Eukaryota; kingdom Metazoa; phylum Arthropoda; class Malacostraca; order Decapoda; family Cambaridae; genus Procambarus; species Procambarus virginalis. Next base: position 12,572,169 of record WNGS01004374.1, read on the forward strand.
TGGTGCTGCGACTTCCCAACTGAATCTTCGATTCCGATATACCACCGTACGTCTAAGCAAGAAAATGGGTTGACAAATAAATTTCTGTAATATGTAATGTAAAAAAAGAGTAAATGCAGAACGTGCAATCCAATTAAATTTGTAGATGTCCGCCGCTTGTCTCGTTAATAAAGTCCACCGAGAAATGAACACCTGCACGATATAATTCCTACAAATGGTAATAAGAAGTGCCGCTTGATGCGGACCGGCGACAGTGACCAAACAAGGTAGTGGTATCGACTCGAGTCGGCAGGAGCGCTTTACCTATCCGGGTCTTGCCGTGAAATGTGATTACAAGTAATTGAGGGAAGTGGCGAGTCCCACCTCAATGGTAAACACCAGAACGTCGACCCTCCCTCCTAATTGTCAGCACCACTCAGGCTCCTCACTGCTTACCCGACAATTACCCAAACCTTTTCTTGTTGGTTATATGTATGTCGTAATGCTCCTCTCTTTCTCTGTCTCTCGCCCCCTGGAACAGCAACAGCGGCTGTCGGAGTGAATAGAATGCTATACAGAAAACCATGCACTGCGGGTGGGTGTCTGTAGCCCGTGAGGGCACTACTATATCTGCGCCGTGTGTGTGTGTTTTAGCGTTGAGTCACAGGCGAGCGTTTCACTTCACCATTACTCTGAATTCGTAAAAGCGCAGCGTAATTATAGTGTGAAATATAATGAGTGTGGCAAGTAGTCTTTTACGCAATCTAATGCCGGCTTTCATAATGCAAGGGAGCGTACACTCCAGTTTTAAGCGGTAGAAAAGCGAAACAATTGTTATCGTATTCTTTGTAATTTTTGACAATTTGCCAGTGCAAATTGATATTATGAAACTCAAGTTACTCTCCATTACCACATGCTCCCGGTCAGCCTACGCTGCCCTGTAATTCAGAAGCCGCCATCCTAAACTCAACGTTTACCAAGCTTTGATGAGAGTTGAGTCAGATCCGCTCGAACCTCCGGCGCTCTCAAGCTGAAGCCTTGCACCGAGTACAGTATCACATGCTAGAAACACCTCCAGAAACACTATTACAAATAGAAATATAAACGGCTGCGTTTTTCATTAATATATTCCTTTAATTATTATTTAATAACTCTTTTGGAGAAACGTTTAACAATGTTGGTTGAATGTGGTGCTTTTTTTTGTCCTGACATGCCAAATCCACTTCTCTCTGTCTGTCTGTCAGTCCAAAATTTTAGGCCAGAAGCTTGGGGCTAGCCTAGCAATCTTTACAGGGTGACGGGTCATTGTTCGTGGAGGGTCACAGGACGGTCGGGGTCGAGCCTTATGAAGGAGAGGGAAGGTGGTGAAGGAGAGGGAAGGTGGTGAAGGAGAGGGAAGGAGAGGGAAAGTAGAGATGAGCACTGTTGTAGATGGGGTACCAAACGGTGCCTGGGAAGTGAAAATGGTTACAATGATGAGGATGGTCGTGTGCAGTTTAGATCGTTACACTGTAGCAGGTTCTTTGAAGTGAAGAAAAGTGTAAAAAAAAAAAGTGTGATTAAGCTAGTTACAGTGGGGGGAAGACGGCGTGTAATTAAGATAGCTGTAGTGATTAGAATCTTGTGTAATAGTAAAGTTGGTTTCAGTGAGGACGACAATATGTAGTGAAGATGTGGCCTCGGTCACCGGAGCAGCATATGTGTAACTAGTATATGTGTGCATATATATATATATATATATATATATATATATATATATATATATATATATATATATATTAATGTATATATATAATAATGCATATTAATGTATATATATATATAAATAAAAGGAAAATATCTGTTGAGGTTGGAGACCAAAAGCTTGGGGCTCTAGCCTCCGCAGTTTCTCCAATAATTGCTGTTGGGTACGTGCACAACATGGGTGGCTCAGAATGACCATCAAGGAAAAAAAAGTTCAACGTGACATTCTGTCAATACTATCCTCACGATAAATCTTGGAATATCATATTAAATGGACCAGGAATTATTATTTTTTTCTCTCCCCTGCCTTTATATGGTGTAAAACAGTATGCAATGATGTTCGTAAAATTGGATTTAATCTAGCATAATTTGCCTTGTAGCTGTAATATACAAGAAGTGATGGTGAGGTAGCAGCTCGGGGGAAGAGACTCTCTCTCTGGGGTCAGTGTGTTCGTAGTTGTAAGAGATGGGGAGATATGAAAGAGAGGGGAGGGGAAGGGAGGCGGAGAGAAGGGAAGGGGAGGGAGGTAAAAGCAGGAAAACATACCTCATGTCAACTCCTTCCAACAAACAATCTGCCATATATTTCATTTATTCAAACTGTCATATTAATGTGTTAATTAAGAGAGAGAGAAAAAGAAAGGGGAAAAAGAGATAAGAAGAGATATACACAGACAGGAAGACAGACAGAGAGAGGAAAAGGAGAGAGAGAGAGAGAGAGAGAGAGACGGACCTGGGTACCGCCGGGTACACACAGTCTGGCCAATATTAACCCTTACAACATACCCATGAGCCTCGGACCAGCACACGGGTCACTACGCTAATACGTCGGCCACAGTCTCGTACCAATATTTCACTGCTCGTTCAAATGAATCGTTAATTTTTGGGTAATTGTACGAGTAACTCGGAAAACTATAAATGGTGATTTTAACCTGGTGACTAACGACCACAGACAATGAATCCAACGGACGAAAATTAGTTAGTGAAATTAACAGTGGAAGCCGAGCTGGGAGTGTTGCCAATGCTGAATATTATAGCGGATTATACACCGTGTTATTTATTTGGCAGTATAAATATTAACTGGTGGTAGTGTGTCATATGTGGGAAAGCGCTTAGTAGGGGCAGGACAAGCTCATAAATTGGCATGAATTATCAGCAGATTTATCCCTTCAACTAATTGCGATTAATATTATGT
>WNGS01004374.1:12591844-12614267 GCA_020271785.1 Procambarus virginalis
CGGCTGCGGCGACGACCCGAAGGGCGGTGGTGGCGGGTCCTGGGGAAGAAGGAAGATACGGGTGAGTGATGGCGGCTTGCAGGGTGAGGGAGAGTGAGGGAGGGGTGAGGGAGAGTGAGGGAGGGGTGAGGGTGAGGGTGAGGGCCGTTGAGGGAGAATGGTTATTATTATTATTAACATCTTTATTGACAAAATTAATTACAATTTTGCCTAATCTGAGGATTTCGATTAAGACTTAAGTGAGGATAATGCTGGTATTCACTATCACGCAGGAAGAGGGTCATACATAAGACAATAGGTCTAAACTGTAGGCGGAAGTAATATATTCATGGTTACAATCAATGTTTAATGTATGAATATGTGAAAACAACTTTCTATTGTGCACTGCCAACAAGGGCAGGGATGGGTTCATAAGTGATGCAGCTTAGAAGTAATATAAATAAAAATTGTTCTTCATTCTTTAAAATGGACAAGAATTTTGGATAAATTGTTAGGATGTCGTGCCAGAACACCTGAGTCAATAAAATAGTTACACAGTTGGTGGTACAAGAGGCCAGGAGTCTAAAGTCCTTTACGGTTTCACATTCAACAATATAGGTGTTTCTAGCGAATGCATTAAAATTTTATCACAGAGTTTACAATCTGAGTATTCTGGTAGTGGCTCAGCCTCACTAACCTGCCAGATGTGTCTATAGCCAAGGCGAATTCACGCAATGACTACATCACATTTACTGTCCGGTTACTGTGCTGGCCATACAAATACCATTATTGAAAACTGTCATAACTTTTAATACTGCAGCTTTCAGGTCTCTGGGCATTTCTTAGTCTTCTAAATCTGAATTAATTTCTTAATCTGTATGTTTCTAATAATTGCATTAGATAGTCCAAAGACATAATCAATGTTTTTTTCCTGCAAGCCTCATGGCCAATCGATCTACAAAGTCATGTTTTCCAACTCCAACATGGGATGGGGGCCCACACAAATTTTATACAAGAGTTATTATCATTGGCAAAAATTGCATTCCATTTAATATTACAAGCTACTTCCGCATACATTGTGATGGGTTATTTAAGGACTGCAGAGCACTTTTAGAGTCACAGAAAATAACTCCACCACCATTGAGCTTTAGGTATTCAGTGGCTAGATAAATGCCAATAGCTCGGTCTGTGTCGTGCTTGCCAGTGTTCAGTCTCTGTGTACTAGACATGACATTTCATTCCTTTATATACTGTACATGCACAACCTGTTCTACCAGTGCCTAACTGCACAGAGCCATCAGTAAAGGCATAGGATTCAGTATGGGGAGGTGAGTGAGGGGAAGCCGTTGAGGAAGAGTGAGAGAGGGCCGTCGAAAAAGAAAAAGGGAAATTCAAGCTGGCAACTAAAGAGAGTTTTAATGAAGACAATTGAAGGCACGACATAGAGACAGAGATATAAAGAGAACAGAGATAGAAAACGAGAAATTGAGAAAGAATTGGAGAGAGAAATAGAGACATTATGAAATAGTTAATAGAGGAGAGAAGAAAGGTAAGAAGAGATAAAACCCCTTTCATACATCTTACAATTTTCGGGCAAATATCGATATAAATTCATCCATAAAAATATTTGTAATACAGCCGATGATTGTGACAGTGATTAACGCTGTTGTTTTATTATGAGATGATTAATGACGGTGACGCTGAAGAGGGAGAGGAACAACACGTGATAATACCAAGATAAACACCGCTACATTAGTCATGGTGCTCCTTCGCTGTGGAGCGGGCGATAACCTCGGCGCACCACCGCAGCGGTCACCAACTGGCCTCTGACTGCCAGCCGTCGTCGGAGTTTCTTACATCGACTATTAGGCCCCCATACAAACACACACACACACAACACACACATAAAAGGCGGGTTTGGCGGTGGATTAACGAGTTTGGGCTTTGTATGAGGAGACGGGTTGTACGCCTTCAACCCAACCCGTCCTCGACTCATGTCCATACACTCCAGCGGTCGACCTACAGACGCATTCATAAATTTTAACACTGTTCAGTCAAACGGAATTTCTCAAATATTAATTAATATTATAATACATTGCATATTGTGCATTATATAGGCGTAAGATAGGTTAGGTTAGGTGTTTAGGTTCTGTTGGCGATTATTTGTATTTGTTGTACGTGTATGAAACATTTATAGCGTTGTGGTTCGAACAAAGTTCGTCAGTGAATCACTTGTTCCGGAAGTATTCGAACGAAATAAGTTGTGAGTCGTGTGTAAACCATTTTTCAGCCCGTCCTCAAACAAAGATCCAAAAAAGTGATTCCATGCAACCGCCAACCCCCTGTTTATGAATGAAAGCGGTTTCCACACGACTCACAACTGCTGACGTTCGAACATATCCGGAACCAAGTGCTTCACTGACGAATTTTGTTCGAACCACAACGCTATAAATGCTTCACCCACGTACTACAAATACAAATAATCGCCAACAGAACCTAAACACCTACCTAACCTAACCTATGCCTATATATACACAATATTGTACAAACAAATATATATTATTAATGCTCAACAGCAGCGGCACAAGACGACGTGTTGGTTCTCCCAGATGTAGTACACATGCAGGTACTAGTTTAATGGTAACTTTACATCGGAAGTTCTTGCACTACATCAGCACACCACTTCAACATTCGTGTTAGCACATGAATGTACGTATCATCATATAGCTTATTCATCTTCATGCTATATGACGAGTTTTGTTGAATCGGTTCTCATACACAACATGAACCTTGCTCCACGGTTTCTAGTAGTGACGAATAATCAGAACGACCATGGAAGGTACGACCATGGAAGGCTACGACCATGGACCAGAAATTAACAATGTCCAGCATCAACACTCAGTTTATAAGAGTATTAAATACAAACCTGCTAGTATCAAACCTTCAGAAGGCGTTTAAGGTTATTTTTAATCGGATTTCGTTTGTCTATAATCACAAAATAATCACGAACACACTCATCTTTGCAAGTTAGCAGCCGCTCTAAATTACTAAGTTATTGTTTGCGATAGGTTGGATGCCACAGAACACCGAATACAAAGGACTAGCATTCAGAGCCGACTTTCTTCAAGACGTCAACAGCAGCAATAAAGTAATATTTTCTCTCAACTCTGGCGTAACACCAAGAATTATTAAAGGTTTGTTCTCCTTTAGTGGCCTGACTCGGCAATAAATTATTGATGCTCAACGTCTAAGGTAAGGTAAGGCAATTATCAGAAGAAAGCGTTAAGCCATTATAACTATATAACATTTGGAATAGGACGGAGGGAAGGAATGGTGCCCAACCACTTGGACTGTCGGGGATCGAACGTCGACCTGTAAGAACCGAGACTGTCGCTGTACCGATCAGCCCAAGTGTTTTGGAGTTCAACCACTACTAGTATTATTCATCCAAATCGTTTAAACATTATAATGCCCACAAATAAAGTAGTGAACAGCAGACCTCAGTCGATTAAGGCAGCGTCTGGGATGCTCTTGGACGCAGGTTCGAATCCTCGTCACGGCCCTTGTGGATTTGTTCAGTGAACAGCAGTCCTTAAAATTATGCAAACATTGTGACTCTGCTCTACCCAGGACTGAGAAAAGAGGAAGTATCACGACAAATATCACACAAAATAGACACACAGTTTTTAGGCAGTAAATTACACCTTATGACAATATATTTTAACAATACAAAAATCCAGTGACTCCCTTGTCACCAATACACTTAATCAACAATTTTTTATGCTGAAGTAAGAGTAATACTGACAAACCTAGGACGGAAATTGTCAAGGAACACCAAACAAGTCTACCAGTATGAAGATCGACTTGAGAATGGTCCAGGACGGACCGAAACGTCGTCGTCCCTTCACCTTCTAGTGTGTGGTCTGGTCAACATACTTTAGCCACGTTATTGTGACTCATCGCCTGCCTACCAGTATGAAGTATATATATATGTCATGTAACTTTTGATCATCAAGACATCTATGTGTTCCCTGAATGGTGATGGAGAATGTTGGTTGTTCCTCCTTAGGAACCTGAGAAGCAGTCCATTTATACCTTCAAGTCCAGTGTCTCGTGCTGCTATCTCTTAGGTATTTTTTAGGTAGCTCTTGGTACCTAAAATCACTTAAGAAAGCAATTTAGGAAGCCGCAAAAGGTCTTAATTTGGCCTATTCGAGGCAGCAATAATTTATACCAATTCGAGGCAGCAATAAATGAGTTAAAACTAACTCATTTACAAAAAAAAATCTTATATAATGCAATGCTTTATCAATTCATAAGTTTTTTAATATAATATTTCAGGAAAATTCGGTTTATATATACACACATACATACATACATACATACATACATACATACATACATACATACATACATACATACATACATACATACATACATATGCAGGCAATGAATCACAATAACGTGGCTGGAGAATGTTGACTAGACCACACACACTAGAAGGTGAAGGGACGACAACGTTTCGGTCCGTCCTGGACCATTCTCAAGTCGATTGTGACTTGAGAATGGTCCAGGACGGACCGAAACGTCGTCGTCCCTTCACCTTCTAGTGTGTGTGTGGTCTGGTCAACATACATACATATTAAGCGAGGTGTATGTTGCAATCAAAAGTGTCGAAACCTTCTCCAAATCTTCCGTCTTTCTCTCTTCCGGTCCCTGTTGCAATATCGAAGGAGTATTGATTCCACTATAAGACGTGATTGATGGAGGTGATGGTTGCATGGTTATTGCATTATTGCACATAATATGGGGACACGCACGGAGCACACCTCTCACACCCACCCCTCCTCCCCCCCTCAACCCCTCACCCCCTCAACCCCTCACCCCCTCACCCCCTCACCCCCTCACCCCCTTCACAACTGACTCCCCAGGAGAGGGGAAAAGAGTGAGGGAGGGAGGGAATTATCAGGAGAAAGTGCCAATCCATTACGACTATATAGCACTGGGTCAGGATAAGGATTTTGGGATGGGACGGGGGAAAAGAATGGTTCCCAGTCACTTGGTGGACGGTCGGGGATTGAACGCCGACCTGCATGAAGTAAGACCGTCGCTCTACCGTCCAATTCCAAACTAGGGGGGGGGGCGGAAATAGCATTTAATCGCGTCAAACTGTAAACTCATATAAAAACCCATGAAGGGTTTTATATGAAGGTGAAAACAAATCTTATTATGGGTCATAAAATATTATCAAGGATGTAAAATCCACAAGAACCGTGCAAAAACCTATATAAATGGAGTAAAATTCACATTAAAGATTTAAAACCTATGTCATGGGAATAAAATCCACATCATAGGTTTTAAATCCACATCATAGGTTTTAAATCCACATCATAGGTTTTAAATCCACATCATGGGTGTAAAATCCACATCAATGGGTGTATGACCTATATCGAGGGTTTTTAACAGATGGGTTGATTACGTAAAAATGTAACGCTTTACCTGAGGACGAATTGTACCAAAAGACGTGATGTGGGGGAGAGCAGAGGGAGAGGGTGAGAGGTAGGGGGTAAGAGGTAGGGGTAAGAGGGAGGGGTAAGAAGGAGGGGTGAGAGGGAGGGGTAAGAGAGAGGGGTGAGAGAAAGGGATAAGAGGGAGGGGTAAGAGGGAGGGGTGAGAGGGAGGGGTAAGAGGGAGGGGTAAGAGGGAGGGGTAAGAGGGAGGGGTAAGAGGGAAGGGGATGAGGAGTTGGCAGGCACATATGGAAGGGGAACCAAGCATCAGGACTCCGGCGCAAGACAGGAACGTATGATATCAATTGTCTTGAGTTGCAAACAGCGATTGTGTGGAAGCGTCTCACGTACCCAGGGTACTGGAGGAGGAGGAGAAGGAACTTGCAGTCCTGAACACGAGACGAGAGCGCCTTCGGTATTGACTACGGAGTGTGACTGCTTTCCATGCGCCCGAGGCCGCGTGTGTACTTACCCAGTTGTGCTTGCGGGGGTTGAGCTCTGGCTCTTTGGCGGTGCATGTGTGTGAGTGTGTGTACTCACTTATCTGTTCCTGCAAGATCGCGTGAGCTCTTGGACTCCGATGTTCTAGATGCTGGTTGTCTAATGCAATGACTCCGGACCTATTGCTCTATCATACCTACTTTCGCTTCTAAAACCTCTCATTTATTTCATTCTATTTTTCCCACTACACTTACGCTAAAAGAAAACTGTTTACCTTTCTCTATGGTTCGCCGTGTTCTCAACTTTCTATCCTTGCCCTCTTGATCAAATGATCTTCATTGTGAACATTTCTTCTTTTNACTCTACAAACAAAAACACTACTAAAACAAAGACAAACTCTACTTAAAAAAAACACTCTACTCAAAATTACTACTAAAACACCCACTCTACTACAAAATTGCTAAAAAGCCTTCTCTTCCGAAGGATTTTGGGTCACCAATAGCATACCTCCCCTAACATACCCCTCTAACATACACACCCCCTAACATACCCCCATAACATACCTCCCCCTCACCATCATATTCCAGTAAGACTGCTCAAACGATATCAATGCGGACTCATGCAGGTCGGCGTTCAATCCCCGACCGTCTGCAAATGGTTGGGCACCATTCCTTGACCCCGTCCCATCACAAATCCTTATCCTGACACCCTTTCCAAGTGTTATATATTCGTAATGGCTTAGCGCTTTCCCCTTATAGTTCTCTTCCCTTCTCTCCCCGCCCCCCTCCCTCTATCACTCAAATACGCCATACGCTATGAAGCAAAGGAACCACGTTTGTTAACCTTAATTAAGAAAGACAATTTTTTTTTAATTGGGAATATATTCAAATGAAACACAAGACAATGAAGTTATAAATTAAAAATACATTAGTTTGTTTTTGGTTTATTTTTTTGTTGCTTTTGTATTATTATTATTTTTTTATGGCTAGAAAGCGTATTGACACGAGGATCCATGCGCAGGCGTGCACGCATTGTTGCAAAGACACAGATACGCACATGTGTACACGAGGAACGCTTAAGCTAATGACACTTATCAATCACTTACTCCTACACCAGCACTTGCGTATACGCGAGTTATACATACGCCGGTAATAATATTTTCTTCTTAGGATCGTATTGATATTAAAAGCAGAATAGAATCGCGTGAAAGCTTTTGCACATAAAATTATTGATTTGTGACTTCATTAACGAAAGGTGGAGAATGAGTGATGCAATACACACATGCACACATGTCGGTTGATTGACAGTTGAGAGGCGGGTTCAAAGAGCCAAAACTCAACCCCGCGGCAAGTACAACTAAATGAGTACATACACTCGCAGCCGAGTGGTCAGTGTTCGTGGGGGAGGTCGTAGTTCGATTCCCGGCAGAAGCCGAAAGACATTGGCAGTTTATTTCACCTAATGCGCCTGTTCACCTAACAGTAAACAGTTACCTGGGAGTTAGACAGCGGCTACGGGCTGCATCCTGGGGATGTGTGTGTATATGTGCATGTGAGACAAATATATGTAGCAGATATGATAAGGGGAACGGGGTCTGTACATTAGACAACCGACGGTTAGAAAGGCGGGGTCCAAGAGCTAACAGCTCGATCCAGCAACAAACGCAACACCCTCCCAACACCAGCAACACCCCTCAACACCCGCAACACCAGCACACACAAGTCTCCCACGCCTCCTACGACGGGACTGGACAAGGGCCACAGGGACGGCCTTGCATGTCGGGAAGACATTAAGATACACCAACACGTGTACTTCGTGGTAAGATAAAACCTGTTCACCCATAATCCTTCAACGCCCTACCTGCGGAGGGCCAACTAATGGGTTACAATGTGCCACCATTTAACACTGTATTGCGAGTAAACACCGTGGAGTGATGAAACACCTAGGTGTACGCTTCGTAAAACCGGTGGGGCATAGACCGGCATTGGAAAAAAGCAAAATTGCCGGTCTACACTTCATAAAACCGGGGGCACATAGACAAGCATTGGAGCGATGGAATATTCTTCACAGAGGCCTTACGTTCGCCTTGGCATCGACGTCACCACTAGCGTTCCACAACCAATTGTGAAGGACACTACTGCCCAGGACTTGGGAGCTTCTGAAGTGAGGTAAAGGTTATCTCCCAAAGCCAAAGGAGCTACAAAAATAGTTTCTAAGGACCGAGTGACGGAGAATATTCCAGCTGGACTTCAGGGAAAGTACTTCCTCTCGGATGTCGGTTCGAACTCTCGTCACGGCCCTTGTGGATTTGTTCAGGGGAAGTGACTATACGTAACTGTTGGACTTCAGGGGAGTAACCACACGTAACTGCTGGACTTCAGGGAGTGACCACCCGTAACTGTTGGACTTCAGGGAGTAACCACACGTAACTGCTGGACTTCAGGGAAGTGACCACACGTAACTGTTGCACTTCAGGGAAGTAACCACGCGTAACTGTTGAACTTCAGGGAAGTGACCACACGTAAAATCATTGTCGTTGATTGTCGTTCACAGAAAAGGAGTTAGAGGAACTTGTACCAACCGGCAGCCACCAAGCACGTCGCAAACTAATACTCTCTCAAGGTATCTGTATCCTCTCAGCTCTCAGCAAGAACGACAAGCTCCAGAACAACAATAAGATGAACAAGCTATCTCAGCCCCTTGTTGCTCCTAGCTCCTGAGTGCTCCTAGCTCCTGAGTGCTCCTAGCTCCTGAGTGCTCCTAGCTCCTGGGTGATCATTCAGTATTATCAGCTGCGACAAGATGTATAGGTCTTAGAATCTTCATATCGAAATTCTATTGTTAATCAAAGTAGACTTTTATAAGTTACGTTCCATACAAGTATTGACCATTATTTACACTTTATTCTTGTGTGTGTGTGTGTGTGTGTGTGTGTGTGTGTGTGTGTGTGTGTGGTGTGTGTGTGGTGTGTGTGTGTGTGTGTGTGTGTGTGTGCGCGTGTGTGTGTGTGTGTGTGTGTAAATTATCCAGTGATACTATATTGACCCAACTGGACACTTATTCACCGTCATGTAAAAAGTGTATCTATAAATAAAGTGATATAATGAAGTAACTTATGATTGTGATGCAGGATGCCCAACCAGATCATATATTACACGAAGGAAAACCAATTCATGAATCTCAGAAGATATCGTATTATATATTATAAATAAGATATAATGTAATACACATTTCTAGTTGAACAAATCTTTTGGCAACTCGACTCATCATTGATGACTTCTACCGCTCATTGATGAAACACAGGACAACGATAATACTCATTTTAAAAAGCACTTACATTATTACCAAAAAAAAAAACTAATTTATTAGTGTTTCGATATCAATTTGACTGTGGCTTTTGCTATACATGTTACGATTGGAAGGCCATGCTTCTTATCGTGCCTAAGTACCTAGGCACTGCTAAGCGATATAAAGAAAATCACACTAACGCGTTACGAGAAAGTCAACTGGAGCCGTGAGGTGACTCGAATCAGCAATCAGGGTACTCCTCCATCCTCCTAACCGCACACTTTACCCCCTGTACCACGATGTGGTTTATAAGTCATACCGGTCCTGTGGATTCCACTGAATCCACAGGCCAGTCCATACCTCACATGGATTCCACCGAATCCACAGGAAGTCTGTAGGCTTCATCTGAAGACGGTCCAAGCTTTATATATACCTGTCCATGGTCACTGCCACACCCTGACAGTGACCATACCTCACATGGTCACTGCCAAACAGGGCTGAGGCTCATCCAATTGGTCTAAATTGTAGACTTAAGACATTATATCCTAACCTTACAAACTACTACCTTAGACATTATACATGTTTTGAATTACGAATGGATAAATGCACCTTTTTATCCTTCACTGCCACACACGAAAAGGATGGATTAAAAAAAAATAATATGGCCGCATTTTGGAAAGAATCGTTCAGGATGTTTTCCAATATATCTGATGAAATTGAACAGTTATATGTTAGAGTGTTCAGTGGTTCAGAAGATCTACATTCTTACAGATTTCCTTCAATAACATAGTGTTCAAGTGTATGTTATAAAGGTTCCTCACAGAGTTTACAGGCTGAATATTCTGGTAGTAACTATATAGTCCCTGATGCGCCTTAGACGTACAGGAGCCAGACGCCTTAGACGTACAGGAGCCAGACGCCCTAGACGTACAGGAGCCAGACCCTAGACGTACAGGAGCCAGACGCCCTAGACGTACAGGAGCCAGACGCCCTAGACGTACAGGAGCCAGACGCCCTAGACGTACAGGAGCCAGACGCCCTAGACGTACAGTAGCCAGACGCCCTAGACGTACAGCAGCCAGGCGCCCTAGACGTACAGGAGCCAGACGCCCTAGACGTACAAGAGCCAGACGCCCTAGACATACAGGAGCCAGACGCCCTAGACGTACAGGAGCCAGACGCCCTAGACGTACAGGAGCCAGACGCCCTAGACGCACAGGAGCCAGACGCCCTAGACATACAGGAGCCAGACGCCCTAGACGTACAGGAGCCAGACGCCCTAGACGCACAGGAGCCAGACGCCCTAGACATACAGGAGCCAGACGCCCTAGACGTACAGGAGCCAGACGCCCTAGACGTACAGGAGCCAGACGCCCTAGACGCACAGGAGCCAGACGCCCTAGACGTACAGGAGCCAGACGCCCTAGACGCACAGGAGCCAGACGCCCTAGACGTACAGGAGCCAGACGCCCTAGACGTACAGGAGCCAGACGCCCTAGACGCACAGGAGCCAGACGCCCTAGACGTACAGGAGCCAGACGCACCTCGTCAACATTCAGGGCTGACGAGCGGGGGAGCAGCGAAGCAGACGGCGGGCAGAGCAAAATAACGTGATCATATGGTCAGTAAGCCGTAGGGGATTACCATGATAAAACGAGGAGGTGGAGAGGGGAGAGGGCCAGTGTAGGGGAGACTAGACGTGGAGACCGAGGGGTGAGAGAGAGAGAGAGAGAAGAGAGAGAGAAGAGCGAGGAGAGAGAGAGAGAGAGAGAGAGAGAGAGAGAGATTTGATAATACACAGAAATCACAATAGCGTGATGCATCAAATGAACAAATCCTCAAGGGCCGTGACGAGGATTCGAACCTACGTCCGAGAGCATCCCAGACGCTGCCTTAATCGACTGCGCTACGAGACAGAGAGAGAGAGAGAGGAGAGAGAGTGCGTTAAGTGTGTCGAGGCTGTGAGGAGTTTTGAGGCCGACTCTCACCCCTAATCTCTGTCCGACTTTGTGAGTGCGTGCGCGCGCGCTTGTGTGTATACCTTTATGTATTGGGACTAACCTGTTTGTGTCAGGAACTGGGTCATCAACTGAAATGACTCCTGATTATAAATTTACAATTTCCTTTGTCCAACCACTTTGCCCGGACGGTAGAGCGGCGGTCTCGTTTCATGCAGGTCGGCGTTCAATCCCCGACCGTCCACGTAGTTGGGCACCATTCCTTTCCCCCCCGTCCCTATCCCAAATCCTTATCCTGACCCTTCCAAGTGCTATATAGTCGTACTGGCTTGGCGCTTTACCCCCCTGATAGTTCCCTTCTCTTCGTCTAGCTTATTATATATTCCCACCACTCGTAACAAACCACTTGCAAGAATAAGAAGGATTAGACTAATTAAACACCTAGAGAGATTCAGCGATGTAAATGAACACCAACATTAAGTACCGGTGGAACACGAACAAGGGAACACAGGTGGAAACTTAGTACCTAAATTTGCCATAGTGACATTAGAAAGAATTTTGTCAGTGTCAGAGTAGTTAACAGGTGGAATGCATTAGGCAGTAATGTGATGGAGGCTGACTTTATACACAGTGTCTAATGTAGAAATGATAGAGACCAGTAGGCTCAGGAATCTGTTCACCAATTGACTGACAGTTGAGAGGCGGGACCAAAGAGCCAAAGCTCAACCCCCTCGCAAGCATAACTAGGTGAATACAACTAGGTGCGTACAGCTTCAGAGAAGACACATGATGCCAACTGAGCCTACTGGAGTTCCATGAAAAATAAGGAAAACAAGACTAGACAAGGCTGACCAGATTGCGTATTTATGGACTGAACCAAAAAACCTTTACCGCGGTTGCCACGGGAGCCAGTCGGCCGAGCGGACATCACGCTGGACTTGTGATCCTGTGGTCTTGGGGTTCGATCCCAGGCGCCGGCGAGAAACAATGGGCAGAGTTGCTTTCACCCTATGCCCCTGTTACCTAGCAGTAAAATAGATACCTGGGTGTTAGTCAGCTGTCACGGGGTGCTTCCTGGGGGTGGAGGCCTGGCCGAGGACCGGGCCGCGGGGACACTAAAAGCCCCGAAATCAACAAGATAACCTCAAGAAGAGATTACAAACTAGAAAGGAAGAGGAAGGTGTGAGAGGAAGTGGGCTGCCATGGGTGACAGTACCTAACAGACAAGAGTCAAAGAGTCACAGTGAGGGGAGAAAACTCGATCTGACGTAGGATAACAAGCGGAGTACCGAAAGTATCGATTCTGGGACCCCACATTCTTTTTCATTTATGCTAATAACCTAACTACGGGGTCGAGTCCTACGTGTTGATGTTTGCAGATGATGCAAAATTAATGAGAAGAGTCGAGACAGAAGAAGAATTAAGTTCTCCAGAATGACTCGGACAAGCTGCAGAATTGGTCCGAGAAATGGTTACTGGACATAAACACCAGCAAGTGTAAAGTGATGAACATGGGAACAGACCGAAAAACAGTTCACAATTAAGGGAAATTACCTTCCCTGAAACGACTAGAGAAAGAGACCTCGGAGTGTACATTAAATCAAACCTAACTCCAGAGGCACAAATATATAACATCACCATCATACTTTACACTGGCAGAAATTAAAGCATCATTCAGGAACCTCAATAAGGAGATTTTCAGTTAACTGTACGCCACCTACGTGAGACCAGGCCTGAAGTATGTCACCCCATCATACAGAGGTTTGCAACGAAAACGTCCTAGAAATGGAATGGACGCGGTATGAAGATATACAGAGGAAGTTAGAATTGAAAAAGAGCAAATGTTCACAATGAACACTAATGGAACAAGATGACATGGAAGCTTCAGAAACAGACGAGCCACAGAGATATTATTCGAAAGTATTTTTCAGTTTAAGAATAGAAGGGAACTGTAACAAATTAAACGTGCATGTGTATACATACATTGATGTGTAGTAACTGTTTTTGCTTGTTTGTTTGTTTGCTTTGGATGCAAAGTTATTTTCATAATTTTCTGATATTCTTCTTATGTTGATGCATTTCTTCTTTACTGAATTGCAAATAATCCTGTCTCTTCTGTCCTCTGTTTCCCCTGTTCTTTCATTGCTTTTCCTTTTATCTTCTTGGTACTGTCTGCTGATCCATGGGTTGTTATATTCCCTCAAGCCTTTTATCTTTACTGTTGATATGTATCTCTGATTCAGTGTTTGAACTGATTCATCATTTCCAGGACTGATTCTCCCCTAATTGATTTCTCCAATAGCACATTTCCCCAGATAATCTCTTGCTCTCTTGTAATTTATTTTTTTCTACGGTCTACTGTCCTTTCCCTGACCCCTAGACTTTTAAGGGGGTCAGGGGGAAAAGTCCTTACTCTGAATTCAAAGACCAGAACACAAGAGTCCTTGCCTCCTAGAGGGAGTTCGTGGTCCAGATTCACGATGTCTGCCTCATTCTTGGTGAAGATCAGGTCTTGTAGGCTATGTGTACCTCAATATCTTTCTCATGCTTTAGTCTTTTACATATTGTCCTAAGAATTTCGTTTCCATAATTTCCACTAGTTGTTCACCCTCTTATTTTTCTCTCCTCTCCTTGTAGGGTTCTCGGTTCTCATTCTCTACCTCTGAATCAGGTTCCCAGTGAGTATGTGTGTGTGTGTATTTACTATTTGTGTCTGCAGAATCGAGCTATTAGCGTTTGGACGCCGCCTTTCTAACTAATAAAATTTTACACACGCGCACGCGCTATAGTCTAGAGGGCGGGGAAGGTCATCTACCTGGTAAAGGGCGGGGAGGGGGTCATCTACCTGGTAGAGGGCGGGGAGGGTCATCTACCTGGTAGAGGGCGGGGAGGGTCATCTACCTGGCGGAGGGTGAGAATGGACAGGTGGCTGGTGGTGGCCGAGGGGATGTTATACAGTAGTTGCGGAAACCTCTAATCACAACCCTCTCTCTTCAGTACCGCGTCCTCACTCTTACCACCTAACACTCACCTTTACCACCATGTCCTCAGCACCTACTCCACCCTAATCACCAAGCCCTCAGTGACACAATATCCTATGGACCGGGTGCCCGCCCCTCACCACAAGCGGGACAGACCTCGCCGCCGAAATGATTTCTGTGGAAAATTCAATGTTTTGTCCTTTTCAGCGTTATTGGCGAATTATTGTGCGGTGGTTGTGGGTTGGCTGTCTGGTGGTTGTGGCGTGGTTGTGTGGTGGTTGTCTGGTGGTAGTGGCGTGGTTGTGGCAGTGATTGTGGCGTGGTTGTGGCAGTGGTTGTGGCAGTGGTTGTGGCGTGGTTGAGGCGTGGTTGAAGCGTGGTTGTGTGGTGGTTGTGTGGTGGTTGTCTGGTGGTTGTGGCGTGGTTGTGGCAGTGGTTGTGTGGTGGTTGTGACGTGGTCGTGGTAGTGGTTGTGGGGTGGTTTGTGGTCGGTGGTGTGCCGGACGTACCTCCATCGCTCGGGTCCTAAAGTCCAGGAGTAAATTTGCTTCTCTATAACTGGAAATGTCATTACTCGGTCTTTGTTCCTGTCATAATCTAATAATATATTCAGCGCGTAGCCCGGAGCCGCCTTTTATGTCCAGTCCGGGTTGACAATACAACCTTTTTTCTCTCTCCCCAATAGGCAAATTCTGTTTAATTTAATTTTCGTCGTTCTATTACGGATTTAGACATTAACGTCCACGACTTTGGAATATAAATCGAGATGCCGTGACTTAAAGATGTCTGAGAAGCAATCTGAGATTTGATGTTCCTGAAAACTAGGAACTATTACTGTTGAGGAAAATGATATCTATGTAATTACTTGTTGATTAGAGATGGAAATTTCTTGTGCTCCCTTAAGCCATCGTAATATCTGCACTTTCTTCCCGGTCGAGTTAATAGCGTGAGTCTCTGTATTCACCGGGGAATTCATTAACTTAGTTCACTTAATTTGCTGAATCCACTTTTTTGGCCTAAATTGATTAGCCAATATGAATTCGGTGAAAAAAAAGTATATTATGCAAATGGCTAAGTTGAGAACGCTCGCTCCACAAGAATGTTGGGTGTGTACTCACCTAGTTATACTCACCTAGTTGTGCTTGCGGGGATTGAGCTCTGGCTCTTTGGTCCCGCCTCTCAACTGTCAATCAACTGGTGTACAGATTCCTGAGCCTACTGGGCTCTTTTATACGTAGTTCATCTTTATCTACCCCCTATCAATTCCTCTTAGAATTTTGTAGGTAGTGATCATGTCTCCTCTAACTCATCCGTCTTCCATTGTTGTGAGATTTAGTTCTGGTAATATTTCCTCATAGCTCATTTCTCTCATCTCCCTTTTCTAACTTTGTGTGTGTGTGTTCGACTGCTTGTGATTGGGTATTTGTGCTTGCGGGGTTGAATTTCAGCTCTTGGTCCCCGACTTTGGTGCCGTCGGTCTTCCACCTTTCCCCATGGTTTGCCTGTTTCTAGTTTACATACATTGTAAACATTTACCCGTCCGTGCCTTGCTAGACTCGCGAGTCATGCCAGACATGACGGTCATGCAAGTAGTGCGTCCACCTGATACTGCGTCCACCCGATAGTGCGTTCACCCGACAGTGCGTCCACCCGGTAATGCGTCCACCCGATAGTGCGTCCACCCGATAGTGCGTCCACCCGGTAATGCGTCCACCCGATAGTGCGTCCACCCGATAGTGCGTCCACCCGATAGTGCGTCCACCCGTAATGCGTTCACCCGATAGTGCGTCCACCCGATAGTGCGTCCACCCGATAGTGCGTCCACCCGATAGTACGTCCACCCGATAGTGCGTCCACCCGATAGTGCGTCCACCCGATAGTGCGTCCACCCGGTAGTGCGTCCACCCGATAGTGCGTCCACCCGATAGTGCGTCCACCCGGTAGTGCGTCCACCCGGTAGTGCGTCCACCCGATAGTACGTCCACCCGGTAGTGCGTCCACCCGATAGTGCGTCCACCCGATAGTGCGTCCACCCGATAGTGCGTCCACCCGGTAGTGCGTCCACCCGGTAGTGCGTCCACCCGGTAGTGCGTCCACCCGATAGTGCGTCCACCCGATAGTACGTCCACCCGATAGTGCGTCCACCCGGTAGTGCGTCCACCCGGTAGTGCGTCCACCCGGTAGTGCGTCCACCCGGTAGTGCGTCCACCCGGTAGTGCGTACAAAATGCATACTATACTACCATGCGTCCCAGCCAATGCGTTTCCAAACTCATGCGGCAGCATTCATTTAAACCCGATCCCTCCCATCCCCCCAACCTCCACTCCCCCATCCTCCACTCCCCCATCCTCCACCCTCCCATCCTCTACCCCCCCCTATCCTCCACTACCCCTCTCCCCTCCAAGGACTCCCCTCCCCCCCCACCATCACCGCTTGCGCCCTTCTTGCACGGGAGACACCGGAGACAAAATCAAAGAATAATTATGTAATCTAATTATAGTATATTTTTTACTAATCTGCAGCCGTGGAAAACCTGATGAATAAACAGTTTCCAACTTTCGCAGCCAGAATTTCTCCCTCCGCCATTTTCCCAAAATTTCAGCACATGGAGGCTTTAAACAATCTTTTTTTTTTTTTGGCAGGTCGAAAGGAAGAGATTTTCTAATCATTGTGTCTTTTTTTTTCCGTGTGAGTTTTTGTCTAGTAAATTCGCATTCGATCCGTCGACAACGTGTTGAGTCTGTGAAAGAAAAAAAGAAGTTTCATTCTTCTTTCTTACCTCACCTTCCTTCTCTTTCCACCCCCTTCCCCCCCCCCTCCCTTTCCCTTCTTCCTCACCTACCTTTCTTCTTCCCTCGCTTCCTTCCTTCCTTCCTTCTTCCTTCTCTCTCCCTTCTTTCCCCTTCCTCCCTTCCTCACCTCCCTCCCTCCCTCCCTCCCCCCTCCCCATCCCTCCTCAGCTGAAAATTAAAGAAAAAATAGGGATCCTCAGGAACGTATTAGATCAACACGCCTTGGTTAACCCAACGCAGATTAGCAGAGTTCCAATCAGTATGCTAATCACGAGTAATGTGATTGTGATGCGAGTGTCATTGTGATTGTTGTTGACACCCACAGACGTGAGGGGCCGGAGTGAAGGGCTGCTGGCGCGGAAGTCGCGGAGGGGGGGGGAGGAGGAAATGAGGGGGAGGAGGAATGAGGAGGAGGAGGAAGGAGGGGGAGGAGGAAGATGGAGGAGGAGGAATGAGGAGGAGGGGAGGAGGAAGATGGAGAGGAATGAGAGGAGGAAGAGGAGATAGTAGGCAGGTGGAAGATATGGGAGGTGGCGTGGTGGTGGGGGATCAATGAGGTGGAATGCGAGGAATAGGTGGAATGAGGAAGAGGTAGTGAATGATAAAGAGGAGGAGGAGAGGATAAGGAGCTGGAAATAAAGAAGAGGAGAAGGTTTAAAGATAGGAAAAACGAAGAGAAGACCGAGAGGCATGAGACCGAGAGAGGATGAGAGAGAGAGATTTGAGAGATAATGAAACAAAGATAAGTAGGCATAAAGAGGAGTGACAGTGTAGGAGAGAAGGAGGGGAGGGGGGGGTGGGTTCAGGACGGGCCTTGAGGGAGGGAGGAAGGGAAGGAGAAGTGTTGGGGGAGGGGGAAAGGTGTAAGGTAGGAAAGAGGATACGGGGGGGGCAGGGCGATGAGGAGGGAAAGGGAGGAGGGGAAGGTGCGTTTAGGAGAGTTGGAGGATGTTGGGGATGGAGGGGTGGGAGGGAGGGAGGGAGGGAGGGAGGGAGGGAGGGAGGGTGATAGGGAGGGAGGGAGGGTTCACCGGAGCGAGTAACGGGTAATCCTGACAGAGTGAATTAATTAAGTTGGTGGTCTATCCTGAGCCCCTGAAGGGCGCACGACTGCGCTAGAACCAACCTGCACTAACTAATGAAGTCTTCCCTCCCTTACTATCCCTCCCTTACTGTCCTTCCCTCCCTCTTTCCCTCCCTTCTCTCTCTCTCTCTCTCTCTCTCTCTCTCTCTCTCTCTCTCTCTCTCTCCCTCTCTCTCCCTCCTTCGCTACCTGCCACCGTCTTAATACAAGAACAGACTGTAAGCGCAACGGAACTTCGAAATTCAGACCAAAATCTCCTAGTTTAAGTAAGGCCCGGGGACGGTCCCCAGGTCGACGATTGGCTGGGGCCCCGGGCGTGCGGGTGGTGGCGGACCAATCAGCAAGGAGCCCCGTGTAAGCAACTCAGGGGGGCGGGGGGGGCGGGGGGCCCCGCGGACGAAAATGCAGCTTAAATGTGTCAGGTTTGGCGCGAGTCGCCTTGTTACCAACGCCGTGTCTCCCGGGGGATCCAAACTGATTAACTCTCTCCAATTGTTCCCAGCGTAATTACTTGCAATTTAATTAAGACAATTAAAAGTAATTAATTGAATTCTACGGCGGCTGTGATAGGCAAATAATGAGTTGCACTGAGCTGGAAATCCCTCGGGAAGGCGGGGAGTAATGGAGAATTAATTAAAAGCAATTTGTTGCAAACCCTTGATATTCATGGTATGCATGGTGATGAACAGGTCAGCAAGACGGCCGGGCCTCCCCCCATGTCCCCCTTCTCTCCCTCTCTACAAGGATTAATTTGTCAATTCATCCTTTTCCGGGCGGAGAAGGTGGGTGGTCCGGGCACATCCTAGGCCTTGAAGATGCCCATTAATCATTATATTCCTTCGTCCTCAGAGACCATCCCCATCACTCCAACACAAACACAAAACATTCCCATCCACCGCCACCACCACTACTACCACCACCACTACACCACCTCTACCATCATCACTACCACCACTACAGCCACCATTGAGACTACAAGGGTAGCCTTCACAGTGCGCTACTCTCCCCCACCGTAGGCTACTTCAGATAAGCTCTGCCTTGACCAACTCTACCACCAGGCCACATGCTACACATTCTACACTAAATATAAGTAAGTTTTGTATTAAACTTACTATTTGTATTAAAATGTTCAATCTTACATTTCCCTCCATGGAAAAAGGTGAAATGGGATTAAATTATTTAACCCAATTTTGTTCACAAAACTATACTTAGTTTTGTATATTCACAATACCATACGTAGTATGTATATTAGCTAAACTTAGAATGCAGGTTGGAAGTTTAGATATGTACAACACATATATTAATGCTCAACAGCAGCGGCACAAGACGACGTGTTGGTTCTCCCAGATGTAGTACACATGCAAGGTACTAGTTTAATGGTAACTTTTACATCGGAAGTTCTTGCACTACATCAGCACACACTTCAACATTCGTGTTAGCACATGAATGTACGTATCATCATATAGCTTATTCATCTTCATGCTATATGGCGAGTTTTGTTGAATCGGTTCTCATACACAACATGAACCTTGCTCCACGGTTTCTAGTAGTGACGAATAATCAGAACGACCATGGAAGGCTACGACCATGGAAGGCTACGACCATGGAAGGCTACGACCATGGAAGGCTACGACCATGGACCAGAAATTAACAATGTCCAGCATCAACACACAGTTTATAAGAGTATTAAATACAAACCTGCTAATATCTAAACCATCAGAAGGCGTTTTAAGGTTATTTTTAATCGGATTTCGTTTGTCTTATAATCACAAAATAATCACGACCACACTCATCTTTGCAAAGTTAGCAGCCGCTCCTAAATTACTAAGTTATTGTTTGCGATAGGTTGGATGCCACAGAAGCACCGAATACAAAGGACTAACATACAGAGCCGACTTTCTTCAAGACGTCAACAGCAGCAATAAAGTAATATTTTCTCTCAACTCTGGCGTAACACCAAGAATTATTAAAGGTTTGTTCTCCTTTAGTGGCCTGACTCGGCAATAAATTATTGATGCTCAACGTCTAAGGTAAGGTAAGGCAATTATCAGAAGAAAGCGTTAAGCCATTATAACTATATAACATTTGGAATAGGACGGAGGGAAGGAATGGTGCCCAACCACTTGGACTGTCGGGGATCGAACGTCGACCTGTAAGAACCGAGACCGTCGCTGTACCGATCAGTCCAAGTGTTTTGGAGTTCAACCACTACTAGTATTATTCATCCAAATCGTTTAAACATTATAATGCCCACAAATAAAGTAGTGAACAGCAGACCTCAGTCGATTAAGGCAGCGTCTGGGATGCTCTTGGACGCAGGTTCGAATCCTCGTCACGGCCCTTGTGGATTTGTTCAGTGAACAGCAGTCCTTAAAATTATGCAAACATTGTGACTCTGCTCTACCCAGGACTGAGAAAAGAGGAAGTATCACGACAAATATCACACAAAATAGACACACAGTTTTTAGGCAGTAAATTACACCTTATGACAATATATTTTAACAATACAAAAATCCAGTGACTCCCTTGTCACCAATACACTTAATCAACAATTTTTTATGCTGAAGTAAGAGTAATACTGACAAACCTAGGACGGAAATTGTCAAGGAACACCAAACAAGTCTACCAGTATGAAGATCGACTTGAGAATGGTCCAGGACGGACCGAAACGTCGTCGTCCCTTCACCTTCTAGTGTGTGGTCTGGTCAACATACTTTAGCCACGTTATTGTGACTCATCGCCTGCCTACCAGTATGAAGTATATATATATATGTCATGTAACTTTTGATCATCAAGACATCTATGTGTTCCCTGAATGGCGATGGAGAATGTTGGTTGTTCCTCCTTAGGAACCTGAGAAGCAGTCCATTTATACCTTCAAGTCCAGTGTCTCGTGCTGCTATCTCTTAGGTATTTTTTAGGTAGCTCTTGGTACCTAAAATCACTTAAGAAAGCAATTTAGGAAGCCGCAAAAGGTCTTAATTTGGCCTATTCGAGGCAGCAATAAATGAGTTAAAACTAACTCATTTACAAATAAAAATCTTATATAATGCAATGCTTTATCAATTCATAAGTTTTGTAATATAATATTTCAGGAAAATTCGGTTTATATATACACACATACATACATACATACATACATACATACTACATACATACATACATACATACATACATACATACATACATACATACATTCATATGCAGGCAATGAATCACAATAACGTGGCTGGAGAATGTTCACCAGACCACACACACTAGACGGTGAAGGGACGACGACGTTTCGGTCCGTCCTGGACCATTCTCAAGTCGACTGTGACTTGAGAATGGTCCAGGACGGACCGAAACGTCGTCGATCCTTCACCTTCTAGTGTGTGTGTGTGGTCTGGTCAACATACATACATATTAAGCGAGGTGTATGTTGCAATCAAAAGTGTCAAAACCTTATCCAAATCTTCCGTCTTTCTCTCTTCCGTCCCTGTTGCAATATCGAAGGAGTATTGATTCCACTATAAGACGTGATTGATGGAGGTGTTGGTTGCACGGTTATTGCATTATTGCACATAATATGGGGACACGCACGGAGCACACCTCTCAACACCCCCCCTCCCTCCTCCCCCCCTCAACCCCTCACCCCCTCACCCCCTCACCCCCTCACCCCCTTCACAACTGACTCCCCAGGAGAGGGGAAAAGAGTGAGGGAGGGAGGGAGGGAATTATCAGGAGAAAGTGCCAATCCATTACGACTATATAGCACTGGGTCAGGATAAGGATTTTGGGATGGGACGGGGGGGAAAGAATGGTTCCCAGTCACTTGGTGGACGGTCGGGGATTGAACGCCGACCTGCATGAAGTGAGACCGTCGCTCTACCGTCCAATTCCAAACTAGGGGGGGGGGGAATAGCATTTAATCGCGTCAAACTGTAAACTCATATAAAAACCCATGAAGGGTTTTATATGAAGGTGAAAACAAATCTTATTATGGGTCATAAAATATTATCAAGGATGTAAAATCCACAAGAACCGTGCAAAAACCTATATAAATGGAGTAAAATTCACATTAAAGATTTAAAACCTATGTCATGGGAATAAAATCCACATCATAGGTTTTAAATCCACATCATAGGTTTTTAAATCCACATCATAGGTTTTAAATCCACATCATAGGTTTTAAAATCCACATCAATGGGTGTATGACCTATATCGAGGGTTTTAACAGATGGGTTGATTACGTAAAAAATGTAACGCTTTACCTGAGGACGAATTGTACCAAAAGACGTGATGTGGGGGGGAGCAGAGGGAGGGGTGAGAGGTAGGGGGGTAAGAGGGAGGGGTAAGAGGGAGGGGTGAGAGGGAGGGGTAAGAGGGAGGGGTAAGAAGGAGGGGTGAG
>WNGS01004374.1:12615267-12643264 GCA_020271785.1 Procambarus virginalis
TGCGTGAGGATACGTCCACCACTGCATGTCTAAAATACATTTTTTTATCCAAAATTCATACCAAAAACCATCATTATAAAACAGGTTGACAGTAAATTATAACACTAAATCCAAATCCTGATGATGATATTTAAACAAATCTAGTACATAATTTGTTATGCAAGTAAAATAAACTCATTACTATTATATATATATATATATATATATATATATATATATATATATATATATATATATATATATATATATATATATATATATATATATATATACACACGATCGGGGTACGAACGGTATTTTTGAAGCATATCTTAAACTAAATAAATAAATTTAGTTGAAATAAATTTAATTTAAATTTCATTTAAATTTAATTTAATTTAAACTAAATAAATTTAGTCTCTAGTTGTTAGAATTATGGAAACTGCAGAAGGGCTGTTGGCCTTTACGACGTAGCTCCTATTTACATCCACCCAAACTCATTCACATGTACGTCTAATTTACGTTTAAACAATCGAGTGACCACACATTACGTTACCCGGCCAATTGTTTTTTTCCATAGATCAACCTCTCTCAGAGAGATGAACTCCCAGTATCGTTGATCAGCCAGGCAGTTGTGTGTGTCGTGGCCGGTGCCGCTGAAGGAACAGATGGTATTAACGGGAGGTGAAGGAAGACTTGAGATGTCATCATGTCAGATGTCAGTATATAAAAACAGGTTTTTATATATTTTGTTCTTGATATATATCTGAGCACACTACCACTGTTCACTGTTAACATGCACACTACCACTGTTCACTGTTAACATGCACACTACCACTGTTCACTGTTAACATGCACACTACCACTGTTCACTGTTAACATGCACACTACCACTGTTCACTGCTAACATGCACACTACCACTGTTCACTGCTAACATGCACACTAAAACTCTTCACTGCTAACATGCACACTAAAACACTTCACTGCTAACATACACACTAAAACTCTTCACTGCTAACATGCACACTAAATCACTTCACCAATGTTTATCACATAGAACTACAAATAATCAACACACTCCAGTGACACACTGCTGTTGCAATTATCACACTAGCACACTAGAATACACTTCTGTACTGCAACATAGCACCACGTTACAACTTAGCACCATACTTATGCATTGCAACTTAGCACCATAATGGTGCATTGCAACTTAGCACCATACTGATGCATTGCAACTTAGCACCATACTGATGCATTGCAACTTAGCACCATACTGATGCATTGCAACTTAGCACCATACTGATGCATTGCAACTTAGCACCATACAACGCATTGCAACTTAGCACCATACTGATGCATTGCAACTTAGAACCAGACTGATGCATTGCAACTTAGCACCATACTGATGCATTGCAACTTAGCACCATACTGATGCATTGCAACTTAGCTCCATACTGATGCATTGCAACTAAGCACCATACTGATGCATTGCAACTTAGCATCATACTGATGCATTGCAACTTAGCATCATACTGATGCATTGCAACTTAGCACCATACTGATGCATTGCAACTTAGTACCATACTGATGCATTGCAACTTAGCACCATACTGATGCATTGCAACTTAGCACCATACTGATACATTGCAACTTAGCACCATACTGATGCATTGCAACTTAGCACCATACTGATGCATTGCAACTTAGCACCATACTGATGCATTGCAACTTAGCACCATACTGATGCATTGCAACTTAGCACCATACTGATGCATTGCAACTTAGCACCATACTGATGCATTGCAACTTAGCACCATACTGATGCATTGCAACTTAGCACCATACTGATGCATTGCAACTTAGCACCATACTGATGCATTGCAACTTAGCACCATACTAATGCCTTGCAACTTAACATCATACTGATGCATTGCAACATAGCTCCCATCGTTCCTCCTTCCCTCCCATCCCGCATTGCGGAAGGGTGACCGCCCTGGTTCGCCAGCGGCCACGGCCGGTGGGTTTAAGTAAGATATATTAGCCGCAGTTCAATGGAATTTTCAATTCCGTTGAAAATTCTGTAGGCCAAACTGAATTAAGCCGCCAGAGGTTAGTTTAGCCTATCCAAGGCCTAAATAATCACTCCTAGGCTAATAGCATTCGTAATTTTAACTCTTAATTTAGTAGTTTGACTGTTATCTTTCTTTATTTAGAGCTATACGAAGTTCATTGTGTAAAAGGTAATTTTTTTTTTGGGGGGGTGTTTTTTTGTTTTTGTTGGCTTAAACCGGTACATATTTTGTGAATTCGTTTAATATAAGTTCCATAATTTTTGTGGGATGGGTTGACCTGACCAGGGATGGATGTCGGGCCAAGAGGGCCGATGGATGGGTAGACCTGACTGGTGAATGGAGGGGACCTAACCATAGATGGATTGACGATATTATCAAATAAACAAATTTTGGTGGAAAGATCTGATCCCTCCTACCAAAAATCCGTCAATCTAACTTGACAGACGGGTTGACGGACTGATGCATTGACAGATAAACAGATGGATAAACAGATCATATCCGTCAACACTGGACCCTATGCCAGAGAGGGAACAACACCGGGATATGAGCTTTGATGGTATTAATTGTAGTGAATTATTCCGAGTGTGGTGGTATGAGGAGTGAGTAAGTGAGGAGGGGTTATGAGTCGGTGTGGGTCAGTATGAAGGTCACCACGAACAATATGAGTCAGTGAGGGTCGGTGATTGTCGGCATGAGTCGCTGAGGGCCGTAATGAGTCGCTGAGGGCCGTAATGAGTCGTTGAGGGCCGAAATGAGTCGCTGAGGGCCGTAATGAGTCGCTGAGGGCCCGTAATGAGTCGCTGAGGGCCGAAATGAGTCGCTGAGGGCCGTAATGAGTCGCTGAGGGCCGTAATGAGTCGCTGAGGGCCGTAATGAGTCGCTGAGGGCCGAAATGAGTCGCTGAGGGCCGAAATGAGTCGCTGAGAGCCGTAATGAGTCGCTGAGGGCCGAAATGAGTCGCTGAGGGCCTTAATGAGTCGCTGAGGGCCTTAATGAGTCACTGAGGGCCGTAATGAGTCACTGAAGGCCATAATGAGTCACTGAAGGCCGAAATGAGTCGCTGAAGGCCGAAATGAGTCGCTGAGGGCCATAATGAGTCGCTGAGGGCCGTAATGAGTCGCTGAGGGCCAAAATGAGTCGCTGAGGGCCGTAATGAGTCGCCGAGGGCCATAATGAGTCGCTGAAGGCAGTAATGAGTCGCTGAAGGCAGTAATGAGTCACTGAAGGCCATAATAAGTCGCTGAGGGCAATAATGAGTCGCTGAAGGCAGTAATGAGTCGCTGAAGGCAGTAATGAGTCGCTGAGGGGCGTAGTAAGTCACTGAGGGCCGTAATGAGTCAATATATTTCACAATTCTGGTTGAATAGTGTGACAATCCATCATCCAAAAATTACATTACCTTAGCTATAATGAAATGAACAGAATATGAACAGTTTTACACCCCCAGTAAAATGAGACTATGAATAGCTATACCCCGTAAAAAGTTCACAATTTGAAGTTATACACTCCCAAAAAAGTTCACATTTGAAGTTATACCCTCCCAAAAAAGTTTACATTTTGAAGTTATACCCCCCTAAAAAGTCTTCCATTTTGTACTTTTTAAATATACTATTGGTTGCTATAAGACATAAACAACAAAAGCAGACTAACCAAAAATTAAAGCTGTTGCCCTACAAAAATATTTGTAGGCTTAACATATGCAATTTTCGACCGAAATTAAGGTATAAATTTGGTGTGTTTGATATGGTTACTTTTCCTCTACAAAATAAATGACGGGAAACATCGACTGTTTTGAGGGAAAAGGAAACGGTAGGAGGGGGGGGGGTGGAAGGGGTTGCAACAGTATTGCACTTGTGTCACACAGTTCTTCAATAGTGGCAACAGGCTACTGTTGTTGAGTACGGGTTGTTTGTTGACTGTTTTTCCTGTGTTATTGTTTGTCATAACATGTGTATTTTAAGCTGTACAGTGTGTCAGATGTGTGCTGGTAATGTTGTTAATGGTGTTTATGTAGGAAGAGTCTTTGCAGGTGTGTGTGTGTGTGTGTGTGTGTGTGTGGTGTGTGTGTGTTTGTGTTTGGTTGTTATTGTAAGAGTTTTGGCAGGTGTGTGATACGAGGCGTAGTAGTTGTTCTGTAAATACAGGTGCTCAGATTGATGTCATTTTACAAAACATACAATTTTAGAAAACATCGTAAGATGCAGTACGTCGCTCACTCGCTGTATAAATACATTGATCGTAGTTCACTGTATTAAAGTTGCTTCGAGTTAGATGTCCATCACAAGTAAGTTACTTAAAGACATTGAAGAAAAAAACACTTCGATTCCTGGTTAATTTCCCCTTCACGTGTCACAATGGGTAAATATTATTTAACATTTTCAGTATCATCTTGTTTGATAACATTTTTGTCGGTTCATTTTCATTTTAAGATTCACAAAACGTAAGACACTTTCCGGTTTAATTTTCTGGCACAGTAGTACAGAGGAAAATATATTATTTTCTAAAGTTATCTTAAAACCAAGAGGTCTCACCTGTATGATAGCGCGCGAGATAGTGGCTGTCAGTAGCAATGGGTGTTGGTGGTACCGTAGCCCTTCGTTCCTCCCCTCGCTTCCACGACCCACTTCCGTCTGAGGGGAAAGCAGGTGCACAACTGTCAGCTGATTTGTTATCGTAACTACCGCTTCCGTCCTGACACATATCGACACAGGCAGCCAATCATTGAACGTGTATTATCCTTGGCTACACCTCCCTCATAACATAATGCAAAGCTCTCCCCTCACGCTGACGGAACTCTCTCCAGGCGGCCAATCGGCGCTCGGCTTCTCGCATTGGAGCTCCACCTTCTTTATGGCGTCATCGTTTCGACCAGCCAACCGCCGCACGGATATGGCAAGAGACTCCGCCCACATATAAAGTTTAATAGAAAATGGAGTTGACCCCGCCCACAGTTGCAGTGTCCGGATGTCCTAATTCAGTTACAGGAGTCTGTTTGTGTTTAAGTGATTAACATAACGAATCTGAGAGATACAGACATTGATTCGCATGCCAATTATGGAGTATTGAGATCGGAAACGGCTGCCGTGAGATTTTGCAGCAGTCGATGAATCATCATTAGTAGAATTTTCATATTGCAGAATGTTGCATTAGGAGTGTGTGGGGGAGGAGGGGGGAAGGGGTGGGGGGCGGGGAGGGAAATGAATGGAATAAGGGAAGCTGGAAATGCATTAGTCTTCATTGGTAAATACAGGAGGAGCTTGGCGGTTTCAGTGCTAATTGTGTAGGACGTGTAAGTACGAGTGTGTGTGTGTGTATGTGTGTATGTAGTCACGTAGTTGTACTCACCTAATGTGTTCACAAGAGTTGAGCAATAGCTCCTTAGTTCCGCCTCTCCATCTCTCGGTCGTTTAATGCAAGAGCTTTCAGACCCTTTTGTTTCTCGTCGTATTAACTGCTGAAGCTGGTTATTGACCGCACCTCAACGACCTACTGCGGCGACGACGCCCTAAGCCATTTCCTCGCCGCACTTACGAAGGAGGGTTTTTCCTGGCGATCAGGGTCTCCAGCTCCGTCTGCGCCCTGCCCAACCGTTTGGGTTGCGCGGTAGAGCGACGGTCTGGCTTCATGCAGGTCGGAGTTCAATCCCCGGCCGTCCAAGTGGTTGGGCACCATTCCATCCTCCCTGTTCCATCCCATATCCTTACCCTGACCCCTTCCAAGTGCTATATTGCCGTAATATCTTGGTGCTTGGTAATTCCCTCCATCTATCTGTGCCCTCTACCGTTCCTTATTCTTAATATTGCTTCTTTGTTCATCCACTCGACTCATCTAAATATTTTGTGAGTCATCTTATTCACCTTTCTTTCAATATGGTGAGTTTGAGCTCGCTGAGTGCCTCACGGCAGGTGAGCTCCCTAGGCTCTGGGGCGAGTCTAGTCGCGTATCTTTACATTACTTAATTTTATGCTTTTGTAGGTGTGGACTACATGCCGGTGTTGTATGATCGAGAACTGGTCGTCCGTAGGATGGATGTGTCGCAAGGTAATCATTCTCAATGTCTCTTTTATCTCATACTAATAAACGCTATCTAGATACTTTGCCAGTTTGAAGAATGCCACATACTTAAATTTGTCAATGTGTTCCTTGGTCGACAGGTTTTGTGTTACACTGCCACAGTTTTCTCTGTCACCGTTCCTGGCAACTGTCTTCCTGTCAGCCCAAACTGTCTCTGGGATGTTCTCCCCTTCCTCTCCCGTCCCGCATCTGTCCTCGCTTGCATTTGTCACGGTTACAGGACTGCAACCATCTGTCCTACCACTGCTGGAGCACATCAGGGCGTCCCTGTAGTCTCCTGCAGTCATCTCCTCGTTCATTTTGTATCATCCGCAAACAAGGATATAGAAACTTCAATTTCCTCTGTCGTGTTGTTGACATTGAAATAGAACCGTGGCTCCTCTCTCTATCTCTATCTTACCTTTCTTGTAAATACGAACTGCATTAGCTAGCTTTCTGACCTTTAGCAGATCGTTCGTTAGTAGCGATGGGTCGAAGAAAATTTACTAAGGGGAGGCTTAGGACCCCTAGTTCTTGCTTTCAGTATACGTGATGAGATTCTGTGTGTGGTCCGTCGGAAGCTTGGTCCATTCCAGCGCCTCCCCTTGTCTCCTCACCTCTTCTGCCGTCACCTCCGTTTTGTTCTGCTCGGATGCTGGACTCTCACACAGATACTTCCAGCAATCTCTCGTTTATAATATTCATTTGTACATACACACTTCCCTCACGACCTGTTATTGTGTGTGTGTGTGTTCACCTAGTTGTGCTTGCGGGGGTTGAGCTCTGTTCTTTCGGCCCGCCTCTCAACTGTCAATCAACTGTTACTAACTACTAATTATTTTTCCACACACACACACACACACACACACACACACACATTAGAAAGAACTTTTTCAGTGTCAGAGTAGTTAGTAAATGGAATGCACTAGGAAGTGATGTGGTGGAGGCTGACTCCATACACAGTTTCAAATGTAGATATGATAGAGCCCAGTAGGCTCAGGAATCTGTACACCAGTTGATTGACGGTTGAGAGGCGGGACCAAAGAGCCAGAGCTCAACCCCCGCAAGCACAATTAGGTGAGTACAATTAGGTGAGTACACACCACACACACACACACACACCAGGAAGCAGCTCCGTAACAGCTGTCTATCTCCCAGGTACCTATTTACTGCTAGGTAACATGAGCATCAGGGTGAAAGAAACTTTGCCCAATTGTATCTGCCTGGTCCGGAAATTTAACCGGGGCCACAGGATTACGAGTTCTGCGCGCTATCCAGTTAGCTACCAGACCCCCTAGCGGGTTCATGTCAGTGTTACTGTAATTTATACGAGAGCTTCCGTTGGAAAGTTCCCAGTTGCATAGTGGTAATACACTCTCCTCGCATCTAGCCAGTTATTTCGTGTGGGTTCGCGTCCTAGCCAGAGAGAACTAACTGGGCGCTAATTCTAAACTACTTTACCCCTGTTTTCCCAGCAACAATTTTGAGATCAGTTTGTAAACCTATTTTTGGGCCGTGTTCCAAGGAAAACTAGCAAGGTAAGGCTTATAATGAGCTATGGGAAGGGAAAAGCTCTAAGCCTGTTAAAAGGAGTCCAAAGTCGTCTCTCCACCTGTCAATAAAAAAAATTTCAGGATCACTCAGCAACTGTGCAAGTGGTTGCTCTCCCTTGTGCATTGTTCATGAAAATTATCGTCTTTCTTCCTCATTCATTAACTTAATAAATCTCTCGTTGCAGTTTTTTGTTAATTCTTTGTAGTTTCTTTAATTTTTTAATGTGACTTAACACTGTAATCTTTTGATATTGTACTGAATGTAAAGTTAAGCGTTTGAGAGCTATATATAGAGCAACAAGTATGAGAGAAGAGATACGTGTGAGTTACGTAGAGCAGCAAGTATGATAGAATAGATATGTGTGAGTTACGTAGAGCAGCAAGTATGATAGACTAGATATGTGTGAGTTACGTAGAGCAGCAAGTATGATAGACTAGATATGTGTGAGTTACGTAGAGCAGCAAGTATGATAGACTAGATATGTGTGAGTTACGTAGAGCAGCAAGTATGATAGACTAGATATGTGTGAGTTACGTAGAGCAGCAAGTATGATAGACTAGATATGTGTGAGTTACGTAGAGCAGCAAGTATGATAGACTAGATATGTGTAAGTTACGTAGAGCAGCAAGTATGATAGATTACATATGTGTGAGTTACGTAGAACAGCAAGTATGAGGGGGGAGATACATGTGAGTTATGTGAAGCAACAGGCGTATGTTTTATGAGATAATGGAGGTTGCATCAAGCTAAGAATAAGAGAATTCAAGACTATTGCGAGTTGAACTTAAGGAGGAGATGGCAGGAGCAGAGTGATAAATTAAGGGGGACTAAAAACAGAGACGGATTAAGGAAGAAACATAACAGAGCAGAGAACGTGAGGAGAACAATTAGGGAGACTAATGACGCGTGGCATCTGGAGACACAGAATATAGGAATTACCGAGGAGGTAATTAGACGCGAGAGTGATAGTGAGAGAGAGGATGGAGAACAAAGACTCTCTAATGAGAAAGTTTAAACGGTAAACCATCTCATATATTTATTAAACACAGAAAGTCAAGTATTTGCATGTGAGAGCTATCATCTCTCTCACAACTACCCATTTGGACCGCCCCGACTGAGAACCATTAATTCTTCTGGTCAAAGGATGAAAGACGAAGGGTGTTCTGTCTTCTAGAAATTAATCCAGTTGTTCGGTTGGGCCACAGAGCCCCATCCCCTCCAGTTTGACTATTACTGTCTGTCACAGTCCTTCTTCACCCATCTGTTGTATACAAGGAGTGTGTAGGGTAGATGATACCCCACACACACTGCTGTGGCTACAGTTCATGGGATAAAGTCCGTGCTTTATCTAACACGTTATCTTTCTATCTTTATCTATCTGACTTTATCTTTATTTTGAATGTTCACCTGTTGCGTATACTTAACCTCCATTATCTTGTAAAACTTAGTTTTTTTTGGAGAAAACTTTTACATTCAGTTCTACCACTCATTTTGCAAGACTTAGTTTAATATTCTTCCTTGTAAATGTGTGGGACAGTGAACAATATCTGGCTGTGCTTATCTTCTGAAGCAAATTGGTAATGGTAAATAGTCTAGGACTCAATGTTTTAAACCCAGCGAAGGAAAGCTGTGTGCAGTGAACTCTTGTTCATGTTATCTGGCTCAAGGGTGAGCAGGGAAGGGCTGTACGTTCAGCTATATCTCAGACATTGGTCAGCTTTTCTACCAATAGCTGACCTATGATTGACTTCTCCAATGCGAGAAGCCTTGCGCCGATTGGTCGCCTGGAGAGAGTTCCGTCAGCGTGAGGGGAGAGCTTTGCATTATGTTATGAGGGAGGTGTAGCCAAGGATAATACACGTTCAATGATTGGCTGTCTGTGTCGATATGTGTCAGGACGGAAGCGGTAGTTACGATAACAAATCAGCTGACAGTTGTGCACCTGCTTTCCCCTCAGACGGAAGTGGGTCGTGGAAGCGAGGAGAGGAACGAAGGGCTACGGTACCACCAACACCCATTGCTACTGACAGCCACTATCTCGCGCGCTATCATACAGGTGAGACCTCTTGGTTTTAAGATAACTTTAGAAAATAATATATTTACCTCTGTACTACTGTGCCAGAAAATTAAACCGGAAAGTGTCTTATGTTTTGTGAATCTTAAAATGAAAATGAAGTGAAAAAATGTTTCCATTTTCCATGGAGACAGGTGTCCAACCCTAATGAGACGTAAGTGCCTTTCTGACCAACTATTTGCGAGTGATCTTAAAGTGTTATTGGCGATATTTGTGGGGGAGAGAGAGAGAGAGAGAGAGAGAGAGAGAGAGAGAGAGAGAGAGAGAGAGAGAGAGAGAGAGAGAGAGAGAGAGAGAGAGAACGTCCCTATCGTCCTGTTTGAAGAGAGGGAAGGCTAGAGTGAAAGAGATGAGGGAGAGGGAAAGCGAGGGGATAGGAAAGAGAGATAGATAGAGATGATAGAAGACTAGGGGATAGAAGGGAAAAAGAGAGGGGGGAGGGGAGAGATCTGGGAATAGTCAGCTATCCCTCCCCTACCCCCCCCTTCCAGTATATCTACAAGACATATATAAAAGAGAATGTCTGGTTGTCTGTCCGAGGATGGAAGGAGATAGAAGTGTGAGGGAGATGGGAGGGAAAAGAGGCCGAGCGGGATCAGGGTCGGAAGGAGGTAGGATAGGAGGAGGGATGTGAGGAGGAGGGTAGAGAGGAGGGGTGGAAATGGGAGGCGTGAGGGGGAGGGGGGGAGACAGACCGTACCCGGGCACTGCCGGGTACCTATTCCAGGATTTCATGTTGAAAAGTTGTGTGAGACTAGCCCCAAACATCCGGCCTCCTGCTTTGGAAATTCTAATTTATACATATAATTTATTTTGCTAGGCCAAGTTACAGTACATTGGGCTTGTTGGGCTGGATTAGTTGCGCTGGGTTGGGCTGGGTTGCGCTTTGTTGGGCTGGGTTGGGCTTTGTTGGCTGGGTTGGGCTTTGTTGGGCTGGGTTGGGCTTTGTTGGCTGGGTTGGGCTGTTTTGGGTTCATCACACCGTGGGAGGGGGTTCTCCTCTACATCACACCACCGTGGGAGGGGGTTCTCCTCTACATTACACCACCGTGGGAGGGGGTGAACGTGGGAGTGTCACTTCGCCTCGACTCTGTCTAGATGACCTTGATCGATTTCGTGTGGGAGAGGTGGGAGTTGACTGGGCCTTCCTGGGGACCACTGGTGATGGGGTGCCTCCAGCCACCACTGGTGATGGGGTGCCTCCAGCCACCACTGGTGATGGGGTGCCTCCAGCCACCACTGGTGATGGGGTGCCTCCAGCCACCACTGGTGATGGGGTGCCTTCAGCCACCACTGGTGATGGGGTGCCTCCAGCCACCACTGGTGATGGGGTGCCTTCAGCCACCACTGGTGATGGGGTGCCTCCAGCCACCACTGGTGATGGGGTGCCTTCAGCCACCACTGGTGATGGGGTGCCTTCAGCCACCACTGGTGATGGGGTGCCTCCAGCCACCACTGGTGATGGGGTGCCTTCAGCCACCACTGGTGATGGGGTGCCTCCAGCCACCACTGGTGATGGGGTACCTCCGGCCACCACTGGTGATAGGGTGCCTCCAGCCACCACTGGTGATGGGGTGCCCCCAGCCACCACTGGTGATGGGGTGCCTCCAGCCACCACTGGTGATGGGGTGCCTCCAGCCACCACTGGTGATGGGGTGCCCCCAGCCACCACTGGTGATGGGGTGAACCCAGCCACCACTGGTGATGGGGTGCCCCCAGCCACCACTGGTGATGGGGTGCCTTCAGCCACCACTGGTGATGGGGTGTCTCCAGCCACCACTGGTGTTGGGGTGTCTCCAGCCACCACTGGTGTTGGGGTGCCTTCAGCCACCACTGGTGTTGGGGTGCCTTCAGCCACCACTGGTGATGGGGTGCCTTCAGCCATCGTCATGTTTCCTGAATTTTATTTATTGTGACAAATTACTTTGAAATATATATTATGCCAATTAAAACAACCGTAAAAATAATTCCCATTTGTCTATGAAACTCTCATGAAGTTTAAAATTTGAAAAGTAAAAACACAAATCACATATGAAAATACACAAAGTCTATGCACAGAGGGAACAATTACATTTTTAATTTAAATATTATAATGATGAATAAAGCTTCCAAATTTTAATGTGAGGGTTCACATCGAGTCATTGTGATCATAAATGAAGGCATTTTAGTATTCAACAGGTGTGATTTAATTTATTAATTTTGATTTTATTTATTTATTTAGTACAGTATTAGTTAAACTGTAAAATATTCATCATAAATCATACATCACAGATATCTGCTGTGAAAGAAGTAATATATAATATAATGATAAGAAAGCGTGCTCTTGCCTAGCTCATGAATACAAAGTTACAGCATCGGTAATATATTATGAGGTTGGGGTGGGGTAGGAGGGATGTTTTTTATTTAATGAGGTCATTAAGTCACTGCGGTAAATGACCCTAATGACTGCTTGAAAAAAACAAAGAAAGAAAACGCCCAAATTATCAAACTAAAATTCAGATAAGGTCACTTGAAACATTATATGGAGTAATGAATACATCAGTGTTCACACTAAAAATCTTAGAGAGTGTGAAAAAAAATAAGAGGTAAGAAAAATCTTACACAGATGTTTGAAGCAGGGGAAGAGATTGAGTTAGCGGATATCCCCTTTTCATGCGGTAAATGGGTGATATCCCCATTTTTGAGGTAATCGAGAAGAGCAGCAACAAATTAAATAAACACAATCTTAAGCTATGGATGGAAGTCAATTCAAAATAGTAAAAATCTGACTAATGACATGTTTACTACTGAAACTCATATTCACCAAATACCTAAATCAAGAAAAATTCCCCAAGATTGAACATTTGAAAATTCTAAAGGTATCTTTAAGAAAAACAAAAGTTATGCATCTGAAAGTTACTGAGTGATCAGCCTATCCATATGCAAGGTTATGGAGAAAATTATATAGGAGGAAATCATTGACCATTTCACAGTCCGCAATGTTGCAAATGCATTACAACATCGATTTAGTAAACAAAAATAAATTCTGCTTACCAAAGCACCTCACATTTCTGGGAACAATAACCAGCTACACAGTGAATCTCCATTAGAGATGTAGTGTACTTGATCTTCACTGTAGTGTAGTGTACATGATCTTCACTGTAGTGTAGTGTACATGATCTTCACTGTAGTTTAGTGTACTTGATCTTCACTGTAGTGTAGTGTACTTGATCTTCACTGTAGTGTAGTGTACATGATCTTCACTGTAGTGTAGTGTACATGATCTTCACTGTAGTGTAGTGTACATGATCTTCACTGTAGTGTAGTGTACATGATCTTCACTGTAGTGTAGTGTACATGATCTTCACTGTAGTGTAGTGTACATGATCTTCACTGTAGTGTAGTGTACTTGATCTTCACTGTAGTGTAGTGTACTTGATCTTCACTGTAGTGTAGTGTACAGGATCTTCACTGAAGATTTTGTTCAAAGGCCACAGCAAGAATGGTCACAGACGCTACAAGCACATACAGTCAACAGGAAAATACCACTATGGATTAAACAATGGTTTCAAAAATAAAATAAAGGGTCATTCTAAAAGGAGAAGAATCTGACAAATAAATTGTTGATAAATTGCCGATTGTGAGTCGAGATGGAATCTTAGCCAAATATCTCTAACTCTAACTAACGGTTTGCTAACTGTAGGTAGTAACTAAGTGATTATAAATTATCCACCACTGCCTACTGGATGGGGGGGGGGGCGGTGTGCAGGACAAACATATCAATTGTGACACTAGTTCTCCTCTTATGTCAGTTGCTTAATTTAGAAATTGTACTTGTGGTCGATCTCGACCCCAATGATGATGTGACGATGTCTATTGAATTTTGTAACTAGTTCATCAAGACTATAACTTACTTATCCAAATGAATTGTGGGGTTCAGTCCCTGAGCCCATTATGTGCCTCTGTAACCCTTTCCACTACCGCCTACAAGATGGGTATGGGGTGCCTAATAATTGAATTAAACTGAGTCGAGATTTGCCCGATACGGTACGGGCCTTAGTGGTTTTGCAAGAACGTACTTTAATCACAGAAATATGTTCTCTCACAATCCATTGTGCCTTCTTTTAAATATATAAAATATATAATATAGAAATTTGTAAAAGGCTTAATGCAGAACAACACAAACCATCGCAGAACAGAGTAAACTCTCATAATTGGGAAGACTGATCGCCTCAGAGCTAACAACACCCGCACTCCAGATATGACAAGGCTGATCTAACCGACATCTTTACAATTATAAACAAATTGGAAGCAATTGATTCAGACAAAATTCCTTAAAAGGTTCAAGGTAACTCTCACATTGGGCAACAACTTCAAACTCAGCAAGCCACGAGGTAGGAGAGAACAGATGAATTTTGGTCCATAGGTAAACAAACCCATGGAATCGCCTGGCCACTAAGCTGTGAATGCCATGACAGTACTTCAGTTCACAACACACAACTGGGCAAATTCGCAGACGAGGAGTCACAATAACGTGGCTGAAATATGCTGACCAAACCCCACGCTAGAAAGTGAAGGGACGACGACGTTTCGGTCCGTCCTGGACCATTCTCAAGTCGATTGTGTGGGCAAATTCCTCGAGCATAACGAGAGGACCACTTCCATAAACAACTGGCTTCTTGTCCCCGTCGAGGCCACCAGGAATGGTGGTCCCCAGGGTAAGGTAAATTAAAGTATTCAAATATTCCAGC
Source organism: Procambarus virginalis (assembly GCA_020271785.1). Classification (NCBI taxonomy): domain Eukaryota; kingdom Metazoa; phylum Arthropoda; class Malacostraca; order Decapoda; family Cambaridae; genus Procambarus; species Procambarus virginalis. The sequence goes on from WNGS01004374.1 coordinate 12,629,734, forward strand.
TTCCAATATTCTTGTATCTAAGCCCTGCAGCGCCCCATATTACTATATCCTACAACAGGATTTATTATTACAAACAAAACAAAATCATGTTACTTAGGGGTTATAAGGACATTCTTCAGCTTCACCTGGGAGAGTGTTATGCTTTCTCTGATATGGTTGACTAAGCATACGCTGGACTTTTGTATTTGTAACGAGAAGAACTGTGTATTCTTTAAATTGAATGTGTTACATAATATTGTAAATATTTATATATTAATGTATATGAAATTTTATAGTTTACCACTAAATCGTTTTCTATAGCGCTTTCATTTTAAGAAAACGCACAATAAGTTATGGGTAACTATAATAATATCTATTCTGGATTGTAAATGATTAGTTGGAGAGAGTAAGCCTGTTATTCTTATCGAGGTCTTCCTAGCCATAGAGTGAGTCAGTTCGCGAGACCACCTATCCACATACTAGTCAGACTCAACTATGCTTAACCCTAATGATCGAGAAACACACACATCATCCACAAACACTACTGTTTTCCTATGAGCCTTGGGGAGCATTCGACCACAAATAAATGTTACTGAAGTGTTTTTAAAACTGCAAATTACAGTTTTACATATATATATATATATATATATATATATATATATATATATATATAATATATATATATATATATATAATATATATATATCACTAAGAACTCTTTGACCCGGCCAGGATTCGAACCCATGCCGTCCAGGATCACCCCTAAACGTACACAGTACCGTGACCACCGCACCAATGATCAACGAGACGATCATTGGTGCGGTGGTCACGGTACTGTATTCACTTAGTTGTATTTTACGGGGGTTGAGCTTTTGCTCTTTCGGCCCGCCTCTCAACTGTCAATCAACTGTTTACTAACTACACTAACTACTTTTTTTTTGTTTTTTCCCTCACCACAACACACACACACCCCAGGAAGCAGCCCGTGACAGCTGACTAACTCCCAGGTACCTATTTACTGCTAGGTACAGGGGCATTCAGGGTGAAAGAAACTTTGCCCATTTGTTTCTGCCGGGTGCGGGAATCGAACCCGCGCCACAGAATTACAAGTCCTGCGCGATATCCACCAGGCTACCTCACCCTAAACGTACTGTGTACGTTTAGGGGTGATCCTGGACGGCATGGGTTCGAATCCTGGCCGGGTCAAAGAGTTCTTAGTGATATATGGCTTGCGCGTTCATGCAGCTTTCTCACACACACACACACACACACACACACACATATATATATATATATATATATATATATATATATATATATATATATATATATATATCTATATATTCGTCTCTTCTACACTTATACATTATTACACCTGAACTGCTACAGTATATAGTGAGTTAATGAGCATTCGCCCCACCGTGAGGGGTCCCAGTAGCACAGTCGGGTTCGTTATTGATAGATAGATCTAGTACATACACTACCTAAAGCCACTAGCACCCATAGCGTTTCAGGCAATACGTTCTCCACTCGCAATACCGAATTTCGGGTTCGAATCCCGGGTGGGACAGAAATGGTTTGTCCAGTTTTCTATCTAATGCCGTTGTTCACCTAGCAGTGAGTAGGTACCCTGGAGATACTCAGCTTGTTGTGGGTTGCATCATGTAATTCGACCTTGGGGGGGGGGAAGTTTCGTTATAAGCATAATATGTACTGTATGTCTAAACTGGCTGCCTGTCAGCTGAGTGGACAGCGCTTCGGATTCGTAGTCCTAAGGTTCCGGGTTCGATCCCCGGTGGAGGCAGAGACAAATGGGACAAATGTTTCTTTCACCCTGATGCCCCTGTTATCTAGCAGTAAATAGATACCTGCGAGTTAGACAGCTGCTACGGGCAAGGACCGAGCCGCGGGGACGCTAAGCCCCGAAATCATCTCAAGATAACCTGTCCCCCGACACAATGAATTAAATTCAAAGTGGTAATTAAAGTGCTTTTAAAAACAGCATATAATTAAATCATCTATTACATAATTGTTGCATTACATAGTAAATATTGGGTACAGATCCCGTTACCTTGAGGTGCTTCCGGGGCTTAGCGTCCCCGCGGCCCGGTCGTCGACCAGGCCCGTGTATCATTATGTGTTCCAGTATTCATAATGTTTACAGAATTTAGAATATCTCAACCCGTTGGATCTGAGGTCAGTCAGTATGGGACATTCTTCAATATAATGTTCAAAGGAATGTTCACATTGTTCACAAGGAACATTATAATGTTCACAAACCTGACTCACGGTGAATTCGACACGAGGTTTGGTCAAGCCACCACACCCATCTGTGTCCCAGACGTTGCTTGGCAGCTAAAACATGACATTACCGAGTTCTTGCTTTATTAATTCCATATACCAACGTCTCCTCACAGTATTTATCACATTGTTTAATGCTACGGCAGTCAGGTCTTCGTGAATGTGTTAGGTCTATTAAATTTTCACTGGAGATTCCATTCAGTATTCTCTCTGTCACTGAAGATGCGGATTGAATTTTGTAACTAGCTCATTAAGATTGTAACTTGCTTAGCTAAATGAATTGTGGGATTCAGTCCCTGAGCCCATTATGTGCCTCTGTAACCCTTTCCACTACTGCCCACAAAATGGGTATGGGGTGCATAATAAATGAACTAAACTAACACTGCTAAGGAAACCCTTATATTAATTTCTATTACTGGTCTTCTTCAGGTTGTCCTTGCAAGCAGGTCAATGGTATTATGCTTTGAGACACAAATATATGATGACATCCGTAGGAATTTAATCTCAAATCCATTTTCTTTTGCGGTTACGTATATTTGATGGGCAACTAGTTCATCTTTTATCTGCTTCTAGGACCGTCAGTGTAGAACTGATACACGTCGTTATCCATCACCTGAGAACTCACTCTGATACTTTTCATTGTTAATAGTTTAAATAACATAGTATGTACATTATCTGTCTTATTTGCACTTACGAAATCTATTAATCTGTCTAAGTTATCCTGTGGATTGATTGGCTGACTGAAGATTAATTGGGTCAGGTACATGTTTTACATTTTGATGGAGTTGGCTACCTTATAAAACCAAAATGAGTAATCCAATTTACATTTCCTATAGCCCTCAAGTGAATAAAACTTTGTGACAGCTTAGTTTCAGAATTCAAATGATGAGATTTACTCAGGGACCACTCCGAAAACTATGCTCATAGTCAAAAATTTCTCCCTAACGGTAAGTAATATCAGCCTCATTTATGTGAAAGACGGTTTAAGATGCTCGTAAAAGATGATCAATCTCAGTACCTAATTAAGGATGATAAATCCCCAGTTGTTCTGAGTATTGAGTCCAGTACTCGGATATTTTCGCTTCCCGGACTCAAGAGTAATGATTTCCTCTCTCTATTTATGTTCGCTTGGTTCCAGTTATCACCAGAGTGTTGGTGCTTGGCCTGCAGGTCATCGAGCAGCATGATAGGCGTGATCTACAGGGATTTCCGAGAGCGCAATGTCATGGGTTCGTATCCTGGCCGGGGAGGATTTATTGGGCGCAATTTCTTAACTGTAGCCTCTGTTTAACGCAACAGTAAAATGTGTACTTGGATGAAAAAACGATTCTTCGCGGCGGGGATCGTATTCCAGAGACCTGCCCGAAACGCTACGCGTACTAGTGGCTGTACAAGAATGTAACAACTCTTGTATATATCTCAATTTAACCTGCGCTGACCAGGTAGTGTGATCTTGAGGACCAACGCTGTGGTGCATCTTGACGATTCATTGTTTCCACTTCCTCTTGCTCCTTTTAAACAAATTTTGTCGGCGGTGGGGTAAAGGTATATACAATAATTCATAATTTAATACAGTAATCTTCCGAGGACGTAACTTGAGCTACCCAGAACGAGAGAGCTACCATTGGGTGAAACGATGTAGATTATTATTAACATTTTTATTTACAAAATTAAGTACAATTTTTCCTAATCTGAGGATTTAAATTAAGTCTTATTAAAGTGAGGATAATGCTGGTATTCACTGTCACACAGGACAGAGGGTCATACACAAGGCAATAAGTCTAAACTGTAGGCTGAAGCACATATATATCATGGTTACAATCAATGTTTTGTAGAGAGAGATTAGTATTTCAAGTGTGCAGAGAGTAGCGAGTGAAGAGATTCCACTGTAAACAAACATTTTTGCTTGGCAGGCTATGAAACAAGTGATGGCATCTAAATGTAAATGGAGCAGTAGATTATGGTACCAGATGCTCATGAAGTTAATAGCTCACGGTGCAAACACGCCGATGAGTTACAATAACGTGGCTGAAGCATGTTGACCAGACCACACACTAGAAAGTGAAGGGGCGACGACATTTCGGTCCGTCCTGGACCATTCTCAAGTCGATTGTGAATCGACTTGAGAATGGTCCAGGACGGACCGAAACGTCGTCGTCCCTTCACCTTCTAGTATGTGGTCCGGTCAACAAACACGCCAATTTGTTTTGTGTCAGTTCTCAGAGCGTCGGGCTTAATGTTCGTAGCTTTAGTAGTGAGAGAGAGCTCCAAGGATCCTTGTTATGACGGAAGTGTAGACGCGTGATAACAGGAACTAAGCATAACAAAAAACATTTTTCCTGTTCCTTATAGTGATAACAGTATCATATTATCAACGGTAATCCTGAGCAAGTTACAAGATAGACGAAGTATAACATATAAACAGAGGCCTCATTTCCAAGTGATGTCGGGGGATTTACCTCAGCCAAGCAATCTATTCATATCAGCATCACAGGAAGGCTTACAAACGATTACAAATTATTCATCTTTATATTTCTTAATGCTATCTATCTTGACAGTAGAGCTGGCAGCGGTATAGGCATTACTAAGGCTAATATTTTTTATACTGATTAACTTGTTCTATCGACACAAAACCATTGATGCTCTAGACTTTTTAAAACTATGTGAAAGAGGTAACGTTGAATACAGCCCACGTTTGATCTTCGCAAATATGATGTAATTATTTTGAACACAATAAGACTCGTCTTATCCAAATCTTGAGCTACAACTACTGATCAGAGACATTATCTCGTTAAAGTAACCGTGATATATCTGTACTTCAGCCTAGAGTTTAAACCTATTGTCTTGTGTATGACCCTCTGTCCAGTGAGACAGTGAATACCAGCATATGTACCTGAAGTAATTCACACATTATATCCTTTTAAGTAAGAGACGCATCCATTCACCCATCAAGCAGTCTTGGCTGCTCCTTCTGATATTTGCATTTCATTAAATACGTACTCCATGACGACCTGTTAATTATCATATACAGATTATTCACCATTCATTCTTCACATGTCAAGTTTTCACTCGAGAAATCTTAAATATATAATCGTTTTCGACAAATTCATGTACACGTCTGAATATACTTTTAGTGTCAATTTTTGTTGTTAATTATTAACCGTTTCTGCTGAAAGTGTCAGCGTAGTTGAAGTGCAGTTTTACTGAAAAGGAATATGGCTCATTTGACTCCACTTTCACTCGCCTACGACCAACCTAAGCTTCACTCTGAACTTCTTGTCGATATCCAGGAGCGCCATGGTGACTGGTCGAATGGCCCGGTTCTGCTTCACGAGCCTCAACATGGCACTGCCGCTTGGCACTGAAACGTCAACCGTAGCTTCCTCCATGTTGTCCTTAATGGGTGACGGGTCTTCAGTCTTCCTGGGTACAGATAATGGCGGATCTAGCGGCAATCGAGGAGGCAGGAGAAGAGGTGGACGGAGAAGAGAAGATTGTGGAAGGGAAAGAGTGGACGGTGTCAAATAGGAGGATGTCTTCAGTCTCAACTTAGGAAGGTGACCTTCCTGGAGAACGCGGGAACGAGACTGTCCGGTATGGAAGGGCCTAATGGTGTGCTCTGGAGCATATCGACAAGTGGGCCCGGGGCGGTCCCTCCGAATGAGAGCGGGCCCTCGGCGTTGGTTTACTTTGGGCATGGTGGTATATGGGAAGATGTTCTTTTGCGTATGGGCATTGCAATCGATCGTGGGCGACTCATTCAAGAAGGGTCGTAGGGTCCTCGCAGGTAAGGCAGTTGTATCCGGGGTGAGGTAAGAGTGGTCAATATCTGAATAGAGCGAAGTGTTGTCCTCTTCGAGTAACGAAGGAGCTCTCCCAAGTGGAAGAGTACAGCGAGGACTCAACTCCACCGGTGTGTTTACACAGTGGCTGACGTTTGATCGACAGCTCTTGGATTGCTTTCTTGAAGCTCTCGGCTTTGAGGAGAGACGTTGACTCGTCGATCCTGAGAGGGTATCTGGAGTAGAAGAATGTTCGAGTGAGGACTGGTAGTTGAAGGAGCAGGAAGTAGAATAGGCTGGAGTCCCACTCCGCTCTTCCCTAGAACCTTGAGACTGGAAGAGGTGAAGCGCATTTGAATATAATATAGAAGTTTATTAGTTACATTTTCTAATCATTCATATCTGAATAAACCCACAATTATAAATCAAAGAAAAATACAAGCAGCCACAGTGATGATCCTAGTGTGAGAAGGGGACGTCAGTGTGAGATAGGGATGTCAGTGTGAGATGGATGATGTCAGTATGAGATGCTCGAGTTGTATGTTATCTAGTGAAAGAATTTAAAAACAATAAATGTTAAAGTAATATTTTTCTTTATTTTTTAGAGGGGGAGAGGGAGAAGGGAGTGGGGAGGATGCAGGGAAGTGGGAAGACGGAAGGTTGGGGAGAGAGGGATTATCTTTACTGTCAATATTACTGACAAATATAAAAGACAAAAGATAGAGACTGAAAGTAAAGGTAGTAAAGCAAGGAGTCATTGGCGGAGGAAATAGAGCTCAGTAAAAAAATGTTTTCATCGACGTCATTTTTTGGGTGGAAAAACGCAATCACTAGTGTATGTATAAGCTGGACGTCAAGACCTGGTGTAGACGTCACCTGGACGTCAAGACCTGGTGTAGACGTCACCTGGACGTCAAGACCTGGTGTAGACCTCACCTGGACGTCAAGACCTGGTGTAGACGTCACCTGGACGTCAAGAATGGGGAAGAATAGATGAGAGACGAAGGGATAGGTGGGGTATGAGGTACAATAGGGCACGAATGAGAAGGGATACGAGAGAAATGGTAGGTGGGAATTTAAAAAAAAAAACATTAAGAATGTGAGAGGATACGTGAGGAATAAGTGAGGAAGAAGTGAGGGGTATGATGGACAAAATACTCACCTTGGAGAGCCAGCATTGATACATAAGACAGGCGGAGCCCAGGAACACAACCAGGCCGCCCACACCCACAGCGACGTACATCCAGTTGTCTGTGGAGCACAGCCAGAGGGTGAGGGGAGGTGTGGAGCACAGCCAGGGGGGGGTGAGGGGAGGTGTGGAGCACAGCCAGGGGGGGGTGAGGGGAGGTGTGGAGTACAGCCAGGGGGGGTGAGGGGAGGTGTGGAGTACAGCCAGGGGGTGAGGGGAGGTGTGGAGTACAGCCAGGGGGGGTGAGGGGAGGTGTGGAGTACAGCCAGGGGGGGGGGTGAGGGGAGGTGTGGAGTACAGCCAGGGGGGTGAGGGGAGGTGTGGAGCACAGCCAGAGAAGGTGAGGGGAGGTGTGGAGTACAGCCAGGGGGTGAGGGGAGGTGTGGAGTACAGCCAGAGGGGTGAGGGGAGGTGTGGAGTACAGCCAGAGGGGTGAGGGGAGGTGTGGAGTACAGCCAGAGGGGTGAGGGGAGGTGTGGAGTACAGCCAGGGGGTGAGGGGAGGTGTGGAGTACAGCCAGAGGGGTGAGGGGAGGTGTGGAGTACAGCCAGAGGGTGAGGGGAGGTGTGGAGTACAGCCAGAGGGGTGAGGGGAGGTGTGGAGTACAGCCAGAGGGGTGAGGGGAGGGTGTGGAGTACAGCCAGGGGGTGAGGGGAGGTGTGGAGTACAGCCAGGGGGTGAGGGGAGGTGTGGAGTACAGCCAGGGGGGTGAGGGGAGGTGTGGAGTACAGCCAGAGGGGTGAGGGGAGGTGTGGAGTACAGCCAGAGGGGTGAGGGGAGGTGTGGAGTACAGCCAGGGGGGGTGAGGGGAGGTGTGGACGAGATGAGATCTCGTTTAATAAATTGTCATCCACATTTCCGTGGAAATAAGACTAGTCAATAGCTCAGTTGATAGAGCATCGACTTCGCACGCATGGGGACCCCGGTTCGAGTCTCCTAGAACTCAGGTGAATAGAATACATCTTGTCTGTTTCGTCATTTTGAAACTATAGGGCTTACATATCCGTATTCTGACTGCGTTTTTACGTGTACCTGTATTTTCATTTACTAGTTTCAGTATACATTTGTCTATGAATATTTGTGTCTGCAAATATATATATCTATTCATATGTATGTCTACATAATTATCTATATCTACGTATAACTGTAACCGCGTATATGTCAATATATGTCTCTGGCATTGTGTCTGTGTATATTTCTATCTACAGCACCTCTTTCAGACTCGTAAATCTGCATGGCCCAATATGCCGAACTATTTCGTTTATTTTGTAACATTCTCCTTCCCGAAGGCAACAGAGTCGTGTGTTCCATAACGCGTCTCTGGGTAATCCCTGCAGCGTGAGGGAGCACCTCAGTTGCTTAGCTTAAGGACCATCGGAGCCTATAGCGTGAACCCATGATGTGTCCCCCCTCAAATCTGTGTACCACTGAACCACAGGAGGAGTGTGGGATCATTAATAGGTCTATTAAACTTAGATGTTGGGGGTATTGAGGCTTACAGTAAGTTTGAATTGGGGTTTTTAATAGACTCTGGAATGAAAGAGGTAATGGGGTGATTCCAATATGAATAGATTATAAACTGCAGTGTCAAATGGCACGGTGATTGTAATAGAGGGTGGTACATTGATTGCAATTGTTTTTTTTCTACCACAGACGTGGCCCCACACACACACACACACACACATATTGATTGCAATGAAAGGAGTTACAGTGATTGCAATGAGAAAAGAGAGCGTGATTGCATTGGGAGGGGTGGAGGCGTACTAGTTTTAGAAAAGCATTTCTCCCTTTATGAACCTAATTACAGGATTGGGTGATGTATTTTTTCTATTTATATCTCTATTCGCCTAACTTCCCCGTGTGAATGCAATTTGAATTTCATCATAAAACCCGATGCAGATTACCTTGTAAGGTAATTATCAGGAGAAACCGCTAAGCCATTATGACTAATATAGCAATTGGAAGGGATCAGAATAAGGATTTGGGATGGGACGGGGGAAAGGAATGGGTGCCCAACAAATTGGACGGTCGGGGATTAAACGCCGACCTGCATAAAGCGAGACCGTGGTTCTACGGTTTCTTAATGGTATGAGAACCTTCCATTATTTTTAAGGGAGGGAGACACGACTGTTAACGTGATGTTTTGGGCATTTCGGCCCCTATATTACATGGATGTTTAACGAGATGACTAAAAATATAACTATCGAACGTCGTAATTAACACGTTTGACAAAATAACAAAGAATTGTTATGTATCACGTTAGTTGTTATGTATTTTGTAACCAGTTGGTCACTGGAAATGTATCAGTAAAAATGCACATTAAGAAAATATTTGGAGCAAGACGGAAATAGACCCAGCGTCCTGGGTAACCCGAGACGCGCGACTTAACCTCTTATTTCAGCGTTATATCAAATTTAGCACATGGTGGTCCATGGGTTAAGACGCGCGCGTCTGGGATGACGCAGGACGCTGGTTCTATCCCCAGTCCTACTTCTATGACTGTCTCACATACATGTTGACCAAACCACACACTACAAAGTGAAGAGACGACGGCGTTTCGGTCCGTTCTGGACCATTCTCAAGTCGATTGTGTGAGAATGGTCCAGGACGGACCGAAACGTCGTCGTCCCTTTACTTTCTAGTGTGTGTGGTTTGGTCAACATATTTCAGTCACGTTACTGTGACTCCTCGTCTGCATTCTCACATACATCTCACTTTATTATGATTTCCTTGTGTAAACTCAACGATAATTTTACCTGTAAGGAAGTTCGTTGTCCCATCCATCTCTGATAGAGAGAATGTCGTCCTCTAACGCACTCTTAACCGCATGGATCTCAGTGGACAGGTGGCTGGCCTGGCCCCATCCTCCAGCTGAATGCTCAGCCAAGGAACTGTCTGCTTTGGGAAGCTGGTGCCAGTTGTCACATGATTCGTGCAGTACGTTCCGGCCTCCCCCAGATCATCCGGATAACACGGTTTCCGGAACACAGTTAGAGCTCTTTGCCCCACGTTACGGAATTGTGTTTTAGACTTTAAAGGAAATGACTCGCTGAGAGGAAACAGCGTGATATAACGCTCTCCTGAACAGAGAGGTGATCGGAATTTTCTGAGTTTGCTGTTGTCATGCGCCGTTGTTAGTAGACAAAAAGAACGAAAGTAGACAGAACTAATTATAATTATTAAACGCTGAGCGTGCAAGCCGTTTCACACTAAATACATTGTTAATACACAACATGTATTTTACAGAACAACGTTAGTTTGTTTATAAATACACTACACTACACACACATTTGTTCATGTGTTTATAAATATTTTTTATTTATATATACAAGAGTTCTTACATTCTTGTAAGACCATTACTAGCAGACATAGCATTTTGGGCAAGTTCTTAATCCTAATTTCCCCAGATTATGACCAGCCAAATCGTTTAACACCCAGGTACCCATTCACTGTTGGGTGAATAGTGGCTACAGTTAAGGATTGGTGCCAAGTCAAGCTTCCCCAGCCAGGATTCGAACCCAGGCCAAAGCGCTGCGCGAGTGCTTTAGCGCAATATATAAAATTCATTGTTGTTGAGGTACTTGAGGTTATCTTGAGATGAGATGATTTCGGGGCTTTAGTGTCCCTGCGGCTCGGTCCTCGACCAGGCCTCCACCCCCAAGGAAGCAGCCTGTGACAGCTGACTAACACCCAGGTACCTATTTTACTGCTAGGTAACAGGGGCATAGGGTGAAAGAAACTCTGCCCATTGTTTCTCTCCGGCGCCCGGGATCGAACCCGGGACCACAGGATCACAAGTCCAGCGTGCTGTCCGCTCGGCCGACCGGCTCCCATATAGCATGGCAAAATGATATACCTCGTTGTTTGTACGTTGTTTGGAGATATTAACTATTACAATTACTGCATGTCATAGATGATGATTCTCCTGTAAGGAATTCGACGAAGATCTTACAGGCGAATTATTTCCTAAATGTCAATTTTCAATTTGGAATTTCTCTCTCACAGCGTTGTCATCAACACCTCTTGAACCTGTCATTATGAAAGCGCTTCCGAACGTCTCAAGTGTTCACTAGAACGTTCATCTTTTTTTTGTAACTTAAACGCTAAACAAAATAACAAATTTACTACCATAAATCACTGCTGTGTTGGCCTCTGCACTTACTCCATGATTTATTTGCAGATAGGCTCAGTGTACACTTAATCAGAATTAACACAAAGGTCTTGTGAATGGACATACCAGAGTAAATAAAGATTCACATTTAACTCTGATTCGCTTAAGAAACGAAAACAATGTATGAAACTCATTTTAGGTATGATAGCAGAGGTTTCATTCCGCCTGGTTTTGCAGTTTTTTGTTTGCTTAAGTTGACCACATATTGTCATTTTCTTAGTATCTACACTAAAGAAAACGATGCTCATTGTTTGAAGGGTAGACTTATGTAATTTTCAGCACCTCCTCTCGCGCTCTCTCTCTCTCTCTCTCTCTCTCTCTCTCTCTCTCCTCCCCCACTTAAAGAATTCAGTCTAGTTAATCGCTGAGAAGCATGTCATACTACTGTGTATCAGATTACCACTAATCCTACACATTAATGAAGGGAAAAAAGTGTTGAATTAATATTGGTTCACAAGGTACTGACACGTTGTTATATTTCCAATATTTTCGGTGCGTATTTAGTGTGTTAAAAAGTTAAACACTGTATAGGATTGCCACCAGAGGGACTTCGATAAGCCAGTAAGAAGAAACACATGTTTAGTGACTTAACCACTACAACTTTAACCACTGTCAGAGTAGATAACAAAGGGAATGCATTAGGCAGTGATGTGGTGGAGGCTGACTCCATACACAGTTTCAAATGTAGATTTGATAGAGCCCAGTTGGCTTAGAAATCTGTACACCTGTTGATTGACAGTCGAGAGGTGGGACCAAAGAGCCAGAGCTCAAGCCCCGCAAGCACATTTAGGATGTTAGTTGTTTTAGATTCAGCTACTTGGAACAAAAGTTCCAAGTAGCACGGGCTATGGTGAGCCCGTAGTGGACTTACCTGGCACAGGAGCCGGGCTGTAACGTCACAACTTGGAGAGTACACACAACTGTTTAACTCCCTGGCAGTTATTTACTGCTAGGTGAACAGGTGCATCAAGCTAAAGAAACATTGCCCATTTGTTTCTGCCTCGAACTGGAATCGAACCCGGCCTCTTAGGACAACGAGCCCGCAAGTGCCGTCAGCTTAACCGCAAGGCCCTGAAATTTCAGTGTGTCAATGTACTGGCCTAATTGTGTTTGCGGGGATTGAGCTTCGGCTCTTTGGTTCTGTAACACTGTAAAGGTGTTTGGTTTAATTTTATTTAATACATACATGGAGATATATGAGTCACAGACAAGGATTTTGACAGACGCCAGCTTGTCTGGCCTGGATCTCACACCTCTAGTGTTAATGACACCGAGTTGACCTGAGGTCAGGTCATGCGAATCTCACCTAGCTCTCGCTATTCTTATAATTGAGCCGGGTAGCCTTCAAACATGCCGACGTTTAAGGAGTGGCTTGGTAGAGTGCCGGAGGCTATCTAACTTGTGGGCGGAGTTAGCCACTAGGTTTCCCAATATATACTCGGAGAGATATCGATTCAGCATGAGGAGAAGGACAGCAGAAGCAGAGCCATAGACAGAAGAACAGACAGCAGCGGCCAGCCGTCCAGACAGGCGGTCTGCCGGCGGGGGCGGGACAGTCTCTGTCAACTACATACCCCCCCCCCTTTCTCTATTCCACGGAGACTCTTAAGACTCGGAGACACTTGGTGAGTTGAACATTGAGGACTTTGTCGTGTTCACTAAACAGGTGTTGTGTGATGATCAGGGGCAGTCGAGTTGTAGGGTTCTCGAATTCTTGGATGATGACTCACTTTGAATATTAAGCTTTGAACATTTATACTTGCTTAAATTATTGATACTTAGTATGTGAAATATAATTGAAAGTTATTATTTAAATTGTGTTTAACTTTGTTCCCTAGAGTTTTTGAGTTGAGAGGAGAAAGCCTCAGCGGTTACTGGTTTCATGATATTGAGTACATGATACAGATGGAACATACTAATAAATACCTAATGATATCATCTTTGAGGGTATTATGTTGATACAGACAAGTTCCATTCCTTGTCTTGTATGTATATGATCTAGAATGGATGGTGGCAGCATTTTCTATTTTCTATTTCTACTATCTACTATTTCTATTTCTTCTATCTACTCTTCTACTTCTACTATCTACTTTCCTACTTTTACCTATC
>WNGS01004374.1:12643452-12680917 GCA_020271785.1 Procambarus virginalis
CACTGGTGATGGGGTGTCTCCAGCCACCACTGGTGTTGGGGTGCCTCACAGCCACCACTGGTGTGGGGGTCTCCAGCCACACTGGTGTTGGGGTGCCTTCAGCCACCACTGGTGATGGGGTGCCTTCAGCCATCGTCAGTTTCCTGAATTTATTATTGTGACAAATTACTTTGAAATATATATTATGCCAATTAAAATCGTAAAATAATTCCCATTTGTCTATGAAACTCTCATGAAGTTTAAAATTTGAAAAGTAAAAACACAAATCACATATGAAAATACACAAAGTCTATGCACAGAGGGAACAATTACATTTTAATTTAAATATTAATGATGAATAAAGCTTCCAAATTTTAATGTGAGGGTCACATCGAGTCATTGTGATCATAAATGAAGGCATTTTAGTATTCAACAGGTGTGATTAATTTATTAATTTTGATTTTATTTATTTATTTAGTACAGTATTAGTTAAACTGTAAAATATCATCATAAATCATACATCACAGATATCTGCTGTGAAAGAAGTAATATATAATATAATGATAAGAAAGCGTGCTCTTGCCTAGCTCATGAATACAAAGTTACAGCATCGGTAATATATTATGAGGTTGGGGTGGGGTAGGAGGGATGTTTTTGATTTAATGAGGTCATTAAGTCACTGAGGTAAATGACCCTAATGACTGCTTGAAAAAAAAAATGAAAGAAAACGCCCAAATCATCAAACTAAAATTCAGATAAGGTCACTTGAAACATTATATGGAGTAATGAATACATCAGTGTTCACACTAAAAATCTTAGAGAGTGTGAAAAAAAATAAGAGGTAAGAAAAATCTTACACAGATGTTTGAAGCAGGGGAAGAGATTGAGTTAGCGGATATCCCCTTTTCATGCGGTAAGTGGGTGATATCCCCATTTTTGAGGTAATCGAGAAGAGCAGCAACAAATTAAATAAACACAATCTTAAGCTATGGATGGAAGTCAATTCAAAATAGTAAAAATCTGACTAATGACATGTTTACTACTGAAACTCATATTCACCAAATACCTAAATCAAGAAAAAATTCCCCAAGATTGAACATTTGAAAATTCTAAAGGTATCTTTAAGAAAAACAAAAGTTATGCATCTGAAAGTTACTGAGTGATCAGCCTGTCCATATGCAAGGTTATGGAGAAAATTATTTAGGAGGAAATCATTGACCATTTCACAGTCCAATCTTGCAAATGCATTACAACATCGATTTAGTAAACAAAAATAAATTCTGCTTACCAAAGCACCTCACATTTCTGGGAACAATAACCAGCTACACAGTGAATCTCCATTAGAGATGTAGTGTACTTGATCTTCACTGTAGTGTAGTGTACATGATCTTCACTGTAGTGTAGTGTACATGATCTTCACTGTAGTTTAGTGTACTTGATCTTCACTGTAGTGTAGTGTACTTGATCTTCACTGTAGTGTAGTGTACTTGATCTTCACTGTAGTGTAGTGTACATGATCTTCACTGTAGTTTAGTGTACTTGATCTTCACTGTAGTGTAGTGTACATGATCTTCACTGTAGTGTAGTGTACATGATCTTCACTGTAGTGTAGTGTACTTGATCTTCACTGTAGTGTACTTGATCTTCACTGTAGTGTAGTGTACATGATCTTCACTGTAGTGTAGTGTACAGGATCTTCACTGTAGTGTAGTGTACAGGATCTTCACTGTAGTGTAGTGTACATGATCTTCACTGTAGTGTAGTGTACAGGATCTTCACTGTAGTGTAGTGTACATGATCTTCACTGTAGTGTAGTGTACATGATCTTCACTGTAGTGTAGTGTACTTGATCTTCACTGTAGTGTAGTGTACTTGATTTTCACTGTAGTGTAGTGTACTTGATCTTCACTGAAGATTTTGTTCAAGGACCACAGCAAGAATGGTCACAGACGCAACATGCACATACAGTCAACAGGAAAATACCACTATGGATTAAACAATGGTTTCAAAAATAAAATAAAGGGTCATTCTAAAAGGAGAAGAATCTGACAAATAAATTGTTGATAAATTGCCGATTGTGAGTCGAGATGGAATCTTAGCCAAATATCTCTAACTCTAACTAACGGTTTGCTAACTGTAGGTAGTAACTAAGTGATTATAAATTATCCACCACTGCCTACTGGATGGGGGGGGGGGCGGTGTGCAGGACAAACATATCAATTGTGACACTAGTTCTCCTCTTATATCAGTTGCTTAATTTAGAAATTGTACTTGTGGTCGATCTCGACCCCAATGATGATGTGACGATGTCTATTGAATTTTGTAACTAGTTCATCAAGACTATAACTTACTTATCCAAATGAATTGTGGGGTTCAGTCCCTGAGCCATTATGTGCCTCTGTAACCCTTTCCACTACCGCCTACAAGATGGGTATGGGGTGCCTAATAATTGAATAAACTGAGTCGAGATTTGCCCGATACGGTACGGGCCTTAGTGGTTTTGCAAGAACGTACTTTAATCACAGAAATATGTTCTCTCACAATCCATTGTGCCTTCTTTTAAATATATAAAAATATATAATATAGAAATTTGTAAAAGCTTAATGCAGAACAACACAAACCATCGCAGAACAGAGTAAACTCTCATAATTGGGAAGACTGATCGCCTCAGAGCTAACAACACCCGCACACCAGATATGACAAGGCTGATCTAACCGACATCTTTACAATTATAAACAAATTGGAAGCATTGATTCAGACAAAATTCCTTAAAAGGTTCAAGGTAACTCTCACATTGGGCAACAACTTCAAACTCAGCAAGCCACGAGGTAGGAGAGAACAGATGAATTTTGGTCCATAGGTAAACAAACCCATGGAATCGCCTGGCCACTAAGCTGTGAATGCCATGACAGTACTTCAGTTCACAACACACAACTGGGCAAATTCGCAGACGAGGAGTCACAATAACGTGGCTGAAATATGCTGACCAAACCCCACGCTAGAAAGTGAAGGGACGACGACGTTTCGGTCCGTCCTGGACCATTCTCAAGTCGATTGTGTGGGCAAATTCCTCGAGCATAACGAGAGGACCACTTCCATAAACAACTGGCTTCTTGTCCCCGTCGAGGCCACCAGGAATGGTGGCCCCCAGGGTAAGGTAAATTAAAGTATTCAAATATTCCAGCTTCCAATATTCTTGTATCTAAGCCCTGCAGCGCCCCATTACTATATCCTACAACAGGATTTATTATTACAAACAAAACAAAATCATGTTACTTAGGGGTTATAAGGACATTCTTCAGCTTCACTTGGGAGAGTGTTATGCTTTCTCTGATATGGTTGACTAAGCATACGCTGGACTTTTGTATTTGTAACGAGAAGAACTGTGTATTCTTTAAATGAATGTGTTACATAATATTGTAAATATTTATAAATTAATGTATATGGAATTTTATAGTTTACCACTAATTCGTTTTCTATAGCGATTTCATAACGCTATCCTTTTAAAAAAACGCACAATAAGTTATGGGTAACTATAATAATATCTATTCTGGATTGTAAATGATTAGTTGGAGAGAGTAAGCCTGTTATTCTTATCGAGGTCTTCCTAGCCATAGAGTGAGTCAGTTCGCGAGACCACCTATCCACATACTAGTCAGACTCAACTATGCTTAACCCTAATGATCGAGAAACACCCACATCATCCACAAACACTACTGTTTTCCTATGAGCCTTGGGGAGCATTCGACCACAAATAAATGTTACTGAAGTGTTTTTAAAACTGCAAATTACAGTTTTATATATATATATATATATATATATATATATATATATATATATATATATATTCGTCTCTTCTACACTTATACATTATTACACCGGAACTGCTACAGTATATAGTGAGTTATTGAGCATTCGCCCCACCGTGAGGGGTCCCAGTAGCACAGTCGGGTTCGTTATTGATAGATAGACCTAGTACATACACTACCTAAAGCCACTAGCACCCATAGCGTTTCAGGCAATACGTTCTCCACTCGCAATACCGAAAATTTCGGGTTCGAATCCCGGGTGGGACAGAAATGGTTTGTCCAGTTTTCTATCTAATGCCGTTGTTCACCTAGCAGTGAGTAGGTACCCTGGAGATACTCAGCTTGTTGTGGGTTGCATCATGTAATTCGACCTTGGGGGGGGGGGAGTTTCGTTATAAGCATAATATGTACTGTATGTCTAAACTGGCTGCCTGTCAGCTGAGTGGACAGCGCTTCGGATTCGTAGTCCTAAGGTTCCGGGTTCGATCCCCGGTGGAGGCAGAGACAAATGGGACAAATGTTTCTTTCACCCTGATGCCCCTGTTATCTAGCAGTAAATAGATACCTGCGAGTTAGACAGCTGCTACGGGCAAGGACCGAGCCGCGGGGACGCTAAGCCCCGAAATCATCTCAAGATAACCTGTCCCCCGACACAATGAATTAAATTCAAAGTGGTAATTAAAGTGCTTTTAAAAACAGCATATAATTACATCATCTATTACATAATTGTTGCATTACATAGTAAATATTGGGTACAGATCCCGTTACCTTGAGGTGCTTCCGGGGCTTAGCGTCCCCGCGGCCCGATCGTCGACCAGGCCCGTGTATCATTATGTGTTCCAGTATTCATAATGTTTACAGAATTTAGAATATCTCAACCCGTTGGATCTGAGGTCAGTCAGTATGGGACATTCTTCAATATAATGTTCAAAGGAATGTTCACATTGTTTACAAGGAACATTATAATGTTCACAAACCTGACTCACGGTGAATTCGACACGAAGTTTGGTCAAGCCACCACACCCATCTGTGTCCCAGACGTTGCTTGGCAGCTAAAACATGACATTACCGAGTTCTTGCTTTATTAAATCCATATACCAACGTCTCCTCACAGTATTTATCACAATGTTTAATGCTACGGCAGTCAGGTCTTCGTGAATGTGTTAGGTCTATTAAATTTTCACTGGAGATTCCATTCAGTATTCTCTCTGTCACTGAAGATGCGGATTGAATTTTGTAACTAGCTCGTCAAGATTGTAACTTGCTTAGCTAAATGAGTTGTGGGGTTCAGTCCCTGAGTCCATTATGTGCCTCTGTAACCCTTTCCACTACTGCCCACAAAATGGGTATGGGGTGCATAATAAATGAACTAAACTAACACTGCTAAGGAAACCCTTATATTACTTTCTATTACTGGTCTTCTTCAGGTTGTCCTTGCAAGCAGGTTAATGGTATTATGCTTTGATACACAAATATATGATGACATCCATGGGAATTTAATCTCAAATCCATTTTCTTTTGCGGTTACGTATATTTGATGGGCAACTAATTCATCTTTTATCTGCTTCTAGGACCGTCAGTGTACCACTGATACACGTCGTTATGCATCACCTGAGAACTCGCTCTGATACTTTTCATTGTTAATAGTTTAAATAACATAGTATGTACATTATCTGTCTTATTTGCACTTACGAAATCTATTAATCTGTCTAAGTTATCCTGTGGATTGATTGGCTGACTGAAGATTAATTGGGTCAGGTACATGTTTTACATTTTGATGGAGTTGGCTACCTTATGAAACCAAAATGAGTAATCCATTTCCATTTCCTATAGCCCTCAAGTGAATAAAACTTTGTGACAGCTTAGTTTCAGAATTCAAATGATGAGATTTACTCAGGGACCACTCCGAAAACTATGCTCATAGTCAAAAATTTCTCCCTAACGGTAAGTAATATCAGCCTCATTTATGTGAAAGACGGTTTAAGATGCTCGTAAAAGATGATCAATCTCAGTACCTAATTAAGGATGATAAATCCCCAGTTGTTCTGAGTATTGAGTCCAGTACTCGGATATTTTCGCTTCCCGGACTCAAGAGTAATGATTTCCTCTCTCTATTTATATTCGCCTGGTTCCAGTTATCACCAGAGTGTTGGTGCTTGGCCTGCAGGTCATCGAGCAACATGATAGGCGTGATCTACAGGGATTTAACCTGCGCTGACCAGGTAGTGGGACCTTGAGGACCAACGCTGCGGTGCATCTTGACGATTCATTGTTTCCACTTCCTCTTGCTCCTTTTAAAAAAAATTTGTCTGCGGTGGGGTAAAGGTATATACAATAATTCATAATTTAATACAGTAATCTTCCGTCGACGTAACTTGAGCTACCCAGAACGAGAGAGCTACCATTGGGTGAAACGATGTAGATTATTATTAACATTTTTATTTACAAAATTAAGTACAATTTTGCCTAATGAGGATTTAAATTAAGTCTTATTAAAGTGAGGATAATGCTGGTATTCACTGTCACACAGGACAGAGGGTCATACACAAGGCAATAAGTCTAAACTGTAGGCTGAAGCACATATATATCATGGTTACAATCAATGTTTTGTAGAGAGAGAGTAGTATTTCAAGTGTGCAGAGAGTAGCGAGTGAAGAGATTCCACTGTAAACAAACATTTTTGCTTGGCAGGCTATGAAACAAGTGATGGCATCTAAATGTAAATGGAGCAGTAGATTATGGTACCAGATGCTCATGAAGTTAATAGCTCACGGTGCAAACACGCCGATGAGTCACAATAACGTGGCTGAAGAATGTTGACCAGACCACACACTAGAAAGTGAAGGGGCGACGACATTTCGGTCCGTCCTGGACCATTCTCAAGTCGATTGTGAATCGACTTGAGAATGGTCCAGGACGGACCGAAACGTCGTCGTCCCTTCACCTTCTAGTATGTGGTCCGGTCAACAAACACGCCAATTTTGTTTTGTGTCAGTTCTCAGAGCGTCGGGCTTAATGTTCGTAGCTTTAGTAGTGAGAGAGAGCTCCAAGGATCCTTGTTATGACGGAAGTGTAGACGCGTCTTCTCAGATATCTCTAAATAACAGGAACTAAAGCATAACAAAAAACATTTTTCCTGTTCCTTATAGTGATAACAGTATCATATTATCAACGGTAATCCTGAGCAAGTTACAAGATAGACGAAGTATAACATATAAACAGAGGCCTCATTTCCAAGTGATGTCGGGGGATTTACCTCAGCCAAGCAATCTATTCATATCAGCATCACAGGAAGGCTTACAAACGATTACAAATTATTCATCTTTATATTTCTTAATGCTATCTATCTTGACAGTAGAGCTGGCAGCGGTATAGGCATTACTAAGGCTAATATTTTTTATACTGATTAACTTGTTCTATCGACACAAAACCATTGATGCTCTAGACTTTTTAAAACTATGTGAAAGAGGTAACGTTGAATACAGCCCACGTTTGATCTTTGCAAATATGATGTAATTATTTTGAACACAATAAGACTCGTCTTATCCAAATCTTGAGCTACAACTTCTGATCAGAGACATTATCTCGTTAAAGTAACTGTGATATATCTGTACTTCAGCCTAGAGTTTAAACCTATTGTCTTGTGTATGATCCTCTGTCCAGTGAGACAGTGAATACCAGCATATGTACCTGAAGTAATTCACACATTATCTCCTTTTAAGTCAGAGACGCATCCATTCACCCATCAAACAGTCTTGGCTGCTCCTTCTGATATTTGCATTTCATTGAATACGTACTCCATGACGACCTGTTAATTATCATATACAGATTATTCACCATTCATTCTTCACATGTCAAGTTTCACTCGAGAAATCTTAAATATATAATCGTTTCGACAATTCATGTACACGTCTGAATATACTTTTAGTGTCATTTTTTTTAATTATTAATCGTTTCTGCTGAAAGTGTCAGCGTAGTTGAAGTACAGTTTTACTGAAAAGGAATATGGCTCATTTGACTCCACTTTCACTCGCCTACGACCAACCTAAGCTTCACTCTGAACTTCTTGTCGATATCCAGGAGTGCCATGGTGACTGGTCGAATGGCCCGGTTCTGTTTCACGAGCCTCAACATGGCACTGTCGCTTGGCACTGAAACGTCAACCGTAGCTTCCTCCATGTTGTCCTTAATGGGTGACGGGGCTTCAGTCTTGCTGGGTACAGATAATGGCGGATCTAGCGGCAATCGAGGAGGCAGGAGAAGAGGTGAACGGGGAAGAGGAGATTGTGGAAGGGAAAGAGTGGACGGTGTCAAGTAGGAGGATGTCTTCAGTCTCATCTTGGGAAGGTGACCTTCCTGGAGAACGCGGGAACGAGACTGTCCGGTATGGAAGGGCCTAATGGTGTGCTCTGGAGCATATCGACGAGTGGGCCCGGGCGGTCCCTCCGATTGAGAGCGGGCCCTCGGCGTTGGTTTACTTTGGGCATGGTGGTATATGGGAAGATGTTCTTTTGCGTATGGGCATTGCAATCGATCGTGGGCGACTCATTCAAGAAGGGTCGTAGGGTCCTCGCAGGTAAGGTAGTTGTATCCGGGGTGAGGTAAGAGTGGTCAATATCTGAGTAGAGCGAAGTGTTGTCCTCTTCGAGTAACGTAGGAGCTCTCCGAAGTGGAAGAGTACAGCGAGGACTCAACTCCACCGGTGTGTTTACACAGTGGCTGACGTTTGATCGACGGCTCTTGGATTGTTTTCTTGAAGCTCTCGGCTTTGAGGAGAGACGTCGACTCGTCGATCCTGGGAGGGTATCTGGAGTAGAAGAATGTTCGAGTGAGGACGGGTAGTTCGAGGAGCAGGAAGTAGAATAGGCTGGAGTCCCACTCCGCTCTTCCCTAGAACCTTGAGACTGGAAGAGGTGAAGCGCATTTGAATATAATATAGAAATTTATTAGTTACATTTTCTAATCATTCATATCTGAATAAACCCACAATTATAAATCAAAGAAAAATACAAGCAGCCACAGTGATGATCCTAGTGTGAGAAGGGGACGTCAGTGTGAGATAGGGATGTCAGTGTGAGATGGGGATGTCAGTGTGAGATGCTCGAGTTGTATGTTATCTAGTGAAAGAATTTAAAAACAATAAATGTTAAATTAATATTTTTCTTTATTTTTAGAGGAGGAGAAGGGAGGAGGGAGTGGGGAGGATGCAGGGAAGTGGGAAGACGGAAGGTTGGGGAGAGAGGGATTATCTTTACTGTCAATATTACTGACAAATATAAAAGACAAAAGATAGAGACTGAAAGTAAAGATAGTAAAGCAAGGAGTCATTGGCGGAGGAAATAGAGCTCAGTAAAAAATGTTTTCATCGACGTCATTTTTTGGGTGGAAAACGCAATCACTAGTGTATGTATAAGCTGGACGTCAAGACCTGGTGTAGACGTCACCTGGACGTCAAGACCTGGTGTAGACGTCACCTGGACGTCACGACCTAGTGTAGGCGTCACCTGGACGTCAAGACCTGGTGTGGGCGTCACGTGGACGTCAAGACCTAGTGTAGACTTCACGTGGACGTCAAGACCTAGTGTAGACTTCACGTGGACGTCAAGAATGGGGAAGAATAGATGAGAGACGAAGGGATAGGTGGGGTATGAGTATGAGGTGCGATAGGGTACGAATGAGAAGGGATACGAGAGAAATGGTAGGTGGGAAATTAAAAAAAAACACATTAAGAATGTGAGAGGATACGTGAAGAATACGCGAAAAAATAAGTGAGGAAGAAGTGCGAGGTATGAAGGACAAAAAACTCACCTTGGAGAACCAGCATTGATACATAAGACAGGCGGAGCCCAGGAACATAACCAGGCCGCCCACGCCCACAGCGACGTACAGCCAGTTGTCTGTGGAGCACAGTCAGGGGGTGAGGGGAGGTGTGGAGTACAGCCAGAGGGGTGAGGGGAGGTGTGGAGTACAGCCAGAGGGTGAGGGGAGGTGTGGAGTACAGCCAGGGGGGTGAGGGGAGGTGTGGAGTACAGCCAGAGGGGTGAGGGGAGGTGTGGAGTACAGCCAGAGGGGTGAGGGGAGGTGTGGAGTACAGCCAGAGGGGGTGAGGGGAGGTGTGGACGAGATGAGATCTCGTTTAATAAATTGTCATCCACATTTCCGTGGAAATAAGACTAGTCAATAGCTCAGTTGATAGAGCATCGACTTCGCACGCGTGGGGACCCCGGTTCGAGTCTCCTAGAACTCAGGTGAATAGAATACATCTTGTCTGTTTCGTCATTTTGAAACTATAGGGCTTACATATCCGTATTTCTGACTGCGTTTTTACGTGTACCTGTATTTTCATTTACTAGTTTCAGTATACATTTGTCTATGAATATTTGTGTCTGCATATATATATCTATTCGTATGTATGTTTACATAATTATCTATATCTACGTATAACTGTAACCGCGTATATGTCATATATGTCTCTGGCATTGTGTCTGTGTATATTTCTATCTACAGCACCTCTTTCAGACTCGTAAATCTGCATGGCCCAATATGCCGAACTATTTCGTTTATTTTGTAACATTCTCCTTCCCGAAGGCAACAGAGTCGTGTGTTCCATAACGCGTCTCTGGGTAATCCCTGCAACGTGAGGGAGCACCTCAGTTGCTTAGCTTAAGGACCATCGGAGCCTATAGCGTGGACCCATGATGTGTCCCCCCTCAAATCTGTGTACCACTGAACCACAGGAGGAGTGTGGGATCATTAATAGGTCTATTAAACTTAGATGTTGGGGGTATTGAGGCTTACAGTAAGTTTGAATTGGGGTTTTTAATAGACTCTGGAATGAAAGAGGTAATGGGGGGATTCCAATATGAATAGATTATAAACTGCAGTGTCAAATGGCACGGTGATTGTAATAGAGGGTGGTACATTGATTGCAATTGTTTTTTTCTACCACAGACGTGGCCCCACACACACACACACACATATTGATTGCAATGAAAGGAGTTACAGTGATTGCAATGAGAAAAGAGAGCGTGATTGCATTGGGAGGGGTGGAGGCGTACTAGTTTTAGAAAAGCATTTTTCCTTATGAACCTAATTACAGGATTGGGTGATGTATTTTTTCTATTTATATCTCTATTCGCCTAACTTCCCCGTGTGAATGCAATTTGAATTTTCATCAGAAAACCCGATGCAGATTACCTTGTAAGGTAATTATCAGGAGAAACCGCTAAGCCATTATGACTAATATAGCAATTGGAAGGGATCAGAATAAGGATTTGGGATGGGACGGGGGAAGGAATGGGTGCCCAACAAATTGGACGGTCGGGGATTAAACGCCGACCTGCAATAAAGCGAGACCGTGGCTCTACGGTTTCTTAATGGTATGAGAACCTTCCGTTATTTTTAAGGAGGGGAGACACGACTGTTAACGTGAT
Organism: Procambarus virginalis; assembly: GCA_020271785.1. Classification (NCBI taxonomy): domain Eukaryota; kingdom Metazoa; phylum Arthropoda; class Malacostraca; order Decapoda; family Cambaridae; genus Procambarus; species Procambarus virginalis. The sequence continues at coordinate 12,654,674 of WNGS01004374.1, forward strand.
GTTTTGGGCATTTCGGCCCCTATATTACATGGATGTTTAACGAGATGACTAAAAATATAATACCGAACGTCGTAATTAACACGTTTGACAAAATAACAAAGAATTGTTATGTATCACGTAGTTGTTATGTATTTGTAACCAGTTGGTCACTGGAAATGTATCAGTAAAAATGCACATTAAGAAAATATTTGGAGCAAGACGGAAATAGACCCAGCGTCCTGGGTAACCCGAGACGCGCGACTTAACCTCTTATTTCAGCGTTATATCAAATTTAGCACATGGTGGTCCATGGGTTAAGACGCGCGCGTCTGGGATGACGCAGGACGCTGGTTCTATCCCCAGTCCTACTTCTATGACTGTCTCACATACATGTTGACCAAACCACACACTACAAAGTGAAGAGACGACGGCGTTTCGGTCCGTCCTGGACCATTCTCAAGTCGATTGTGTGAGAATGGTCAGGACGGACCGAAACGTCGTCGTCCCTTTACTTCTAGTGGTGTGGTTTGGTCAACATATTTCAGTCACGTTACTGTGACTCCTCGTCTGCATTCTCACATACATCTCACTTTATTATGATTTTCCTTGTGTAAACTCAACGATAATTTTACCTGTAAGGAACTTCGTTGTCCCATCCATCTCTGATAGAGAGAATGTCGTCCTCTAACGCACTCTTAAACTGCATGGATCTCAGTGGACAGGTGGCTGGCCTGGCCCCATCCTCCAGCTGAATGCTCAGCCAAGGAACTGTCTGCTTTGGGAAGCTGGTGCCAGTTGTCACATGATTCGTGCAGTACGTTCCGGCCTCCCCCAGATCATCCGGATAACACGGTTTCCGGAACACAGTTAGAGCTCTTTGCCCCCACGTACGGAATTGTGTTTTAGACTTTAAAGGAAATGACTCGCTGAGGAAACAGCGTGATATAACGCTCTCCTGAACAGAGAGGTGATCGGAATTTTCTGAGTTTGCTGTTGTCATGCGCCGTTGTTAGTAGACAAAAAGAACGAAAGTAGACAGAACTAATTATAATTATTAAACGCTGAGCGTGCAAGCCGTTTCACACTAAATACATTGTTAATACACAACATGTATTTTACAGAACAACGTTAGTTGTTTATAAACACTACACTACACACACATTTGTTCATGTGTTTATAAATATTTTTATATATATACAAGAGTTCTTACATTCTTGTAAAACCATACTAGCAGACATAGCATTTGGGCAAGTTCTTAATCCTAATTTCCCCAGATTATGACCAGCCAAATCGTTTAAACACCAGGTACCATTCACTGTTGGGTGAATAGTGGCTACAGTTAAGGATTGGTGCCAAGTCAAGCTTCCCCAGCCAGGATTCGAACCCAGGCCAAAGCGCTGCGCGAGTGCTTTAGCGCAATATATAAAATTCATTGTTGTTGAGGTACTTGAGGTTATCTTGAGATGAGATGATTTCGGGGCTTTAGTGTCCCTGCGGCTCGGTCCTCGACCAGGCCTCCACCCCCAGGAAGCAGCCTGTGACAGCTGACTAACACCCAGGTACCTATTTTACTGCTAGGTAAGAGGGCATAGGGTGAAAGAAACTCTGCCCATTGTTTCTCTCCGGCGCCCGGGATCGAACCCGGGACCATAGGATCACAAGTCCAGCGTGCTGTCCGCTCGGCCGACCGGCTCCCATATAGCATGGCAAAATGATATACCTCGTTGTTTGTACGTTGTTTGGAGATATTAACTATTACAATTACTGCAAGTCATAGATGATGATTCTCCTGTAAAGAATTCGACGAAGATCTTACAGGCGAATTATTTCCTAAATGTCAATTTTCAATTTGGAATTTCTCTCTCACAGCGTTGTCATCAACACCTCTTGAACCTGTCATTATGAAAGCGCTTCCGAACGTCTCAAGTGTTCACTAGAACGTTCATCTTTTTTTGTAACTTAAACGCTAAACAAAATAACAAATTTACTGCCATAAATCACTGCTGTGTTGGCCTCTGCACTTACTCCATGATTTATTTGCAGATAGGCTCAGTGTACACTTAATCAGAATTAACACAAAGGTCTTGTGAATGGACATACCAGAGTAAATAAAGATTCACATTTAACTCTGATTCGCTTAAGAAACGAAAACAATGTATGAAACTCATTTTAGGTATGATAGCAGAGGTTTCATTCCGCCTGGTTTTGCAGTTTTTTGTTTGCTTAAGTTAACCACATATTGTCATTTTCTTAGTATCTACACTAAAGAAAACGGTGCTCATTGTTTGAAGGGTAGACTTATGTAATTTTCAGCACCTCCTCTCGCGCGCTCTCTCTCTCTCTCCTCCCCCACTTAAAGAATTCAGTCTAGTTAATCGATGAGAAGCATGTCTTACTACTGTGTATCAGATTACCACTATTCCTACACATTAATGAAGGAAAAAAAGTGTTGAATTAATATTGGTTCACAAGGTACTGACACGTTGTTATATTTCCAATATTTTCGGTGCGTATTTAGTGTGTTAAAAAGTTAAACACTGTATAGGATTGCCACCAGAGGGACTTCGATAAGCCAGTAAGAAGAAACACATGTTTAGTGACTTAACCACTACAACTTTAACCACTGTCAGAGTAGATAACAAAGGGAATGCATTAGGCAGTGATGTGGTGGAGGCTGACTCCATACACAGTTTCAAATGTAGATATGATAGAGCCCAGTTGGCTTAGAAATCTGTACACCTGTTGATTGACAGTCGAGAGGCGGGACCAAAGAGCCAGAGCTCAAGCCCCGCAAGCACATTTAGGATGTTAGTTGTTTTAGATTCAGCTACTTGGAACAAAAGTTTCAAGTAGCACGGGCTATGGTGAGCCCGTAGTGGACTTACCTGGCACTGGAGCCGGGCTGTAACGTCACAACTTGGAGAGTACACACAACTGTTTAACTCCCTGGCAGTTATTTACTGCTAGGTGAACAGGTGCATCAAGCGAAAGAAACATTGCCCATTTGTTTCTGCCTCGAACTGGAATCGAACCCGGCCTCTTAGGACAACGAGCCCGCAAGTGCCGTCAGCTTGACCGCAAGGCCCTGAAATTTCAGTGTGTCAATGTACTGGCCTAATTGTGTTTGCGGGGATTGAGCTTCGGCTCTTTGGTTCCACCTCTCAGCCATTAACCAATTGATGTATATATCGCTGAACCTGTTGGGCTCTATCGTATATATATATATATATTTAAAATTGTGTATGGAGTCGGCCTCTACCACATCACTGTCTAGTTCACTCAATTTGTTAACTACTCTGGCACTAAAACGTTTTTTCTAATGTCTTTGTGGCACATTTGGGTACTCAGTTTCCACCTGTGTCTCCTTGTTCGTGTACCCCCCCCCCCCCCCGTGTTAAATAATCTGCTTTTGTCTACCCTATTTATTCCTTTGAGAATCTTGTATGTGGTGATTATGTGTGTGTGTGTGTGTGAGTATGTGCTCTCGTGCTTGTATCTGTATGTACTTACAGGGTCCAGCGCTAGCTCTGAGCCCCAGTTTAGCCGGATGTTGCTTGTCTAATCACTAACGCACTGTTCTGACTTTATTTTTTCCTGCTACTCAGATCAACAATAGCATATATCATCACTATGTGCTTAGTCTGAAACTGTCTGACAGGTATTACAAAGCGAGATAATTTTAAGCTATTATTTTCGGTAGCCAAGATGCACTGAATTAGCAGCAAGCGTGAACTTCACAAGCCTGCAAGCTGGAGACAACATGCATTACATCAGATACTGAACTTGTGTAGTTCCCTCAATATAACAGAAACCTGTTGTGTTTATGGCACCGTATCTTGATCTTGATTCTCTTGATATCTTGATCTTGATATCGCTGTATCACAAATATTACGCCCAGATATTCATACGTGTCTCAGAAGATCGTCATTTGAATAATATTCTCTGAATTGACAGCACAGGAAGGAAATTCACCTTAGTTTCTTATTCCCCTCAGCGTCGAGCCCGCTCCCCGAGGGCCGGTAGCCGTTCCCCTCACAATCTGCGGTCAAATGGCCAACCACAGGCCGGCCGTCCGCATTATAAATGATGCATATCCGGACAGGGTTGGAAAGCCTCTCGTATCTTGAATAATAACGAGGTTGAGGGTAGGTAGTGTCTCTCCCCCCCCCCCCCTCCAGCGTGGACTGGTGTGTGGGGGTTGCGGCTGGGGCTTGATGTCCGGATGGGGCCAGTTATTTCTCCCCTCCCCCCCATTACCGTACTTTGTAACGAGATAATAAAATTGGAATCGAATATTAAACGGCTATATCCTTCTTTTGAGTTGGCTCGAGTTATGCTCGAATCATTAGTCAAGACGTGCTGTGTGTATTTGAGAAGATTCTTTATAATTAATAAAATATACAACAAATACAATAAATCAGTTTCAAATTTACCTAATCATTTATACTCACAAGATGTCTAGATGGTAGTCTACCATCGTTGTAGATGGTGGACACTCTGCCGTCGTAGACGGTACGATGCTGCTCACAAAGAGACGGAAGAGAGAGCAGCTTTAATGTGCTTCGATACTGCACTAACATAACGTGAGATCACTCGCCTCACAGCAATGGTGTCTTGACATGTGGGTGACTTACTATTAGCAATGCCATGCCAACAACAGGTATGAATCTCAAACCGCTTTACTGTCCCCATTCACACCGGAAATAGGTGTGTTTGCGACCATGCACAGTCTGACAAATGTAGTCTGCACAGCCTGTTCTGCCAAAGCACAGGGGATGGCACCCTAGGCAACAAAGTCAATGACATTATCACCCAGCTTTACAACAGCTGTGTGCCCAGCAGAAAGAGAGCCTTATTTGTGAAGGTCATGCAATCCTACTAATCCTGTTGGTCGCTCAGGCTGGATTACAGGATATCCCTGGAAGGTAGACAGTTTGTGTAGTTACATTTGCGTGTCAATCACGGCTAATACCCACAATGCCTTCAGTGTTGGACATGGAGTTAGAATGACCACCCACAGGGAATCATCAAAGACCTGCATGTTCAGAGAACCGGATCATTTGTACAATTGTCCCCATTGCTTTGGAGAACCTTGGTCCCTGGTTTTCTTTTTAAAGTGCTAAGAGTTTTTCAAGGATCTGGGTTGAAAGCTCATTCAAACAACAAGAGACCCAAGAGCTTCCACCATTCTTGTCCAGTTTCTCAATGTGGCATAACAGAAGAGGAAATACCCATTGCATTGTCGGGTCCCGCCTAGCATCTTAGAAGAGCAACAACTTGTGACAATCGTTTTTGCTTCATACATGTAACCAATCTTTCGTAAAGATGCTTAAAATATATTAAACAAAATAAGTATATTCTAGTGTCTGAGACGAGAGTATCATTGTGTATATTCCACGTACATGATTCTTTTTGTGTGTGAATTTGAGTATGAATTTAATCATATATTTGATTGTGCTGTGAGAAATATTCAAGGTGGATGCTTAATCCATCTGATTAAATGTAATGAAAATAATTTAGTAACACGTATTTTTGTCAGTGAACTCGATTTCCTAGTTTAACACATTACATAAACTAATGAGTCAAAATAAAGCACTAGTTTGCATAGAGAAATAATTACTAACATGTCGCGAGGCAGGCTTCCCAGAGCTCAGAGGGACAGGCCACTCCCAGCGAGATTCATCATGAGCAAAAGTGGTGTTTACAAGGTCATGGATGCTGTCTCGCTTCTTAACGACAGACGAACAAGCGCGACTACCTTGTTTTCCTTCACAACTGATGGAAGGAGGAAGCTCAGAGGCCAGTTGTTGCCTCACCATGGAGCCTGATAAGAGAGAGAGAGAGAGAGAGAGAGAGAGAGAGAGAGAGAGAGAGAGAGAGAGAGAGAGAGAGAGAGAGAGAGAGAGTTGCTGAGTGTGATCCCTGTGAGTAATATTACTCTCCTAGGCTTGGTGTTGGTAGCTTCTGTTGGGACGTGTAGAGACACGGACACACACACACACACGACACTGGACGTGATACATGATATCTATGATACAGGAACACCACACAGAGTGGACGGTACACGGTGGTCGCGGGTACACAGCTTGTGTTGATGTTATCAACGATGAGTGAACACCGCGCCCAGTGATTCATTGTTGTATGAATATACTCCTGCCACTGAAAATAGTATTGTCTTTCTAAATTGGTATTCAAACTGTGTACATGTATAAACAACATTCTTTAGAGCAGTGCTCAGCGTTTATGGCTTCGTTCTGCTCAGTCATGCTCTGTTGAAATGGATCTGGCAGCTTCCTGAACTTACACTGGGTGGTAATTGTTTCTTAGGCGTTTTATAATCAAGTGCATGAGACAAACGACTTCGTTCAGTGTTACCTTCTAAATGGTCATTAAACAGTGGGAGGGGGGCTGCCAGCTAGCATTATTGAAGCAGTCAGCTTAACAGATATAAAAAAAACTGATTATTTCAAAGTGTGGGTGAGAATGGGTGGTTTTAAACTTGGCTCGTCTGCTATGGGCCAGTAACCTGTGGTGGAGCCTTTCTAATTTTTATGTTCTTAATGGCGTGTGGCTGAGCAACCCATTCTCAAGCTGTGTTCACTCCATCCAGCGGCCGACCCCCAAAAGACGCATTCGTCAATGTTAACATGGTGTTCATTCAAAATAGGAATTTTCTCAAATATAAATGATTAATAAATTAGCATATTGTGCATATTTAGGCGTAGGTTAGGTTAGGTATTTAGGTTCTATTGACAATTATTTGTATTTTTTATTCAACCCGTCCCTAAGCTAGACTCGTTAAAGCTGCGGCCGTCCTATCCCCCCTCCTCAAAAAAATCTCATTGATCAAATTTAACGTATTGTGTATTTGTGTATTAAGAATAGCGTTGTTCTCATTTATATATTAATATTTATGTATTATATATATTTATATATATAAATATAATACATTGTATTATTTATATTAGATATATATATATATATATATATATATATATATATATATATATTAACTGGATATTAACTGGGTAAATTGAAGGTATGAATGGAAGTAACTGCGGAAGGGCCTATATATATATATATATATATATATATATATATATATATATATATATATATATATATATATATATATATATGAAGACTAACAAGAAACAGAAGCTCCCCTATGACTCTGTAATGTCCCCATTGGTCAAACTATTATGTATTAGCGATAAGACCTACCATTAATGTATGATGACTTACTGTAAATATGTAGCTCTTGAAATAGCACTTACTCTGTAACTAGCTGACATTGTAACTATAAGGTGTGAAGGATAGATGTAAGTGTTAATGTAATAATCTAAGATGAGGTCTGATAAAGACCTTTTGTGCCCTCTGTAATGCCTTTGCGCTACCGCTCACAGGATGAGTATGGGGTGCACAATAAACTAGCCGCCTTCGGCGGCAACAGATCAATCAATCAAATACGACCTGATCATATCCTGGGTACCTATTTACTGCTAGGTGAACAGAGCCCATTTGGGGATAGGAAACGCGTCCAACCATTTCTGTCCCGGCCGGGACTCGAACCTGGAATTCCCGAATCCCGGAACGAACCCGACTATACAACCGGGACCCTTACATGGAGTTTAGCGGCTGTATCGAACGAACATTGACCTTTTCTGCGAGGGACGGACTGGAACACAGCTAAGTAACTCGACTTGAGAATGGTCCAGGACGGACCGAAACGTCGTCGTCCCTTCACCTTCTAGTGTGTGGTCTGGTCAACAGCTAAGTAATGTTCAGTAAAAGTTCGAAAGTCATTAGTTGTGGGACGTATGATTCGTTCGAACTTTTTCTTGAAGTTTCGCTCTTTACACCTCTCGTTTCGTTCGTAACACACCTCTCTAAATGCTTCGCCCAACTACTGTAAAAATGCCGAGTAAAAATGACCCATAACCCAACCTATCCTAAGCTTACGTATACACAAAATTATTACAATAATATAATTTATTATTAGAGAAAAAAGTCGTTTTTGGTTACAACGTTAAAATTGCTTCCTTTGGGTCGGCCGCATCCTGGACGAAAATACCAAGTTTTATACCAAGAAAATACCATCTAAATACCATTAGTTTCACCAAGCATCGTGCCTTGGATTGCCTGGAATTAAATACACAAGAAATACACTTGAAAGAATATGCACATCGATGAACAAATCCACAAGGGCCGTGACGAGGATTCGAACCTGCGTCCAGGAGCATCCCAGACACTGCCTTAATCCACTGAGCTACGACAGGGTAAAAGGTAAGTTTTTTTTTACCCTGTCGTAGCTCAGTCGATTAAAGCAGTGTCTGGGATGCTCCTGGACGCAGGTTCGAATCCTCGTCACGGACCTTGTGGATTTGTTAATTTGATGCATCACGTTAGTGTGATCTCTGTATGTAATGTACATCGATGTGTAGTAGTGCAATTGACCTGTGTGACTCAAGGTGTAGCTAGAGCAAGGAGTGTAGTGATACTATGACACAAGGCGCTGTACAGGGCATGTAATGGTCCTGTGTAACTCAAGGCACCACATTACAAAAGTACTGTGATAAAACTGTATGATTCGAGGTGCCATACAAGTTGCCCAGTACATATGTAGAATAAACCCCGTAGTTTCTGAATTCTCAAAGATTAGGAAGTTTCAGAATTACTCGATTTGCAAGTTTCAGAACTGCTCGACTAGGAACTTTCAGATTTGTTCGATTAGGAAGTTTCAGAACTGTTTCATTAGGAAGTTTCCCAACTGCTCGATTAGGAAGTTGAAGAACTGCTCGATTAGGAAGTTCAAGAACTGCTCGATTAGGAAGTTCAAGAACTGCTCGATTAGGAAGTTCTAGAACTGCTCGATTAGGAAGTTCAAGAACTGCTCAATTAGGAAGTTCAAGAACTGCTCGATTAGGAAGTTCTAGAACTGCTCGATTAGGAAGTTCAAGAACTGCTCAATTAGGAAGTTCAAGAACTGCTCGATTAGGAAGTTCTAGAACTGCTCGATTAGGAAGTTCAAGAACTGCTCGATTAGGAAGTTCTAGAACTGCTCGATTAGGAAGTTCAAGAACTGCTCGATTAGGAAGTTCTAGAACTGCTCGATTAGGAAATTATGGTCTTTATTTGAATTATTATTATTATATTATAGTTATTTATTATATATTCTTCCTGTGTAATATATATATATATATATATATATATATATATAATATAATATATATATATATATATATATATATATATATATATATATATATATATATATTACACAGGAATATTTAGTACATTTGTGTGTATAATGCTGTGAGGATAGGATATTGATGAATAATTAACTTGGGTTAACAGTGAAAAAGCTTGTCCCATTGGTGGTGGAAGAAAGTGTCCGGCCGTCACACGATGCCAGGACCTTGCTTTATCTCAGCCATATTCTCAAGCCACAACATCCCTTGTTCCCGCCGACCCCTCAAGATTTTCCAATTTGTATTCGTAGCTATTTGGCTGTATCGGTCCATCGTCTTCCCTGATTTGACTTTGGGGACAACTACACCACGAGGCGATGAATTCATGCAATAAGTTGAAATGGCATTCAATAAGTGTCTTGTGAAGTTCTTGTTCTGTACTCGTTATCGGAATATAGTGCTCGGGATGCGGTGCAAGTCGTGCTTAGCCTGGAGCGAAAGAAGTGGGAGAGGGGCGAACCTTTCCGGTAGCTGGCTCGGACTTGACACCTAAATTCTACAAATATGGGTTAAGTAAATAAGAGAATATAAAAAGGAATTGACTGCGGGTGTGATTGCTGTTTGTTGAGAATTGGTTCAGAATGTTTCGTTCATGTTCCATAACGTTGCAATTTGCCTACAAGGCACTTACAAACATTCGTCATGGTTAAACAATTAATAAAAACCACCATATTTTGCCCCCTTGAAGTATGAACACACACAAACACACACACACGAATATAGGAACCTTATAAAACAGCGTAACAGCATAGAATCACGAGACAGACACCGTCTCTCTCTCCCAGAAACAAAGCAGCACCACTACTCTATAAACTTCTAAGACCATCTGAACGCTACGACTCGAGGACGAGAGACAGAGAGGAAAGAAAAAAATAGGAGTAAAATAAAAGGGATCCCCAAACCCCATCAGCTTGAGGCAGGGTCGTTTCCTGGTGGTTGGCCTCACTCCGCCCCACGAGTCCCCGGACGACCATTCACGTAAACAAACTCCGCCTGTCGGGGGCCCCTTCCATGCTGGCAATAACGGGTTAGTGGCGTCATTGTTGAATATTTTTATCTCCATTGGTGGTTGCCGGGAGGAGTGGAATAATGTGTAGTTTTCTTGTGGGGAGAGATGAGACTGAGACTGGGGAGGCTCCGGGGGTAAGGTAGGTGGAGGGATAAGTGCTTAGTTTACAGGTTTATATTCACAGTGATGTGGTTGACACGAGTGTGTGTGTGTGTACTCATCTAGTTGTGCTTGAGGGGGTTGAGGTCTGGCTCTCTGGTCCCGCCTCTCAACTGTCAGTCAACTGGTATACCGGTTCCTGAGCCTATTGAGATCTACCATATGTACACTTGAAACGGTGTATGGAGGACAGGAGGCAGGACAGGACGGAGCATACGTCCTATTGTGCAATGTCACACAAGGGCAGGGATGGATTCACAAGAGATGAAGCTTAAAAATAAACAAAATTGTTCTTCATTCTTTAAAATGGACAAGCAAATTTAGGATAAATTGTTAGGATGTCGTCCAGTACACCAGATTCAATAAAATAGTTACACAGTTGGTGGTACAATAGGCCAGGAGGTCTAAAATCTTTTGCGGTTTCACAGTCAACAATATAATGTTCTAGTGAATGCGTACAAGGTTTGTCACAGAGTTTACAATCTGAATATTTTGGTAGTGGCTCAGCCTCACTAACCTGCCAGATGTGCCTATAGCCAAGGCGAATTCGCGCAATAATTACATCATATTGCCTGGTCCGGTTACTGTGCTGGCCATACAAATATCTATGATTACAAAAGTTGTCATAACTTTTAATACTGCAGCTTTCAGGTCTTTGGCCATTTCTTAGTTCTTCTAAATCTGAAGTAATTTTTTTTAATATGTATGTTTTCGATAATTGCATTAAATAGACCAAAGACATAATCCGTGTTTTATTTCCTGGAAACCTCATTGGCCATTTGATCTACAGTCATGCTAGCTAGCTCCAGCATGGGATGGGATCCACACAACTTGGATGCAAAAGTTATTATCACTGGAAAAAATTACACTCTATATAATATCACAAACTACTTCAGACATTAATTGTGATGAGCTATTTAAAGACTGCAGAGTACTTTAAGGGTCCACAATCAGGACGCATTCACAAAGACTATAGTCTCACATAGTCCGTGTACAGAGACTTAAAGGCCTTCTCTTTAAGACTTCTGAACGATGTTCTGAATTTTGTTCTGAAATGTTGCATTTTAGGTTTCTCCGGAGTTATGCTTGGTGTTAATTCCACTCCCAGGTCTTTTTTTTTGTTTTTCTTGTCATTACAAGAAGGAGGAGGAGGTTTCCTTTCATTGAGTACCGTCCTTTTAGTCTCCTGTCACCTGTTCCTATAATCTTCCACTTGCTGGTGCTGAAATCCAGAAATCATTTCTCTATCCAACTGTGCAACTTGTTGCAGTTCTCTTGGATAATTTTACAATCCTCGTCTGTCTGAGCTCTTGTCATTAATTTTCCATTGATCTTATAGGACTCAACTCCTGTAGTTAGGTCATTAACATTAATGAGAAACAGAATGCCCTTGTATGTTCTTACAAGATTGATGTGTACACCTGGGGATGTTAGTCATGTATTTCAGATGATATACAGTATGTGGCAGAATGCACTGTATTTGTCTGCATTTTCCACCCTTTTAATTTCTTGTTACATTTGCAATGTATATTAGCAGACAAGCGTGTATTTGCATATGTAATATACATTTAATTAAATAAAAACAAATTATAAATCTTAGTCCTATGGAAATCATTAACTGAACCATACACTGTGAATGACCAAGATCACAATCAATAGGAATTGTTTGGACTGGAGCTTCTCACAAAAATAATCCCAGACAAAAGGGGCTTCGTGTTGCTAAACGCATTATATCTTTACAGTGATTAGGGATTGTGCTCTGTCAAATGTACATCGTTAGCTTGCCTTATTGGCCGTCCAGATTGGGGGCCTCAAATGGAAGCGTTTATCTTAAACTATCGGCCAGAGTAATTACAGAGGGATTAACGCCGGAGAACCTCGTTTAATTGCATCAAAGTTCTAAAGACGTGATTGTGGTAGGTTGATTCTTTATATTGCATGTGATCAATATATTCTGAACTGCATCGCCTGTATCATGCCACGGATTTATGAAACCGAACGAGGCTCAAATAAGGAGAGAAACATTAATCATATTGGTCAACACACACCTTTAGGGAGCTGCAGGGCCCGAGAGGACGGTGAAGAAGCTTCAACATACGGCATGGAGGCTTGGCTTGAGCCCCTCTTTCACGGGCGAAGGCTTGAAGCAAGATGGGGAACACACCGAGGCGTATCCCACCTACACTACGCACGCAAATATCGTCTCCAGCATCGCGCGAGACATCTGCAAGGAACCTCATCTTCAAGAGCATGCCGTAACGAAGGATGCCTTTAGAAGATCGTTTAATATAGGCTGGATGAACGTGGTATTTCCTGGTGCATTACCGTCGTGGTGGAAGCTCGGCAGCTGGGTGGTGTGGGCAGGGAATGGGTATGGTATTGGGGCATTGAGGCACGGTAGTTTGTGGCGGGGTAGGCAGAGGTGCCCGTCACCCCTCCTGGCTCGCACTTGATGGCGAGTCAGCCGCTAATTTCTCAAGCTTGTTTATGGGTGATTGAGTGACTGCGTGGGTTTGGTTTTCAGCACGTAAATTAACTATTAGAGTAAGATCGGAGGGTGCTAGATTTAGCGGCCGGGGAGAAGATTGGTATGTTGTGTGTGCGTGTGTGTGTGTGTGTGTGTGTGTGTGTGTGTGTGTGTGTGTGTGTGTGTGTGTGTGTGTGTGTGTGTGTGTGTCCACGTACATGTATGGTAGTCGCAGATATCTGTGCACGTTAGTTTAGGTGGGTGTATTGGGAAGAACGTGGACGCAAGAGTGCTGATTGTTAGAGAGATTACGCACGATGGTATCGTGGCTGGTGGGTGTTATCTCGTACCGGTGTTCGGTGAAGCGTGTATGCTATCCTATATGTGTGGGTGAAGTCGCATGTGTGTGTCGTTTCGTGAGCAGTGACTGAGTCAGGAAGCATGAATGTGCGCCTGGAACACCTTCAAGGAACACGTGGTGACCTGGAAGCAATTGAGTAATAAGGAGTTTGTGTTTGTGCCACAAGCGTTTGCTATGGCGTATTTTGCAAAAAAATCCGGTAGGAGGATTTTTATAGGCACCTAGTTTTTATAGGCACCTATATATATATATATATATATATATATATATATATATATATATATATATATATATATATATATATACCATAACAGAGTACTGTCATATGTGCACACACCTGCATATTACCTTCACGAAACAATGTTATGATATTGGCGTAGTAGCATTTCCAACCTGCCTTACATATACATAAGTTTTCTTTGAACACAAAATGACGTGATGCTTCGTGATCTAGTTGATGGAAGAGATTGAAATACAATCCAGCACGTTTGGGCTCGGCCGCAGACTCCCCGTGGCCCCCTGTGGCCCCCTGTGGCCCCCTGTGGCCCCTGTGGCCCCCTGTGGCCCCCTGTGGCAACACATGACCCTCCCCCCTTTTAGTTCTGCTCTTCTGAAGCACAATAACCAAATAATAATAATAATATTGGTGAATATACATGTGTGGGGTATGATGCCCATCTTTCTCAACCATGGAAGAGTGTGTGTGTGTGTGTGTGTGTGACTTGGCCCGCTGGAACCCGGTTAGTGGCTGTGTGTCGAGTTTGGGTATGGGGGGGCAGGGGGGGCGTTGCTGGTGTGGGAATGTAGTGCGCATGCGTCGACTGGGCGCCCTCTGACCCTAGTAATTACAAGGAAGATTACTCACAGCCTTGTTGGCAGATTGGTGGCCGCTTCCAACACCCGCCTGCCAGGGTTCACCCAGGCTCCTGACCACCAAACCAGCGCATTGCTCTTTCCTAAATTGATTTTTCTATTGTGGTCTAAAAAAAATACAAATAAAAAGTGAAGATTGCGTAGGATAGTGGTTGAGTCTTTGCATTGGTAATTAATGTAATACCTTTCTGCTTTTGTTGTATTCAGCTATTAGATATGTATTTAATCTAGAGAAAATGTATTTGGAAATGTTTCACTGTAGGCTATTGTAGCGTGGCATGCATTCATTAACCTGGTCTTTGTCCGGGAGGGCAGTGATCATCTTCAGGGTAAATGAACTATTCTGCCAAGTGAATCACTCCACAGTCCATCTCTGTCACTGACTCAATGAAACTTTAGCAGTTTGGACCCTTCGAATAAAGCTTTAAATTAACGTACCCAGATCTTCGCTTTAGGTATTAAAGCCGTCATTTCGATAAACCAGAACGCTACGAGTATACTATTAATATTTTGGACAGTAAAGATTATTTACCAAAGCCCGGACAGTGGAGAGAGACATGTTTGTGGTCTAGAAGGTACATTGACAAGGGCGTGATGGGTCGAGACGTGACTGGGGGGAACACATACGGCGGAAAGGTGTCAGATTTAAGGCGCCTGAACAGCAATTGAGATGAGTCCCTGGCCAGCCATGACAATGCACAAACGTTACTCTCCAAGGAAGAGTGTGAGGGCCGCTGACGCTGCCAGACCTCATGTAGCTGAAGGCGGGAGTGTGCTCTGTTTTTCAGTTATTATATATTAACAGTTAGGTATGTGAACACTGAGGCGCCTGCATTACGAATAGTTACAGAGTTTATATCAACAGTAAGTACTAAGGTCCCCCGTCTCAAAGGATGGAGTGTCATGAGAAGGGTTGAAAATCTGTTAGCCAACACCAGCTGGCTGTTGGTACCTTCTTGAGGTTATCTTGAGATGATTTCGGGGCTTTTTAGTGTCCCCGCGGCCCGGTCCTCGACCAGGCCTCCACCCCCAGGAAGCAGCCCGTGACAGCTGACTAACACCCAGGTACCTATTTTACTGCTAGGTAACAGGGGCATAGGGTGAAAGAAATTCTGCCCATTGTTTCTCGCCGGCGCCTGGGATCGAACCCAGGCCCACAGGATCACAAGTCCAACGTGCTGTCCCGCTCGGCCGACCGGCTCCCCCAGACCTGAAAATCAATTGACTGGAAATTCAATGATATTAAGTTGGAGAGTATGATCCAGTTTATATTAACAGAGTTTACAGGTAAAGTGCTCAGGACTATGAAGTTCGTTACGTACCTGTCACAGGTGTCGGTAAACCAATCGGATTGCATTATTTATTACGCATATTGTATGGGGTGTTCGGCGGTGCCCGGATCGGAGACCTCGTGCTTGACAAGTGTCATAATATTATATACGGCAGAAACGATCTAGGAAAAATAATCCTTCAGACTTCACAGGAGTCGAAATGGGAGCCGGCCACTCTTAAAAAGGGGGCCATGGGGCAGACCTTGACCCGCCTACGACAGTCCTTTACCCCTCTTCATTCACGATGCACCCTTGGACAGAATGTCAGACTGACACAGTCATTCTCTTTTATATAAATATAGCATAAGTGATTTATCTATCAGACTTTATTATATTGAACAGTAGTTTTGACAATAGGGACGCAGGAATGTTTTGTCTTTTGTTACGTGATGATTTGGTTGCTTTGTGTCATCGTGATGAGTTATGTTCCTAGGAGATGGTGTCTTTGCGAAGATTTATGAATCGTTTACCCTGTGCAGCAAGCAGCATTTCTACGATAATTGCTGTGAGATTCTTACTACTTATCTTGCAAAGGTTCTCAATTGTGTGAATATTTAACTATGAATCAAAGAAAATTACTGTACCAATATCAGCGCGTCTATTTAACGTATGTACATAGTGGAGAAGGGTACACTTCTCTATGTACCCCTATAGTTGCCAGAGACATGTGTCAAGACTGTAGGTGCGAAACTGTTGTTGTTGTTTAAGATTCGCTACCTGGAATAAAAAGTTAAAAGTAGCACGGGCTATGGTGAGCCCGTAGAAGGTAGGAAACTGTAATTGCTCACACATGGACTCAATATTATGGTGTCATCAGCACAGTAGCGACAGCTTATCATGAAGCTTACAGATTGTCATTCTAGGCGTGTCATCACTTATTCACACCCTCCATTGGCTGACTCTCATTGTCGTGCTAACATACGGTGAAAGGTTCCAGTTGGTGACCTGAAACAATGAGCGGAGTTGACAGTAAATGAACCCGAAGCATATTAGGGGCCTGTGTTGTGGGCTTTCTCCTGGAGTGACCCCAACCAAGAGGCAAGTGCTGGCTTAAAACGGGAACCCATGTGAACTGTAATAGATAAAACATTGGTTTAAACTTACCTGAAATGGCGTGTTGAAAGTGAGAATTTTTGGCGAAGTGCATCACCAATTTTACCTATCCCAAGCGCCTCCTGGTCCAGCCTGGACCTTACCTATATAAGCACCTCCAAAGGATACCTGATCAACCAGGCTGTGACTCATACGTCAGGCTGCGAGCAGCCGCGTCTAACAGCCTGGTTGATCAGTCCAGCAACCAGGAGGCCTGGTCGACGATCGGGCCGTGGGGACGCTAAGCCCCGGAAGCACCTCAAGGTATCCCTAACCTATAGGCGGGAACAGATAAGCTGCCGCTGGGTTTGCAATAGCCGGTGTTGCTACTGCAAATGAAATAATGAAAGGTTCTTTCTCTTGTGCTTCTCTCTGGAATAATTAGTTGCACGGCCTTTTACACCTATCATTCACGTCATCCCCCGGTCATATAGCTATAGGGAAGTACAATTATAAGTGATCGTCCCCCCCCCTCCCTCTCCCCCCACCCAACACGTCCTCGTCAGCTCAACGGATTATAGGTATGTTTCTCTTTTGGGTGTTGTTTGAGGAGCGAACCACTCAAAATATGTTAATTTGTTGTGTAAGCAGCACAAACATACACGCACACGCATCTCTCTCTGTTTTTGTATGCGTGTGTGTGTGTATGTGTACTCATTTAGGTGAGTACGACACACACACACACACACACACACACACACACACACACACACACACACACAAACAGAGATAGATGCAGTAGAGATAAATGCAAGTATATTGCCACTATACATTACCTCTTCCCCAACACCATCTTCAACCATTTTTTTATACAATACAATTTATGGAACTCCCAAGCGGGCTCTCACTCGCCCTGGATACTAAAGCCACAACAGCCACGACTGTGAAGTAAATTCCCTTTAAGAGAATCTCCTCCGCTTCCCCCAACTGTGCGTCCTCTCGAATGAATGGAATTCGATCCCTTGTGTTTGTGGTTCAGCGGGGCGACTTGCTTGCTTCAGCTGGCTAGTCGCAGGGCATTCACATCTCCCAAGCTCTGAGAGAATTTTCTTGTGTGAAGCTTCTTAGGTAACATTCGTGTTTGTGCTCAACGATGCCTTCTCCCCACCAACTGCAGCGAGGATTAGTGTCTTGGGGGGTTTTCAGGTGTTTGTGCCAAAGAGCAATGTCGAGAGACGTGTCTCGTGTTTATCCTAGAGAAGAGAAGTGTCGTGGAGAGGTAGTTATGTAACGTCGTTAAGTGATGTCGTGGAGATGTTGTGGTGTGGCGGATATGCAGAGGCTGTGGGTGGGCACACTATTCACGTATATAACATATCAACAATAGGTTCGAGAACGACCACAAGTACAGTGTAGATTTTACTTTGTCTCGGACCTACAAGGTTTTATTGAAGTTCTTTGTGTATTAATGTTCTAAGTTGTTTGTAGGCAATCCAATGTTATACTCAACTCCTTTAAAGGCAAGTTCTTTGGCTAACTCATCAGCTCATCATCATGCAGGGGTCGTGAGGCAGGGGCTCCCTCCCTACCCTTATGTACGAGTCGTGAGGCAGGGCTCCTTCCCTACCCTCATGCAGGGGTCGTGAGGCAGGGCTCCATCCCTACCCTCATGCAGGGGTCGTGAGGCAGGGCTCCATCCCTTCCCTCATGCAGGGGTCGTGAGGCAGGGGCTCCCTCCCTACCCTTATGTACGAGTCGTGAGGCAGGGCTCCATCCCTACCCTCATGCAGAGGTCGTGAGGCAGGGCTCCATCCCTACCCTCATGCAGGGGTCGTGAGGCATGACTCCCTACCCTCATGCAGGGTCGTGAGGCAGGGCTCCCTCCCTACCCTCATGCAGGGGTCGTGAGGCAGGGGCTCCCTCCTTACCCTTATGTACGAGTCGTGAGGCAGGGCTCGTTCCCTACCCTCATGCAGGGGTCGTGAGGCAGGGGCTCCCTCCCTACCCTTATGTACGAGTCGTGAGGCAGGGCTCGTTCCCTACCCTCATGCAGGGGTCGTGAGGCAGGGGCTCCATCCCTACCCTCATGCAGGGGTCGTGAGGCAAGACTCAACAACATGCCATTTCGCCGGAGGCATCCATCATGCATATTTGTGATTACCGAGCGTTTGGGGTGTCTCTCACCCGCCCAGGTCTCGCCCCCACCCACTTAGATGAGTAGGTGGGTGTTGAGTCTCAGGGCCCCCGCCCACTCAGGTGAGTAGGTGGGTGTTGAGTGTGTGGCCAGTTGTGCAGACAACTGACCAACTGTTAATTCATTCCAAGTCTCCTGCCCATTCCTAGTTTCCCGCCCATTCGTAACGCCCCGGCCAAGAGTCCCCTGTAACACCCACATAGTGAACACCTAAGCTATATGCTCACTCCACTCCACCATACCTGATCAACCAGGCTGTGACTCATACATCAGGCTGCGAGCAGCCGCGTCTAACAGCCTGATTGATCAGTCCAGCAACCAGGAGGCCTGGTCGACGACCGGGCCGCGGGGACGCTAAGCCCCGGAAGCACCTCAAGGTAACCTCAAGGTAAGGTAACCACCCCAAGACACACATACCCGCCAGCTGTGGAGCTTCAGGTGTTCCCCATGACATACATGTTTCCAGGACAGACCTGTCTGTTATTCACCAGCTGTGTACCGGGACACATCGACGCTATACCTGCAGGAATAAATATGCCGGTGGATACATAAAGCCAGTTCACACAATCTCTCGATACAAACTAAGTAACCCTTCCTATAGTTTAGAGAAGCACGTAATTATGTTAACAATATGTTTGTTTATTTCTCCATTCGCAAAGGCGTACACAGATCATTTGTAAAGAAGTGAGAGCTGGAGACCGAAGATGTACATTCCTATCAATTTTGCTACAATTTTTACCAAAATATTTGGTGTGTAAATGAAAAAAAGAGAGATGTTATAGTTTACAAAAGTGATTTAATGTCTGAGTTGTGTAAGTTATGAGTCGAAGCTGTGAGGTTTAAGTGGGATGCCCAACGAATTACCCAGTAACACCCAGTACCACCAAGTAACACCCAGTAACACCCAGTACCACCCAGTAACACCCAGTACCACCCAGTAACACCCAGTACCACCCAGTAACACCCAGTACACCCAGTAACACCCAGTACCACCCAGTAACACCAAGTAACACCCAGTAACACCCAGTAACACCCAGTAACACCCAGTAACACCCAGTAACACCCAGTACCACCCAGTAACACCCAGTACCACCCAGTAACACCCAGTACNCATTTAGGATGTTAGTTGTTTTAGATTCAGCTACTTGGAACAAAAGTTTCAAGTAGCACGGGCTATGGTGAGCCCGTAGTGGACTTACCTGGCACTGGAGCCGGGCTGTAACGTCACAACTTGGAGAGTACACACACTGTTTTAACTCCCTGGCAGTTATTTACTGCTAGGTGAACAGGTGCATCAAGCGAAAGAAACATTGCCCATTTGTTTCTGCCTCGAACTGGAATCGAACCCGGTCTCTTAGGACAACGAGCCCGCAAGTGCTGTCAGCTTGGCCGCAAGGCCCTGAAATTTCAGTGTGTCAATGTACTGGCCTAATTGTTTTTGCGGGGATTGAGCTTCGGCTCTTTGGTTCCACCTCTCAGCCATTAACCAATTGATGTATATATCGCTGAACCTGTTGGGCTCTATCGTATATATATATATATATAAAATTGTGTATGGAGTCGGCCTCTCCACATCACTGTCTAGTTCACTCAATTTGTTAACTACTCTGGCACTAAAAACGTTTTTTTCTAATGTCTTTGTGGACATTTGGGTACTCAGTTTCCACCTGTGTCTCCTTGTTCGTGTACCCCCCCCCCCCCCCCGTGTTAAATAATCTGCTTTTGTCTACCCTATTTATTCCTTTGAGAATCTTGTATGTGGTGATTATGTGGTGTGTGTGTGTGTATGTGCTCTCGTGCTTGTATCTGTATGTGCTTACAGGGTCCAGCGCTAGCTCTGAGCCCCAGTTTAGCCGGATGTTGCTTGTCTAATCACTAACGCACTGTTCTGACTTTATTTTTTCCTGCTACTCAGATCAGCAATAGCATATATCATCACTATGTGCTTAGTCTGAAACTGTCTGACAGGTATTACAAAGCGAGATAATTTTAAGCTATTATTTCGTAGCCAAGATGCACTGAATTAGCAGCAAGCGTGAACTACACAAGCCTGCAAGCTGGAGACAACATGCATTACATCAGATACTGACTTGTGTAGTTCCCTCAATATAATAAAACCTGTTGTGTTTATGGCACCGTATCTTGATCTTGATTCTCTCTGATATCTTGATCTTGATATCGCTGTATCACAAATATTACGCCCAGATATTCATCGTGTCTCAGAAGATCGTCATTTGAATAATATTCTCTGAATTGACAGCACAGGAAGGAAATTCACCTAGTTTCTTATTCCCCTCAGCGTCGAGCCCGCTCCCCGAGGGCCGGTAGCCGTTCCCTCTCACAATCTGCGGTCAAATGGCCAACCACAGGCCGGCCGTCCGCATTATAAATGATGCATATCCGGACAGGGTTGGAAAGCCTCTCGTATCTTGAATAATAACGAGGTTGAGGGTAGGTAGTGTCTCTCCCCCCCCCCTCCCCCTCCAGCGTGGACTGGTGTGTGGGGGTTGCGGCTGGGGCTTGATGTCCGGATGGGGCCAGTTATTTCTCCCCTCCCCCCCCATTACCGTACTTTGTAACGAGATAATAAATTGGAATCGAATATTAAACGGCTATATCCTTCTTTTGAGTTGGCTCGAGTTATGCTCGAATCATTAGTCAAGACGTGCTGTGTGTATTTGAGAAGATTCTTTATAATTAATAAAATATACAACAAATACAATAAATCAGTTTCAAATTTACCTAATCATTTATACTCACAAGATGTCTAGACGGTAGTCTACCATCGTTGTAGATGGTAGACACTCTGTCTGCCGTCGTAGACGGTGCGACGCTACTCTGTCTACGACGGAAGAGAGAACAGCTTTAATGTGCTTCGATACTGCACTAACATAACGTGAGATCACTCGCCTCACAGCAATGGTGTCTTGACATGTGGGTGACTTTCTAGTAGCGACGCCATGTCATCAACAGGCAAGAATCTCAAACCGCTTTACTGTCCCCATTCACACCGGAAATAGGTGTGTTTGCGACCATGCACAGTCTGACAAATGTAGTCTGCACAGCCTGTTCTGCCAAAGCACAGGGGATGGCACCCTAGGCAACAAAGTCAATGACATTATCACCCAGCTTTACAACAGCTGTGTGCCCAGCAGAAAAAGAGCCTTATTTGTGAAGGTCATGCAATCCTACTAATCCTGTTGGTCGCTCAGGCTGGATTACAGGATATCCCTGGAAGGTAGACAGTTTGTGTAGTTACATTTGCGTGTCAATCACGGCTAATACCCACAATGCCTTCAGTGTTGGACATGGAGTTAGAATGACCACCCACAGGGAATCATCAAAGACCTGCATGTTCAGAGAACTGGATCATTTGTACAATTGTCCCCATTGCTTTGGAGAACCTTGGTCCCTGGTTTTCTTTTTAAAGTGCTAAGAGTTTTTCAAGGATCTGGGTTGAAAGCTCATTCAAACAACAAGAGACCCAAGAGCTTCCACCATTCTTGTCCAGTTTCTCAATGTGGCATAACAGAAGAGGAAATACCCATTGCATTGTCGGGTCCCGCCTAGCATCTTAGAAGAGCAACAACTTGTGACAATCGTTTTTGCTTCATACATGTAACCAATCTTTCGTAAAGATGCTTAAAATATATTAAACAAAATAAGTATATTCTAGTGTCTGAGACGAGAGTATCATTGTGTATATTCCAGGTACATGATTCTTTTTGTGTGTGAATTTGAGTATGAATTTAATCATATATTTGATTGTGCTGTGAGAAATATTCGAGGTGGATGCTTAATCCATCTGATTAAATGTAATGAAAATAATTTAGTAACACGTATTTTTGTCAGTGAAATCGATTTCCTAGTTTAACACATTACATAAACTAATGAGTCAAAATAAAGCACTAGTTTGTATAGAGAAATAATTACTAGCATGTCGCGAGGCAGGCTTCCCAGAGCTCAGAGGGACAGGCCACTCCCAGCGAGATTCATCATGAGCAAAAGTGGTGTTTACAAGGTCATGGATGCTGTCTCGCTTCTTAACGACAGACGAACAAGCGCGACTACCTTGTTTTCCTTCACAACTGATGGAAGGAGGAAGCTCAGAGGCCAGTTGTTGCCTCACCATGAGAGCCTGAAGAGAGAGAGAGAGAGAGAGAGAGAGAGAGAGAGAGAGAGAGAGAGAGGTTGCTGAGTGTGATCCCTGTGAGTAATATTACTCTCCCAGGCTTGGTGTTGGTAGCTTCTGTTGGGACGTGTAGAGACACAGACACACACACACACACACGACACTGGACATGATACATGATATCTATGATACAGGAACACCACACAGAGTGGACGGTACACGGTGGTCGCGGGTACACAGCTTGTGTTGATGTTATCAGCGATGAGTGAACACCGCGCGCAGTGATTCATTGTCGTATGAATATACTCCTGCCACTGAAAATAGTATTGTCTTTCTAAATTGGTATTCAAACTGTGTACATGTATAAACAACATTCTCTAGAGCAGTGCTCAGCGTTTATGGCTTCGTTCTGCTCATGTCATGCTCTGTTGAAATGGATCTGGCAGCTTCCTGAACTTACACTGGGTGGTAATTGTTTCTTAGGCGTTTTATAATCAAGTGCATGAGACAAACGACTTCGTTCAGTGTTACCTTCTAAATGGTCAATAAACAGTGGGAGGGGGGGGGGCTGCCAGCTAGCATTATTGAAGCAGTCAGCTTAACAGATATAAAAAAAACTGATTATTTCAAAGTGTGGGTGAGAATGGGTGGTTTTAAACTTGGCTCGTCTGCTATGGGCCAGTAGCCTGTGGTGGAGCCTTTCTAATTTTTATGTTCTTAATGGCGTGTGGCTGAGCAACCCATTCTCAAGCTGTGTTCACTCCATCCAGCGGCCGACCCCCAAAAGACGCATTCGTCAATGTTAACATGGTGTTCATTCAAAATAGGAATTTTCTCAAATATAAATGATTAATAAATTAGCATATTGTGCATATTTAGGCGTAGGTTAGGTTAGGTATTTAGGTTCTATTGACAATTATTTGTATTTTTTATTCAACCCGTCCCTAAGCTAGACTCGTTAAAGCTGCGGCCGTCCTATCCCCCCTCCCCCAAAAAAATCTCATTGATTAAGTTTAACGTATTGTGTATTAAGAATAGCGTTGTTCTCATTTATATATTAATATTTATGTATTATATATATTTATATATATATAATACATTATAATATTTATATTATATATATATTTATGTATTATATTTATTGTATAATATTATATATTAATATATATATATATATATATATATATATATATATATATATATATATATATATATAAAAGTTTGTGAGGGTACCACCTCTAGTGCCAATGTGGGGGACCCATAGCCTCGGAGAAGAAAATAAAACGTATTCAGAGGAGACCTTGTGGTTTCTCACTGAACACTAATATTTTCTTCTCCTACCACCTCCATTCTTTTGAATGTACACATATATATATTTGCTTTATTTGAACTTTGTTACAAAAAAGGAGTTACATATAGGTTACAAAGATGGTTATCATAGGTTGTCGAGTTCCTCCAGCTCCTCAGATGGCGGGCAGGACCCTGGATGCAGTGCGCATTTCCCCTCTGTATCGCCACGCTGAGGCGCTGGAAAAGAAAGCTGGTAGCTCTAGGGTCCCTTGTTGTTTCAATGAGCCTTGAACCCAGTTCCTTCAAAAAACTGGTAGCACTTTTACCCCAGGCGCCGAGTGTCTCAGAAGCAATGGGGACAAAATTGTAGTGGTGATCCAGTTCTCTATACTTACGGGATTTGGCTGCTTCCCTGTGGGTGGCAGCGCCACCTGGTTGTGCAATACTGAGGTCAATGTAGGTGTTAGCCAGGGTTGATACGCACGTGTAGTCCCATACCAACTGCTTGCCATTCTTCCAGGGGTTCACTGTGATACCATCCGGGCGACCAATAAGAGCATCAGAGTTGCGGGGCGTTAGGTAACGGGGCTCTCTTTCAGCTGGGCATCCAGCTGTGGTGAGGCTCCTCTTGATGATGTCGTTAACTTCACTGTGTCTCGAGTGCCATCCTCCTGTGCTTTGGCAGAGTAGGCCATGGTGGCCGTACCTATCAGCCACCACCTCGCCGCAAATACACCTATATCTGGTGTGGATTGGGGCAGCAAGGCGGAGGGCCACAGCAATTCGGAGGGCGTGTGGTGTGAGACGCGTACCAGTTGCCGACATTGGGGTTGCTAACAGGAAATCCCCTGCATGTGGGGCTGCTACTGCTGTGAGGCGAGCAATGTCGTGTAAATTGTCATATATATACAATGTCATATATATATATATATATATATATATATATATATATATATATATATATATATAATATTAATGTGGCACCATTGGCCCTCCCCAGGATGCTACGCCACTACGACCTGATCATCTCCTGGGTACCTATTTACTGCTAGGTGAACAGAGCCCATTTGGGATAGGAAACGCGCCCAACCATTTCTGTCCCGGCCGGGACTCGAACCTGGAATTCCCGAATCCCGGAACGAACCCGACTATACAACCGGACCCTTACATGGAGTTTAGCGGCTGTATCGAACGATCATTGACCTTTTCTGTGAGGGACGGACTGGAACACAGCAAAGTAACTCGACTTGAGAATGGTCCAGGACGGACCGAAACGTCGTCGTCCCTTCACCTTCTAGTGTGTGGTCTGGTCAACAGCTAAGTAATGTTCAGTAAAAGTTCGAAAGTCATTAGTTGTGGGACGTATGATTCGTTCGAACTTTTTCTTGAAGTTTCGCTCTTTACACCTCTCGTTTCGTTCGTAACACACCTCTCTAAATGCTTCGCCCAACTACTGTAAAAATGCCGAGTAAAAATGCCCCATAACCCAACCTATCCTAAGCTTACCTATACACAAAATTATTTCATTAATATAATTATAAGAGAAAAAATAGTTTTTGGTTACGACGTTAAAATTGCTTCCTTTGGGTCGGCCGCATCCTGGACGAAAATACCAAGTTTTATACCAAGAAAATACCATCTAAATACCATTAGTTTCACCAAGCATCGTGCCTTGGATTGCCTGGAATTAAATACACAAGAAATACACTTGAAAGAATATGCACATCGATGAACAAATCCCTAAGGGCCGTGACGAGGATTCGAACCTGCGTCCAGGAGCATCCCAGACACTGCCTTAATCAACTGAGCTACGACAGGGTAAAAAGGTAAGGTTTTGTTTACCCTGTCGTAGCTCAGTCGATTAAAGCAGTGTCTGGGATGCTCCTGGACGCAGGTTCGAATCCTCGTCACGGCCCTTGTGGATTTGTTAATTTGATGCATCACGTTAGTGTGATCTCTGTAATGTACATCGATGTGTAGTAGTGCAATTGACCTGTGTGACTCAAGGTGTAGCTAGAGCAAGGAGTGTAGTGATACTATGACACAAGGCGCTGTACAGGGCATGTAATGGTCCTGTGTGACTCAAGGTGTAGCTAGAGCAAGGAGTGTAGTGATACTATGACACAAGGCGTGTACAGGGATGTAATGGTCCTGTGTAACTCAAGG
>WNGS01004374.1:12707856-12732364 GCA_020271785.1 Procambarus virginalis
AAAGTGTCCGTCCAAAAGTAAAGAATCCGTCCATCAGTAAAGAGTCCGTCCAGCATAGAGTCCGTCCAGCAGTAAAGAGTCCGGCCAGAAGTAAAGAGTCCGTCCAGCAGTAAAGAGTCCTTCCAGAAGTAAAGAGTCCGTCCAGAAGTAGATTCTGTGCAGAAGAAAAGAGTCCGTCCAGAAGTAGAGTCCGTTCAGAAGTAGAGTCCGTCCAGAAATAGAGGCCGTCCAGAAAGAGAGTCCGTCCAGAAGTAGAGTCCGTCCAGAAGTAGAGAGTCCGTCCAGAAGTAGAGTCCGTCCGGAAGTAGAGTCTGTCCAAAAATAAAGAGTCCTTCCAGCAGTAAAGAGTCCGTCCAGCAGTAAAGAGTCCGTCCAGAAGTAAAGAGTCCGTCCAGAAGTAAAGAGTCCGTCCAGAATTAAAGAGTCCGTCCAGAAGTAGAGTCCATCCAGAAGAAAAGAGTCCGTCCAGAAGAAAAGAGTCCGTCCAGAAGTAGAGTCCGTCCAGAAGTAGAGTCCGTCCAGAAATAGAATCCGTCCTGAATAAAGAGTCCATCCAGAAGTAGAGTCTGTCCAGAAGTAGATTCGGTCCAGAAAAAAAGAGTCCGTCCAGAATTAGAGTCCGTCCAGAAATAAAGAGTCCGTCCAGAAGTAGTGTCTGTCCAGAAGAAAAGAGTCCGTCCAGAAGTAGAGTCCGTCTAGAAGTAGAGTCCGTCCAGAAATAGAATCCGTCCTGAAATAAAGAATCCATCCAGAAGTAGAGTCTGTCCAGAAGTAGATTCGGTCCAGAAGAAAAGAGTCCGTCCAGAAGTAGAGTCCGTCCAGAAGTAAAGAGTCCATCCAGAAATAAAGAGTCCGTCCAGAAGTAAAGAGTCCGTCCAGAAGTACAGTGTCTGTCCAAAAGTAAAGTGTCCGTCCAGAAGTAAAGTGTCCGTCCACAACTAGAGTCCGTCCAGAAGTAGAGTCCGTCCAGAAATAAAGAGTCCGTCAAGAAGTAAAGAGTCCGCCCAGAAGTATAGAGTCCGTCCAAATGTAAAGAGTCCGTCCAGAAGTAGAGAGTCCGTCCAGAAGTACAGAGTCTGTCTAGAAGTAAAGAGTCCGTCCAGAAGTAAAGAGTCCATCCAGAAGTAAAGAGTCCATCCAGAAATAAAGAGTCCGTCCAGAAGTAAAGAGTCCGTCCAGAAGTAAAGAGTCCGTCCAGAAGTAAAGACTCCGTCCAGAAGTAGAGAGTCCGTTGAGAAGTAAAGAGTCCATCCAGAAGTAAAGAGTCCGTCCAGAAGTAGAGAATCCCTCCAGAAGTAGAGTGTCTGTCCAGAAGTAAAGAGTCCATCCAGAAGTAAAGAGTCCGTCCAGAAGTAAAGAGTCCGTCCAGAAGTAAAGAGTCCGTCCAGTAGTAAAGAGTCCGTCCAGAAGTTAAGAGTCCGTCTAGAAGAAACGAGTCCGTCCAGAAGTAAAGAGTCCGTCCAGAAGTAAAGTGTCTGTCCAAAAGTAAAGAATCCGTCCAGAAGTAAAGAGTATGTCCAGAAGTAGAGTCTGTCCAGAAATAAAGAGTCCGTCCAGAAGTAAAGAGTCCGTCCAGAAGTAAAGAGTCCGTCCAGAAGTAAAGAGTCCGTCCAAAAGTAGACAGTCCGTCCAGAAGTAAAGTGTCCGTCCAGAAGTAAAGAGTCCGTCCAGAAGTAAAAAGTCCATCCAGAAGTTGAGAGTTCATCCAGAAGTAAAGTGTCCGTCCAGAAGTAAAGTGTCCGTCCAGAAGTAAAGAGTCCATCCAGAAGTAGAGAGTTTGTCCAGAAGTAAAGTGTCCGTCCAGAAGTAAAGTGTCCGTCCAGAAGTAGAGAGTCCAGAGTAAAGCCTATTTTAGAAAAAGACCATTCAATAGGATGATTTGAATCCCTAACATGAAAGAAGAGAGTATTGTTTGCGTCATTTTAGGGACTCTAATCATCCTACTGATTGGTTTTCTTCTAAAATAATCTTTCCTACCTCTACATTTAACAGACGCCGTCTTGTCGAATCTGATACACAAACTACCCAATATGAACCTTAGTCCTGGCTTTGTTGCTGTTGACTCTTCCTTTTCACAGTACATACTCAAATGTCCTAACCTTCCTAACAAACGTGACCTAACATAAGCCTACCAATCCCTTTTCTCTTTATTTTTCTCTTTCTTTCTCATTTTATTCTTATGTTCCTATTCTTGTACCAAATTATTACCCTCCATCTTACACACCTTATTTTAATTTAATTAATTTAGCCTGGACTTTTCAAACTAGACATACAGCTTGGAATAGGGCAGACATAGTGGCGCTCCCAAAAACCCCAAAATACAGCTAATCCAAGGCTGTGGATTTTGTATCCACAAGGCTGTGGATACTCTTTTCAAAGCTGTGCAGCCAAGACGGCTGACAGAATGGCACTCAACAGACGTGAGTGGAAAAGTCCTAAACTGCACCAGGATATGTATGCCTATAGAAGAGGGGTTGGTACAGTGGAATGTATTACAACTCTGTTAGCCCATTTGAATGACAGATCAGGAATGCTGATATTCCTGGACCTTGCGAAAGCCTTTGAACTGGCTAGCGCCCCAGCTATTCTCTGCTGCCTTATCGACAAAGAGGTCAAAGGCAACCTGCTCTACTGGACCAAAAACTGTCTCATAAACAGAGAAGCAAGAGTAAATCTTGATGGCACAGTCTCTGAATACAAAAGACATGAAAATGGTACCCCGCAAGGAGGCATTCATATCCCCCTTCTCTTCAACTGTTTAATGGAAAGAATAATGAGGGTGAAACTCCCACATCACTGCAGGCTGCTAAACTATGCGGACGACTTTGTCATCATCATAAAAGGAAGGGATGCGGCGCGCCTTGCACCCAAATGCCTAGACTACATCAGTGAAGTGGCAAAGCAGATTGGTATCAAACTCAACCCCACAAAGACAAAAAACATGCCCATAAAAATAGTGAAGCCCAACATCCCACTCACAGTACAGGATCAACCAATTGAATGGGTGGACACATATCAGTAACTAGGAATAATTCTGAACACACACATAAATTTTAATGCTGAGGTCACTTACTTGAGAGAGCGAGAACTGCAGCCCGGACGGCAATCCTCAGGTCGCTAACCTCCCTCTCTGGAGGAGCCAATCTGCAAATCCTTCGCACATACTATGTACAGGCAGTCAGATCAGTGATCGACTATGCCGCATCTGCACTCACAAGCCTATCACAACAACAGTGGGAAAAGCTTGAAGTTACCCAAAAACTATGCTATGAGAGCTGCCTGGAGAAACCCCCTGTGTGGACCAGGCTTGAAACTCTAAGTCTGGAAACGGGTTTCCCCTCTCTACGAGAAAGAATATCGCAAAGAACAGCTACAATTATCAGTAAGATAACTGTTTCCCCTGATCCAGTTCCGGTACGACAGGCTTTGGTGGTTGGACTTGGCCAAAACCACCAAAAGTCCAGAAGTAGACTTAGACTGGCAGCAAGACTCTGGGCTGCCAGAGCGGGAATAGCCCTAAACAGAAAACAAAAAAAACGTATGATCCTTGACAGAGGGGGTAATCAACCACAGCCAAAATACACCTGTTCTCCACTGTGGGAGGAGCTTACCTTCAAAATAGTAACAGAAGGTCTTCGAATAAAAAAGGCTGCCTATGATAAAACAATCCTAAGGCGCATCATAGAAAAGCAAATAAGCAGCATTGCAGTAGAAGGAGCCACCCACATCTTCACAGACGGATCAGTGGGGCACTGAATAAGAGAGTGCTGGCGCTGCACTTTGCACGGACAGCGAACAGGCATACTGGAGACTGGGAGGACCAGTATCATCAACCCAAACTGAGCTGTTTGCCATACAACAGGCAATCACATACGTGATTGCACAAAACACTCAGAATGCAATCATGCACACAGACTCAAAAGCTGCACTTCAAATATTAAAACAAAAACAGTGGAAAGACAACGTGGAAATAATTACCACCGTTTTGTATGTTGGAGCAGTAGCTAAAGGCAAAGGACTCAACTTAATCCTGAATTGGTTCCCGTCCCATGTTCCATGAATATGGAATCCCATTAAATGAGAAAGCCGATGAAATTGCTAACCTAGAGTACATAAAAAACACCATCACCAAAAACCTCTCACACCTCAACAAAGCCCATCTACACCAGAGAATTGCTGAAGGTTTTACCTCTGCAATATAGTATCTTCAGGCCACCAAGTTAGAAAGGTTAAACATCCCAAAAGGAATCCACAGGGAAATAGCAGTTCGGTTATATAGACTACGTCTAGGTTACAAATGCAACTGGGAGATTGGTGAACCCAGACAGAGAGAATGCATCTTCTGCCAAACAGTCACAGAAAAGCCACTACTTCATTATCTCCTGGAATGTCAAGCAACCAATGACCTTAGAAGAGCTTTAAGAGTCCCTGAATCTTGCAGTAACCACCCTGAAGTCATCAACACTGCCACTCATCTGGTCAAAAAAAAAGGGATCCAGCAGCTGGACACCCTCATAAACACTGTAAAGCGTCCTCCCAAGCGACAGCAGCCTGACGATTTAAATGCGACCTCAGCACACAGTATACATTCACTAAAAATACAAAAAAAAAATCTACCACTTACGGGTTATTCATGCCCGTGCCACCTCCTAGTTGGCTTAATCAATCAATCTCGCTGTTCCTAATCAACTGCCTGGACCCCATCATCGCCCTGGACGCAAGTCTCACTGCATCTATTACCACTCCGGAGACTACCACCAGGACGACCATGAGGTCGATCTCAACACAGACTCCAGAACCACCTCTGCTTGTGCCCGGGCGGCATAAGCAGAGGTATTTCCTTCTCCAGCTCCCAACACTCCTACCATCACCATCTCAGCAGCCGCGCTAGCAGACATGCTGTCTACAAATACTAACAGCACCCCCAGTGCTCCTGAAATAGCTTCTACCCTAATAACGACACCTGAGTCTACCTCAGGCTGCGAGACGAAAGACGAAACCACCAACGAAGGATGTTACGGACTCCTCAGATGAGGAAATCTTAGTACGAGCTCCACCCCCATCACACAAATACGAGACCTACTCGATACAAGACCTTCTCATGGAGGCCACCTCACCAAACTTGAACGACAGCACGGCTCAGCCAAAGAAAAAACGGAGGACCTAGTTTACACTAACCCACCAGCTCCACAAATGGCACAGCCAGTCCTCCAAGGCTGAAATCCACCATAATCCATCACCCATCCATCCTAAGATCTCCAGTATAAGCTATTGATACAGATAATGACTCCAAAGTGCCTCCACTTATGGGCTCACTATAGCCCGCGCTACTTGGAACCTTTTGTTCTGAGTAGCTGAATCTAAAAACAACAACAACTCGCTCCCCATTAAAGAGTGTCATATCTGTGGAACAGATGCAGAGACGCCACTATTGCATTATTTACTGGAATGTGAAGCAACTGAAGCCCTGCGCATCAAACTCAACATTAATCCAACGACAGCAGCAGCATTAGATGCAAATTCCACAGCGACTACAATGATTAAAAAAGCCATTAAAGAATGGGACTCACTAGTGAACATTCTGCGTCTTCACCTGCCACCAAGATAATGTTATTAAAACAAGACTAAAACTAGTGCGCTAGAACAGAAGCGAAAAAAACAGGGTAAAGGAGGAAACCCAACCTCCGTTTAAAACTTTGACCCAAATATCACAGTAACAAGGTTATCGCGAACATCCGATCTCAATTACGGGCTCACTATAGCCTGTGCTACATGGACATTTCATTCTGAGTAGCAAAATAAAAAACAACAACAACAAACAACCTCGCTCCCCATCAGCGTTACAGTCCACTACGGGCTCACCATATCCTCAGGTGAACTGAGGCTATGGTGAGGCTACTTGGAACTTTTTGTCCCGAGTAGCTGAATCTAAAACAACAGCAGCCTCGTTCCCATCACAATGGACTTGATCATGGTTCAGGCGGGAAGAAATTAACGGAAATGCTTAAGCAGACACGACTCTCCATACAAAGAAGAAATAATTTAAACAGGGAGATTGAAGAAATCGAACAGAGACTGAAGCATTCCTATCAGACTGAAGAAAGGCAACTAGAACAAGAACCAATTCAAGAAATAAAGAAAAACCCAAAATATTTCTTCACATATGCTAAATCAAAAGCGAAAACCACTGCCAGTATTGGACCTATTTGTATTAGTGAAGGTTCATACACTGAGGATGACAAAGAAATTAGTGAAATCTTAAAAAAGCAGTATGAGGACATGTTTAGCACTCCGATACTCAGCATGAAAGTGGAAGATTCGGACAATTTCTTTATGAATGATACTCAAACACCTGTAAATATAACTGATATCAATACGAGTGTGGCAGATTTTGAAAGAGAAATTGACAATATGCCCATGCACTCAGCCCCGGGTCCAGACTCATGGAATTCAATATTTATAAAGAAATGAAAAGTGCCAGTAGCACAGGCACTCAGTATAGTGTGGAGGAAGAGCTTGGACACAGGGGAGATACCAGATGCGCTTAAAGCAGCAGACATTGCCCCTCTACACAAGGGTGGTAGCAAAGCATTGGCAAAGAATTATAGACCAGTTGCACTAACATCCCACATAATAAAAGTATTTGAGGGAGTGATCAGGAGTCAGGTCACTAGATTCATGGAAACCAATGACCTCCACAATCCAGGCCAACTTGGATTTAGAGCAGGAAGATCATGCCTCTCACAGCTACTTGACCACTATGACAAAATCACTGAGGCAGTAGAGGAAAAAATAATACAGATGTCGTATTCAACGATTTTGCAAAGGCATTCGACAAATGTGACCATGGAGTGATTGCACACAAAATGAGGTCAATGGGTATAACTGGTAAAGTAGGACGCTGGATATTCAATTTCCTGTCGAACAAAACACAAAGAGTAACAGTCAATCAAGTAAAATCGAGGCCGAGCGCAGTTAAAAGCTCTGTACCTCAAGGTACAGTCTTTGCACCACTGCTGTTCCTTATTCTCATATCAGATATAGACAAAAACACTTGTCTCAGCTTCGTGTCATCCTTTGCAGATGATACAAAAATCAGCATGAAAATCACCTCTGCTGAAGTCATTGATAAACTACAAACAGATATTAACAAAGTTTTCGATTCGATTAGGCAGCAGAAAATAACATGATGTTTAACGGTGATAAATTCCAGGTACTCAGATACGGCAAAAATGAGGATCTTAAACATAATACAGGGTACAAAACACAATCGAATCTGCCCATAGTAGGAAAACAGCATGTCAAGGATTTGAGAATAATGATGTCCGCCGACCTAACATTTAGGGAGCATAACCAAGCAAGTATTGCGTCAGCCAGAAAAATGATAGGATGGATTACGAGAACCTTCAAGTCCAGAGATCCCATCACAATGGTTGTACTCTTCAAATCACTTGTGTTGTCCCGTCTTGAGTACTGCTCAGTACTCACTTCCCCCTTCAGAGCAGGAGAGATTGCTGAAATAGAGGGAATACAG
Organism: Procambarus virginalis; assembly: GCA_020271785.1. Classification (NCBI taxonomy): domain Eukaryota; kingdom Metazoa; phylum Arthropoda; class Malacostraca; order Decapoda; family Cambaridae; genus Procambarus; species Procambarus virginalis. The sequence goes on from WNGS01004374.1 coordinate 12,715,391, forward strand.
AGAACATATACGGCACGCATAGACGAGATAAAGCACCTAAATTATTGGGATCGTCTCAAAGCTCTCCAAATGTACTCACTAGAAAGGAGACGAGAGAGATACCAAATAATATACACATGGAAAATACTGGAGGGACAGGTCCCAAATCTGCACAGTAAAATAACAACGTACTGGAGTGAACGACATGGAAGAAAATGCAGAATAGAACCAGTGAAGAGCAGAGGTGCCATGGGCACAATCAGAGAACACTGTATGAACATCAGAGGTCCATGGTTGTTCAACGTCCTACCAGCGAGCATCAGAAATATTGCAGGAACAACCGTGGACATCTTCAAGAGGAAACTAGATTCTTTCCTTCAAGGAGTGCCGGACCAACCGGGCTGTGGTGGGTATGTGGGCCTGCGGGCCGCTCCAAGCAACAGCCTGGTGGACCAAACTCTCACAAGTCAAGTCTGGCCTCGGGCCGGGCTTGGGGAGAAGAAGAACTCCCAGAACCCCATCAACCAGGTACCAGGTATCAACCAGGACGGACGGAAATGTCGTCGTCTCCTCATCTTGTGGTATGTGGTTTGGTCTTAAGCCCCGTTATTGTGTGTGAAGTTATAATGTGTGAGTGTAGTTATACTGTGTAGTAGTTATAATGTGTATGTGAAGTTATATTGTGTAAGAGTAGTTATAGTGTGTATGTGTAGTTATACTGTGTTAGTGTATTTATACTGTGTTAGTGTAGTTATACTGTGTATGTGTAGTTATACTGTGTAAGTGTAATTATACTGTGTATGTGTAGTTATAGTGTGTAAGTGTAGTTATACTGTGTAAGTGTAATTATACTGTGTATGTGTAGTTATAGTGTGTAAGTGTAGTTATAATGTGTATGTGTAGTTAAACCGCCCATCCCGTCCTCTCTAGCAGTACATCGTATTTTTGACGTACAAGTACCCTAAGGTCAAAAATTCATATACTAAAATTTATAACGGTTCGCAAAATTGACTTGATACCCGGTTTTCTATTGGTGGTTTCTCCGGTAATTTAGTACATCAGTTTAGTGACGTTGGGGGATGGGATACATCGTCATTGCATGACACTTAATTATAATTACATGCAAATATGATGATTAAGGTTGTTTGGTTTATACAACTCGTTATGGTTGTAATGAAGGTCAATCATTTGAACATAATAACATAGGCACTAAAGAAAGCCTATTGACCCAGGTGAGGCAGCTCCTATTTATACCCTGGATGAGAATAGCATCTACTTCCTACGGACCAATAGACCCACATGAGGCAGCTCCTATCTACATCGATATAAATAGGAGCAATAAGCCTATAGACAAAACAAATATATATTATGGGTTCGAGTCACTTCTGGGGTGCGAGTTTTCAGTCGCATATAGTCCTGGGGACCATTCAGGCTTGTTCGCATTGTGTTCCTCACGTGTGCCCCAAAGAATGAGTTGATTTGATAAAATACTATGCCCAAGATTACCATCCGAGTGCCGGCGGGGAAAGGTTCAAATAGCTTCGGCTATCACTTCCTTTTGTCGGTCGTGATGGTCAAGCAGATTAAGGCGTCCTGTAGATNAAGTAGAGTCCGTCCAGAAGTAGAGTCCGTCCAGAAGTAGAGTCCGTCCAGAAATAGAATCCGTCCTGAAATAAAAAGTCCGTTCAGAAGGAGAGTCTGTCCAGAAGTAGATTCGGTCCAGAAGAAAAGAGTCCGTCCAGAAGTAGAGTCCGTCCAGAAATAAAGAGTCCGTCCAGAAGTAAAGAGTCCGTCCAGAAGTAAAGAGTCCGTCCAGAACTAAAGAGTCCGTCCAGAAGTAAAGAGTCCGTCCAGAAGTAGAGTGTCTGTCCAAAAGTAAAGTGCCCGTCCAGAAGTAATGTGTCCGTCCAGAAGTAGAGTCCGTCCAGAAGTAGAGTCCGTCCAGAAGTAGAGTCCGTCCAGAAGTAGAGTCCGTCCAGAAGTAGAGTCCGTCCAGAAGTAGAGTCCGTCCAGAAGTAGAGTCCGTCTAGAAGTAGAGTCCGTCCAGGAGTCGAGAGTCCGTCCAGAAGTAGAGTCCGTCCAGAAATAAAATCCGTCCTGAAATAAAAGTCCGTTCAGAAGGAGAGTCTGTCCAGAAGTAGATTCGGTCCAGAAGAAAAGAGTCCGTCCAGAAGTAGAGTCCGTCCAGAAAAAAAGGTCCGTCCAGAAGTAAAGAGTCCGTCCAGAAGTAAAGAGTCCGTCCAGAACTAAAGAGTCCGTCCAGAAGTAAAGAGTCCGTCCAGAAGTAGAGTGTCTGTCCAAAAGTAAAGTGTCCGTCCAGAAGTAAAGTGTCCGTCCAGAAGTAGAGTCCGTCCAGAAGTAGAGTCCGTCCAGAAGTAGAGTCCGTCCAGAAGTAGAGTCCGTCCAGAAGTAGAGTCCGTCCAGAAGTAGAGTCCGTCCAGAAGTAGAGTCCGTCTAGAAGTAGAGTCCGTCCAGGAGTCGAGAGTCCGTCCAGAAGTAGAGTCCGTCCTGAAGAAAAGAATGCGTCCAGAACAAAAGAGTCCGTCCAGAAGAAAAGAGTCCGTCCAGAAGAAAAGAGTCCGTCCAGAAGTAGAGTCCGTCCAGAAATAGAGTCTGTCCAGAAAAAGAGTCCTTCCAGCAGTAAAAAGTCCGTCCAGCAGTAAAGAGTCCGTCCAGAAGAAAAGAGTCCGTCCTGAAATAAAGAGTCCATCCAGAGTAAAGTGTCCGTTCAAAAGTAAAGAGTCCGTCCAGAAGTAAAGAGTCCGTCCTTAGGTAGAGAGTCCGTCCAGAAGTAAAGAGTCCGTCCAGAGGTAAAGAGTCCGTCCAGAGGAAAAGAGTCCGTCCAGAAGTAAAGATTCCGTCCAGCAGTAAAGAGTCCGTTCAAAAGTAAAGATTCCGTCCTGAAGTAGAGAGTCCGGCCAGCAGTAAAGAGTCCGTCCAGAAGTAGCGAGTCCGTACAGAATTAAACTGTCCGTCAAGAAGTAGAGTCCATCCATCAGTAAAGAGTCCGTCCAGCAGTAGAGTTCGTCCAAAAGTAGAATCCGTCCAGAAGTAAAGTCCGTCCAGAAGCAGAGAGTCCCTCCAACAGTAAAGAGTCCGTCCAGAAGTAGAGTCCGTCCAGAAGTAAAAAGTCCGTCCAGAAATAGAGAGTCCGTCCAGAAGTAAAGAGTCCGTCCAGAAGTAAAGTGTCCGTCCAAAAGTAAAGAATCCGTCCATCAGAAAAGAGTCCGTCCAGCAGTAGAGTCCGTCCAGCAGTAAAGAGTCCGGCCAGAAGTAAAGAGTCCGTCCAGCAGTAAAGAGTCCTTCCAGAAGTAAAGAGTCCGTCCAGAAGTAGATTCTGGGCAGAAGAAAAGAGTCCGTCCAGAAGTTGAGTCCGTTCAGAAATAGAGTCCGTCCAGAAATAGAGTCCGTCCAGAAAGAGAGTCCGTCAAGAAGTAGAGTCCGTCCAGGAGTCGAGAGTCCGTCCAGAAGTAGAGTCCGTCCTGAAGAAAAGAATGCGTCCAGAACAAAAGAGTCCGTCCAGAAGAAAAGAGTCCGTCCAGAAGAAAGAGTCCGTCCAGAAGTAGAGTCCGTCCAGAAATAGAGTCTGTCCAGAAATAAGAGTCCTTCCAGCAGTAAAAAGTCCGTCCAGCAGTAAAGAGTCCGTCCAGAAGTAGAGTCCGTCAGAAGAAAAGAGTCCGTCCAGAAGAAAAGAGTCCGTCCAGAAATAGAGTCTGTCCAGAAGAGAAGAGTCCGTCCAGAAGTAGAGTCTGTCCAGAAGAAAAGAGTCCGTCCAGAAGTATAGTCCGTCGAAAAATAGAGTCCGTCCAGAAATAAAGAGTCCGTCCAGAAGTAGAGTCTGTCCAGAAGAAAAGAGTCCGTCCAGAAGTAGAGTCCGTCCAGAAGTAGAGTCCGTCCAGAAGTAGAGTCCGTCCAGAAATAGAGTCCGTCCTGAAATAAAGAGTCCGTTCAGAAGGAGAGTCTGTCCAGAAGTAGATTCGGTCCAGAAGAAAAGAGTCCGTCCAGAAGTAGAGTCCGTCCAGAAATAAAGAGTCCGTCCAGAAGTAAAGAGGCCGTCCAGAACTAAGAGTCCGTCCAGAACTAAAGAGTCCGTCCAGAAGTAAAGAGTCCGTCCAGAAGTAGAGTGTCTGTCCAAAAGTAAAGTGCCCGTCCAGAAGTAAAGTGTCCGTCCAGAAGTAGAGTCCGTCCAGAAGTAGAGTCCGTCCAGAAGTAGAGTCCGTCCAGAAGTAGAGTCCGTCCAGAAGTAGAGTCCGTCCAGAAGTAGAGTCCGTCCAGAAGTAGAGTCCGTCTAGAAGTAGAGTCCGTCCAGAAATAAAGAGTCCGTCAAGAAGAAAAGAGTCCGCCCAGAAGTATAGAGTACGTCCAAAAGAAAAAGACCCCCGTCCAGAAGAAGAGAGTCCGTCCAGAAGTAAAGAGTCCGTCCAGAAGTAAAGAGTACGTCCAGAAGTAAAGAGTCCATCTAGAAGTAAAGAGTCCGTCCAGAAATAAAGAGTACGTCCAGAAGTAAAGAGTCCGTCCAGAAGTAAAGAGTCCGTCCAGAAGTAGATTCCGTCCAGAAATGAAGAGTCCGTCCAGAAGTAAAGAGTCCGTCCAGAAGTAAAGACTCCGTCCAGAAGTAAAGAGTCCGTCCAGAAGTAAAGAGTCCGTTGAGAAGTAAAGAGTCCATCCAGAAGTAAAGAGTCCGTCCAGAAGTAGAGAATCCCTCCAGAAGTAGAGTGTCTGTCCAGAAGTAAAGAGTTCGTCCAGAAGTAAAGAGTCCGTCTAGAAGAAAAGAGTCCGTCCAGAAGTAAAGAGTCTTTCCAGAAGTAAAGAGTCTGTCCAGAAGTAGATTCCGTTCAGAAATAAAGAGTCCGTCCTCAAGTAAAGAGTCCGTCCAGAAGTAAAGAGTCCGTCCTGAAGTAGAGAGTCCATCCAGAAGTAAAGAGTCCGTCCAGAGTAAAGAGTCCGTCCGAAGTAGAGAGTCCGTCCAGAAGTAAAGAGTCCGTCCAGAGGTAAAGAGTCCGTCCAGAAGTAGAGTCGGTCAGAAGTAAAAAGTCCGTCCAGAAATAGAGAGTCCATCCAAAAGTAAAGAGTCCGTCCAGAAGTAAAGTGTCCGTCCAAAGTAAAGAGTCCGTCCATCAGTAAAGAGTCCGTCTAGCAGAGTCCGTCCAGCAGTAAAGAGTCCGGTCAGAACTAAAGAGTCCGTCCAGAAGTAAAGTGTCCGTCCAAAAGTAAANAAAGAGTCCGTCCAGAAGTAAAGATTCCGTCCAGCAGTAAAGAGTCCGTCAACAGTAAAGATTCCGTCCTGAAGTAGAGAGTCCGTCCAGCAGTAAAGAGTCCGTCCAGAAGTAGCGAGTCCGTCCAGAATTAAACTGTCCGTCAAGAAGTAGAGTCCATCCATCAGTAAAGAGTCCCTCCAGCAGTAAAGTTCGTCCAGAAGTAGAATCCGTCCAGAAGTAAAGTCCGTCCAGAAGTAGAGAGTCCTTCCAACAGTAAAGAGTCCGTCCAGAAGTAGAGTCCGTCCAGAAGTAAAAAGTCCATCCAGAAATAGAGAGTCCGTCCAGAAGTAAAGATTCCGTCCAGAAGTAAAGTGTCCGTCCAAAAGTAAAGAATCCGTCCATCAGTAAAGAGTCCGTCCAGCAGTAGAGTCCGTCCAGAGTAAAGAGTCGGCCAGAAGTAAGAGTCCGTCCAGCAATAAGAGTTCTTCCAGAAGTAAAGAGTCCGTCCAGAAGTAGAATCTGTGCAGAAGAAAAGAGTCCGTCCAGAAGTAGAGTCCGTTCAGAAGTAGTCCGTCCAGAAATAGAGTCCGTCCAGAAAGAGAGTCCGTCCAGAAGCAGAGACCGTCCAGAAGTAGAGAGTCCGTCCAGAAGTAGAGTCGGTCCAGAAGTAGAGTTATCCAGAAATAAAGAGTCCGTCCAGAAGTAAAGAGTCCGTCCAGAAGTAAAGAGTCCGTCCAAGTAAAGAGTCCGTCCAGAAGTAAGAGTCCGTCCAGAGTAAAGAGTCCGTCCAGAAGTAGAGTCCGTCCAGAAGAAAAGAGTCCGTCCAGAAGAAAAGATTCCGTCCAGAAGTAGAGTCCGTCCAGAAGAAAGAGTCCGTCCAGAAGTAGAGTCCGTCCAGAAGTAGAGTCCGTCCAGAAGTAGAGTCCGTCCAGAAATAGAGTCCGTCCAGAAGTAAAGAGTCCGTCCAGAAGTAAAGAGTCCGTCCAGAAGTAAAGAGTCCGTCCAGAAGTAAAGAGTCCGTCCAGAAATAGAGAGTCCGTCCAGAAGTAAAGAGTCCGTCCAGAAGTAAAGAGTCCGTCCAGAAGTAAAGAGTCCGTCCAGAAGTAAAGAGTCCGTCCAGAAGTAAAGAGTCCGTCCAGAAGTAGAGAATCCGTCCAGAAGTAGAGAGTCCTCCAGAAGTAAAGAGTCCGTCCAGAAGTAAAGAGTCCGTCCAGAAGTAAAGAGTCCGTCCAGAAGAAAAGAGTCCGTCCAGAGGTAAAGAGTCCGTCCAGAAGTAAAGATTCCGTCCAGCAGTAAAGAGTCCGTTCAACAGTAAAGATCCGTCCAGAAGTAGAGAGTCCGTCCAGCAGTAAAGAGTCCGTCCAGAAGTAGCGAGTCCGTCCAGAATTAAACTGTCCGTCCAGAAGTAGAGTCCGTCCATCAGTAAAGAGTCCGTCCAGAAGTAGAGTTCGTCCAGAAGTAGAATCCGTCCAGAAGTAAAGTCCGTCCAGAAGTAGAGAGTCCTTCCAACAGTAAAGAGTCCGTCCAGAAGTAAAGAGTCCGTCCAGAAGTAAAGAGTCCGTCCAGAAGTAAGAGAGTCCGTCCAGAAGTAGAGGTCCGTCCAGAAGTAAAGAGTCCGTCCAGAAGTAAGAGTCCGTCCATCAGTAAAGAGTCCGTCCAGAAGTAGAGTCCGTCCAGAAGTAAAGTCCGTTCAGAAGTAAAGAGTCCGTCCAAAGTAAAGAGTCCGTCCAGAAGTAGAGTCCGTCCAGAAGTAAAGAGTCCGTCCAGAATAGAGAGTCCGTCCAGAAGTAGAGTCTGTCCAGAAGAAAAGAGTCCGTCCAGAAGTAGAGTCCGTCCAGAAGTAGAGTCCGTCCAGAAGTAGAGTCCGTCCAGAAGTAGAGTCCGTCCAGAAATAGAGTCCGTCCAGAAATAAAGAGTCCGTCAGAAGGAGAGTCCGTCCAGAAGTAGAGTCCGTCCAGAAGAAAAGAGTCCGTCCAGAAGTAAAGAGTCCGTCCAGAAGTAAAGAGTCCGTCCAGAAGTAAAGTCCGTCCAGAAGAAAAGAGTCCGTCCAGAAGTAGAGTCCGTCCAGAAGTAGAGTCCGTCCAGAAGTAGAGTCTGTCCAGAAGAAAGAGTCCGTCCAGAAGTAGAGTCCGTCCAGAAGTAGAGTCCGTCCAGAAGTAAAGTCCGTCCAGAAGTAGAGTCCGTCCAGAAATAGAATCCGTCCTGAAATAAAGAGTCCGTTCAGAAGAGAGTCCGTCCAGAAGTAGAGTCCGTCCAGAAGAAAAGAGTCCGTCCAGAAGTAAAGAGTCCGTCCAGAAGTAAAGAGTCCGTCCAGAAGTAAAGAGTCCGTCCAGAAGTAAAGAGTCCGTCCAGAAGTAGAGTGTCCGTCCAGAAGTAAAGTCCGTCCAGAAGTAAAGAGTCCGTCCAGAAGTAGAGTCCGTCCAGAAGTAGAGTCCGTCCAGAAGTAGAGTCCGTCCAGAAGTAGAGTCCGTCCAGAAGTAGAGTCCGTCCAGAAGTAGAGTCCGTCCAGAAATAAAGAGTCTGTCAAGAAGTAAAGAGTCCGCCCAGAAGTATAGAGTCCGTCCAAAAGAAAAAGGACCCCGTCCAGAAGAAGAGAGTCCGTCCAGAAGTAAAGAGTCCGTCCAGAAGTAAAGAGTCCGTCCAGAAGTAAAGAGTCCATCTAGAAGTAAAGAGTCCGTCCAGAAATAAAGAGTCCGTCCAGAAGTAAAGAGTCCGTCCAGAAGTAAAGAGTCCGTCCAGAAGTAGATTCCGTCCAGAAATAAAGAGTCCGTCAAGAAGTAAAGAGTCCGTCCAGAAGTAAAGACTCCGTCCAGAAGTAAAGAGTCCGTCCAGAAGTAAAGAGTCCGTTGAGAAGTAAAGAGTCCATCCAGAAGTAAAGAGTCCGTCCAGAAGTAGAGAATCCCTCCAGAAGTAGAGTGTCTGTCCAGAAGTAAAGAGTCCGTCCAGAAGTAAAGAGTCCGTCCAGAAGAAAAGAGTCCGTCCAGAAGTAAAGAGTCCGTCCAGAAGTAAAGAGTCCGTCCTGAGGTAGAGAGTCCGTCCAGAAGTAAAGAGTCCGTCCAGAGGTAAAGAGTCCGTCCAGAGGTAAAGAGTCCGTCCAGAAGTAAAGATTCCGTCCAGCAGTAAAGAGTCCGTTCAACAGTAAAGATTCCGTCCTGAAGTAGAGAGTCCGGCCAGCAGTAAAGAGTCCGTCCAGAAGTAGCGAGTCCGTACAGAATTAAACTGTCCGTCAAGAAGTAGAGTCCATCCATCAGTAAAGAGTCCGTCCAGCAGTAGAGTTCGTCCAGAAGTAGAATCCGTCCAGAAGTAAAGTCCGTCCAGAAGCAGAGAGTCCCTCCAACAGTAAAGAGTCCGTCCAGAAGTAAAAGTCCGTCCAGAATAGAGAGTCCGTCCAGAAGTAAAGAGTCCGTCCAGAAGTAAAGAGTCCGTCCAGAAGTAAAGAGTCCGTCCATCAGAAAAGAGTCCGTCCAGAAGTAGAGTCCGTCCAGCAGTAGAGTCCGTCCAGCAGTAATGAGTCCGGCCAGAAGTAAAGAGTCCGTCCAGCAGTAAAGAGTCCTTCCAGAAGTAAAGAGTCCGTCCAGAAGTAGATTCTGGGCAGAAGAAAAGAGTCCGTCCAGAAGTAGAGTCCGTTCAGAAGTAGAGTCCGTCCAGAAATAGAGTCCGTCCAGAAGTAGAGTCCGTCAAGAATAGAGTCCGTCCAGAAGTCGAGAGTCCGTCCAGAANACCCCCGTCCAGAAGAAGAGAGTCCGTCCAGAAGTAAAGAGTCCGTCCAGAAGTAAAGAGTACATCCAGAAGTAAAGAGTCCATCTAGAAGTAAAGAGTCCGTCCAGAAATAAAGAGTACGTCCAGAAGTAAAGAGTCCGTCCAGAAGTAAAGATCCGTCCAGAAGTAGATTCCGTCCAGAAATGAAGAGTCCGTCCAGAAGTAAGTTGTCCGTCCAGAAGTAAAGACTCTGTCCAGAAGTAAAGAGTCAGTCCAGAAGTAAAGAGTCCGTTGAGAAGTAAACAGTCCATCCAGAAGTAAAGTGTCCGTCCAGAAGTAGAGAATCCCTCCAGAAGTAGAGTGTCTGTTCAGAAGTAAAGAGTCCGTCCAGAAGTAAAGAGTCCGTCCAGAAGAAAAGAGTCCGTCCAGAAGTAAAGAGTCTTTCCAGAAGTAAAGAGTCTGTCCAGAAGTAGATTCCGTCCAGAAATAAAGAGTCCATCCTCCAGTAAAGAGTCCGTCCAGAAGTAAAGAGTCCGTCCTGAAGTAGAGAGTCCATCCAGAAGTAAAGAGTCCGTCCAGAGGTAAAGAGTCCGTCCAGAAGTAGAGTCGGTCAGAAGTAAAAAGTCCGTCCAGAAATAGAGAGTCCATCCAAAAGTAAAGAGTCCGTCCAGAAGTAAAGTGTCCGTCCAAAAGTAAAGAGTCCGTCCATCAGCAAAGAGTCCGTCTAGCAGTAGAGTCCGTCCAGCAGTAAAGAGTCCGGCCAGAAGTAAAGAGTCCGTCCAGAAGTAAAGTGTCCGTCCAAAAGTAAAGAGTCCGTCCATCAGTAAAGAGTCCGTCTAGCAGTAGAGTCCGTCCAGCAGTAAAGAGTCCGGCCAGAAGTAAAGAGTCCGTCCAGCAGTAAAGAGTCCGTCCAGAAGTAGAGAGTACGTCCAGAAGTAGAGAGTCCGTCCAGAAGTAGAGTCCGTCCAGAAGTAGAGTCTGTCCAGAAATAGAGAGTCTTTCCAGCAGCAAAGAGTCCGTCCAGCAGTAAAGAGTCCGTCCAGAAGAAAAGAGTCCGTCCAGAAGTAAAGAGTCCATCCAGAGTAAAGTGTCCGTCCAAAAGTAAAGAGTCCGGCCAGAAGTAAAGCGCCGTCCAGAAGTAGATCCGTACAGAAATAAAGAGTCCGTCCTGAAGTAGAGAGTCCGTCCAGAAGTAAAGAGTCCGTCCAGAGGTAAAGAGTCCGTCCAGAAGGTAAAGAGTCCGTCCAGAGGTAAAGAGTCCGTCCAGAAGTAAAGATTCCGTCCAGCAGTAAAGAGTCCGTCAACAGTAAAGATTCCGTCCTGAAGTAAGAGAGTCCTTCAACAGTAAAGAGTCCGTCCAGAAGTAGAGTCCGTTCAGAAGTAAAAAGTCCGTCCAGAAATAGAGAGTCCGTCCAGAAGTAAAGATTCCGTCCAGAAGTAAAGAGTCCGTCGAGAAGTAAAGTGCCATCCTGAAGTAGAGAGCCCGTCCAGAAGTAGAGAGTCCGTCCAGAAGTAAAGAGTCCATCCAGAAGTAAAGAGTCCGTCCAGAAGTAGAGAATCCCTCCAGAAGTAGAGTGTCTGTCCAGAAGTAAAGAGTCCGTCCAGAAGTAAAGAGTCCGTCCAGAAGAAAAGAGTCCGTCCAGAAGTAAAGAGTCTGTCCAGAAGTAAAGAGTCCGTCCAGAAGTAGATTCCGTCCAGAAATAAAGAGTCCGTCCTCAAGTAAAGAGTCCGTCCAGAAGTAAAGAGTCCGTCCTGAAGTAGAGAGTCCGTCCAGAAGTAAAGAGTCCGTCCAGAGGTAAAGAGTCCGTCCAGAAGTAGAGTCGGTCAGAAGTAAAAAGTCCGTCCAGAAATAGAGAGTCCATCCAAAAGTAAAGAGTCCGTCCAGAAGTAAAGTGTCCGTCCAAAAGTAAAGAGTCCGTCCATCAGTAAAGAGTCCGTCTAGCAGTAGAGTCCGTCCAGCAGTAAAGAGTCCGGCCAGAAGTAAAGAGTCCGTCCAGAAGTAAAGTGTCCGTCCAAAAGTAAAGAGTCCGTCCATCAGTAAAGAGTCCGTCTAGCAGTAGAGTCCGTCCAGCAGTAAAGAGTCCGGCCAGAAGTAAAGAGTCCGTCCAGCAGTAAAGAGTCCGTCCAGAAGTAGAGAGTACGTCCAGAAGTAGAGAGTCCGTCCAGAAGTAGAGTCCGTCCAGAAGTAGAGTCTGTCCAGAAAAAGAGAGTCCTTCCAGCAGTAAAGAGTCCGTCCAGCAGTAAAGAGTCCGTCCAGAAGAAAAGAGTCCGTCCAGAAGTAAAGAGTCCATCCAGAGTAAAGTGTCCGTCCAAAGTAAAGAGTCCGGCCAGAAGTAAAGCCCGTCCAGAAGTAGATTCCGTACAGAAATAAAGAGTCCGTCCTGAAGTAGAGAGTCCGTCCAGAAGTAAAGAGTCCGTCCAGAGGTAAAGAGTCCGTCCAGAGGTAAAGAGTCCGTCCAGAGGTAAAGAGTCCGTCCAGAAGTAAAGATTCCGTCCAGCAGTAAAGAGTCCGTTCAACAGTAAAGATTCCGTCCTGAAGTAGAGAGTCCTCAACAGTAAAGAGTCCGTCCAGAAGTAGAGTCCGTCCAGAAGTAAAAAGTCCGTCCAGAATAGAGAGTCCGTCCAGAAGTAAAGATTCCGTCCAGAAGTAAAGAGTCCGTCGAGAAGTAAAGTGCCCATCCAGAAGTAGAGAGCCCGTCCAGAAGTAGAGAGTACGTCCAGAAGTAAAGAGTCCGTCCAGAAGTAAAGAGTCCGTCCAGAAGTAGAGAATCCCTCCAGAAGTAGAGTGTCTGTTCAGAAGTAAAGAGTCCGTCCAGAAGTAAAGAGTCCGTCCAGAAGAAAAGAGTCCGTCCAGAAGTAAAGAGTCTTTCCAGAAGTAAAGAGTCTGTCCAGAAGTAGATTCCGTCCAGAAATAAAGAGTCCATCCTCAAGTAAAGAGTCCGTCCAGAAGTAAAGAGTCCGTCCTGAAGTAGAGAGTCCATCCAGAAGTAAAGAGTCCGTCCAGAGGTAAAGAGTCCGTCCAGAAGTAGAGTCGGTCAGAAGTAAAAAGTCCGTCCAGAAAGAGAGAGTCCATCCAAAAGTAAAGAGTCCGTCCAGAAGTAAAGTGTCCGTCCAAAAGTAAAGAGTCCGTCCATCAGCAAAGAGTCCGTCTAGCAGTAGAGTCCGTCTAGCAGTAAAGAGTCCGGCCAGAAGTAAAGAGTCCGTCCAGAAGTAAAGTGTCCGTCCAAAAGTAAAGAGTCCGTCCATCAGTAAAGAGTCCGTCTAGCAGTAGAGTCCGTCCAGCAGTAAAGAGTCCGGCCAGAAGTAAAGAGTCCGTCCAGCAGTAAAGAGTCCGTCCAGAAGTAGAGAGTACGTCCAGAAGTAGAGAGTCCGTCCAGAAGTAGAGTCCGTCCAGAAGTAGAGTCTGTCCAGAAATAGAGAGTCTTTCCAGCAGCAAAGAGTCCGTCCAGCAGTAAAGAGTCCGTCCAGAAGAAAAGAGTCCGTCCAGAAGTAAAGAGTCCATCCAGAGTAAAGTGTCCGTCCAAAAGTAAAGAGTCCGGCCAGAAGTAAAGCGCCCGTCCAGAAGTAGATTCCGTCCAGAAATAAAGAGTCCGTCCTGAAGTAGAGAGTCCGTCCAGAAGTAAAGAGTCCGTCCAGAGGTAAAGAGTCCGTCCAGAGGTAAAGAGTCCGTCCAGAGGTAAAGAGTCCGTCCAGAAGTAAAGATTCCGTCCAGCAGTAAAGAGTCCGTTCAACAGTAAAGATTCCGTCCTGAAGTAGAGAGTCCCTTCAACAGTAAAGAGTCCGTCCAGAAGTAGAGTCCGTTCAGAAGTAAAAAGTCCGTCCAGAAATAGAGAGTCCGTCCAGAAGTAAAGATTCCGTCCAGAAGTAAAGAGTCCGTCGAGAAGTAAAGTGCCCATCCTGAAGTAGAGAGCCCGTCCAGAAGTAGAGAGTACGTCCAGAAGTAAAGAGTCCGTCCAGAAGTAAAGAGTCCGTCCAGAAGTAGAGAATCCCTCCAGAAGTAGAGTGTCTCTCCAGAAGTAAAGTGTCCGTCCAGAAGTAAAGAGTCCGTCCATCAGTAAAGAGTCCGTCCAGAAGTAGAGTCCGCCCAGAAGTAAAGTCCGTTCAGAAGTTGAGAGTCCGTCCAACAGTAAATAGTCCGTCCAGAAGTAGAATCCGTCCAGAAGTAAAGAGTCCGTCCAGAAATAGAGAGTCCGTCCAGAAGTAGAGTCCGTCCAGAAGTAGAGTCCGTCCAGAAGTAGAGTCCGTCCAGAAATAGAATCCGTCCTGAAATAAAGAGTCCGTTCAGAAGGAGAGTCTGTCCAGAAGTAGATTCGGTCCAGAAGAAAAGAGTCCGTCCAGAAGTAGAGTCCGTCCAGAAATAAAGATTCCGTCCAGAAGTAAAGAGTCCATCTAGAAGTAAAGAGTCCGTCCAGAACTAAAGAGTCCGTCCAGAAGTAAGAGTCCGTCCAGAAGTAGAGTCTCTGTCCAAAAGTAAAGTGCCCGTCCAGAAGTAAAGTGTCCGTCCAGAAGTAGAGTCCGTCCAGAAGTAGAGTCCGTCCAGAAGTAGAGTCCGTCCAGAAGTAGAGTCCGTCCAGAAGTAGAGTCCATCCAGAAGTAAAGAGTCCATCTAGAAGTAAAGAGTCCGTCCAGAAAAAAAGAGTACGTCCAGAAGTAAAGAGTCCGTCCAGAAGTAAAGATCCGTCCAGAAGTAGATTCCGTCCAGAAATGAAGAGTCCGTCCAGAAGTAAAGAGTCCGTCCAGAAGTAAAGACTCTGTCCAGAAGTAAAGAGTCCGTCCAGAAATAAAGAGTCCGTCAAGAAGTAAAGAGTCCGCCCAGAGGTATAGAGTCCGTCCAAAGAAAAAGACCCCCGTCCAGAAGAGAGTGCGTCCAGAAGTAAAGAGTCCGTCCAGAAGTAAAGAGTACATCCAGAAGTAAGAGTCCATCTAGAAGTAAAGAGTCCGTCCAGAAATAAAGAGTACGTCCAGGAGTAAAGAGTCCGTCCAGAAGTAAAGATCCGTCCAGAAGTAGATTCCGTCCAGAAATGAAGAGTCCGTCCAGAAGTAAAGAGTCCGTCCAGAAGTAAAGACTCTGTCCAGAAGTAAAGAGTCAGTCCAGAAGTAAAGAGTCCGTTGAGAAGTAAAGAGTCCATCCAGAAGTAAAGTGTCCGTCCAAAAGTAGAGAATCCCTCCAGAAGTAGAGTGTCTGTCCAGAAGTAAAGAGTCCGTCCAGAAGTAAAGATTCCGTCCAGAAGAAAAGAGTCCGTCCAGAAGTAAAGAGTCTTTCCAGAAGTAAAGAGTCTGTCCAGAAGTAGATTCCGTCCAGAAATAAAGAGTCCGTCCTCCAGTAAAGAGTCCGTCCAGAAGTAAAGAGTCCGTCCTGAAGTAGAGATTCCATCCATAAGTAAAGAGTCCGTCCAGAGGTAAAGAGTCCGTCCAGAAGTAGAGTCGGTCAGAAGTAAAAAGTCCGTCCAGAAATAGAGAGTCCATCCAAAAGTAAAGAGTCCGTCCAGAAGTAAAGTGTCCGTCCAAAAGTAAAGAGTCCGTCCATCAGCAAAGAGTCCGTCTAGCAGTAGAGTCCGTCCAGCAGTAAAGAGTCCGGCCAGAAGTAAAGAGTCCGTCCAGCAGTAAAGAGTCCTTCCAGAAGTAAAGAGTCCGTCCAGAAGTAGAGTCTGTGCAGAAGAAAAGAGTCCGGCCAGAAGTAGAGTCCGTTCAGAAGTAGAGTCCGTCCAGAAATAGAGTCCGTCCAGAAATAGAGTCCGTCCAGAATTAAAGAGTCCGTCCAGAAGTAAAGAGTCCGTCCAGAAGGAAAGTGTCCATCCTGAAGAGTAAAGAGCCCGTCCAGAAGTAGAGAGTACGTCCAGAAGTAAAGAGTCCGTCCAGAAGTAAAGAGTCCGTCCAGAAGTAGAGAATCCCTCCAGAAGTAGAGTGTCTCTCAAGATGAAAAGTGTCCGTCCAGAAGTAAAGATTTCGTCCAGAAGTAAAGAATCCGTCCAGAAGTAAAGAGTCCATCCAGAAGTAAAGAGTCCGTCCAGAAGTAGAGTGTCTGTCCAGAAGTAAAGTGTCCGGTCAGAAGTAATTTGTCCGTCCATCAGTAAAGAGTCCGTCCAGAAGTAGAGTCCGTCCAGAAGTAGAGTCTGTCCAGAAATAGAGAGTCTTTCCAGCAGCAAAGAGTCCGTCCAGCAGTAAAGAGTCCGTCCAGAAGAAAAGAGTCCGTCCAGAAGTAAAGAGTCCATCCAGAGTAAAGTGTCCGTCCAAAAGTAAAGAGTCCGTCCAGAAGTAAACAGCCCGTCCAGAAGTAGATTCCGTCCAGAAATAAAGAGTCCGTCCTGAAGTAGAGAGTCCGTCCAGAAGTAAAGTGTCCGTCCAAAGGAAAGAATCCGTCCATCAGTAAAGAGTCCGTCCAGCAGTAGAGTCCGTCCAGCAGTAAAGAGTCCGGACAGAAGTAAAGAGTCCGTCCAGCAGTAAAGAGTCCTTCCAGAGTAAAGAGTCCGTCCAGAAGTAGATTCTGTGGAGAAGAAAAGAGTCCGGCCAGAAGTAGAGTCCGTTCAGAAGTAGTCCGTCCAGAAATAGAGTCCGTCCAGAAAGAGAGTCCGTCCAGAAGTAGAGACCGTCCAGAAGTAGAGAGTCCGTCCAGAAGTAGAGTCGGTCTAGAAGTAGAGTCTGTTCAGAAATAAAGAGTCCTTCCAGCAATAAAGAGTCCGTCCAGCAGTAAAGAGTCCGTCCATACGTAAAGTCCGTCCAGAATTAAAGAGTCCGTCCAGAAGTAAGAGTCCGTCCAGAAGAAAAGTGTCCGTCCAGAAGAAAAGAGTCGGTCCAGAAGTAGAGTCTGTCCAGAAGAAAAGAGTCCGTCCAGAAGAAGAGTCCGTTCAGAAGTAGAGTCCGTCCAGAAATAGAGTCCGTCCAGAAATAGAGTCCGTCCAGAATTAAAGAGTCCGTCCAGAAGTAAAGAGTCCGTCCAGAAGTAAAGTATCCATCCAGAAGTAAAGAGCCCGTCCAGAAGTAGAGAGTACGTCCAGAAGTAAAGAGTCCGTCCAGAAGTAAAGAGTCCATCCAGAAGTAAAGAGTCCGTCCAGAAGTAAAGTGTCTGTCCAGAAGTAAAGTGTCCGGTCAGAAGTAATTTGTCCGTCCATCAGTAAAGAGTCCGTCCAGAAGTAGAATCCGTCCAGAGGTAAAGTCCGTTCAGAAGTTGAGAGTCCGTCCAACATTAAAAGTCCGTCCAGAAGTAGAATCCGTCCAGAAGTAAAGAGTCCTTCCAGAAATAGAGTGTCCGTCCAGAAGTAGAGTCTGTCCAGAAGAAAAGAGTCCGTCCAGAAGTAGAGTCCGTCCAGAAGTAGAGTCCGTCCAGAAGTAAAGTCCGTCCAGAAGTAGAGTCCGTCCAGAAATAGAATCCGTCCTGAATAAAGAGTCCGTTCAGAAGGAGAGTCTGTCCCAAGTAGATTCGGTCCAGAGAAAGAGTCCGTCCAGAAGTAGAGTCCGTCCAGAAATAAAGAGTCCGTCCAGAAGTAAAGAGTCCGTACAGAATTAAACTGTCCGTCAAGAAGTAGAGTCCATCCATCAGTAAGAGTCCGTCCAGCAAAGAGTTCGTCCAGAAGTAGAATCCGTCCAGAAGTAAAGTCCGTCCAGAAGCAGAGAGTCCTCCAACAGTAAAGAGTCCGTCCAGAAGTAGAGTCAGTCCAGAAGAAAAAAGTCCGTCCTGAAATTGAGAGTCCGTCCAGAAGTAAAGAGTCCGTCCAGAAGTAAAGTGTCCGACCAAAGTAAAGAATCCGTCCATCAGAAAAGAGTCCGTCCAGAAGTAGAGTCCGTCCAGCAGTAAAGAGTCCAGCCAGAAGTAAAGAGTCCGTCCAGCAGTAAAGAGTCCTTCCAGAAGTAAAGAGTCCGTCCAGAAGTAGATTCTGGGCAGAAGAAAAGAGTCCGTCCAGAAGTTGAGTCCGTTCAAAAGTAGAGTCCGTCCAGAAATAGAGTCCGTCCAGAAAGAGAGTCCGTCAAGAAGTAGAGCCCGTCCAGAAGCCGAGAGTCCGTCCAGAAGTAGAGTCGTCCTGAAGAAAAGAATGCGTCCAGAACAAAAGAGTCCGTCCAGAAGAAAAGAGTCCGTCCAGAAGAAAAGAGTCCATCCAGAAGT
>WNGS01004374.1:12747029-12761972 GCA_020271785.1 Procambarus virginalis
TGAGTAGGGTGGTCTATCGTATGGGCAGGTGGTCTATCGTATGGGTGGCTGGTTTGGTCTATCATGTGGGTGGGGGTGGCTTTTCCTCCCTACACGACCCTCCGCACCCCACCCACACCCACCATGACACCCCTCCCCCACTGCTCCCCTCCCACCCCCCACAGCGCCTCCGGCAGCTATTTCTCAAGCATAATTACACCGGACAGCAGCAAGCACCACGGCCGGCCACTCAAAACGAGTGGCCGGATAGTGTTGAGGCCGGAGGACACTCCTTCCTTCTGGTGCAGCTCCCTCCGTCCTTCCCCTCTACAACCCTTCCCTACCACCCCCTCTATCTCATCCCTACAACCTCCATCACCTTCCTCATCATTCCACCTCCTCCCATCCCTCTCCATCGCCACACCACCTCAGTCCTAGTCTTCCTTCTATCCCCCCCCTCTCCTTTTTATCCCCCTTCTTCTTATACCTTCCCCCCTTCTCATATTTATCCCAACCATCTTCTATTCTTCCTCCCTCACCCACTCTCCATCCTTTCCGCCTTTCCTCAGAAAGTTGTAATGTGCATATTGGTGGTTGTGTTCCTTATTGTCTGAAGCTGTGGTTCTGGTTCATAATTAGACGTGTTTTCTGGCCTCATTGCAGACCTCAAGTTGTAGACTTTGCCTGGTCCACCCAGCAGTTTCAAGTCGATTGAGCAGTTCTCAAGTCGATTGAGAATGATCCAGGACGGACCGAAACGTCGTCGTCCCTTCATTTTCTAGTGTGGTTTGGTCAACATACTTCAGCCACGTTATTGTGACTCCTCGCCTGCAATGACAGGGTAAGTCCTGGACCATCATGATCCAACCTCCTACTGCATCCATCAACTTTTCTCCCATACTACCTACACTTTGCAAGAATTTAAAGCGGCTTTATTTGACGCCCTGTGTCTCCAATCCTATTTTTATCCATGCCACAGCATACATACCCTCTTCACGCCCTGGTATTGATGCTAGGACCCATCCTCCATGCCTATCCACGGACCCTGAGGACAGAAACAGTTCCCGTGCTCAGCTCAGGACAGTAGACACCGCCCCTCTCGCCACCAACCCACCTACAATGCCTCCAAGATAAAATAATGCTTCGATGATGCTGGCGATAGAGGGCTAATCTGACGGGAATGATGGATACGCGCCCGGCCCAAATTTGACATAGCTATGACTTAAAGAGTGGGGAGAATATACAATAAGTGGCCGTCATAGTTATAATCATTGGGCCCCTAACTGTGGTATTACTCCCTCGGACCGTGGCATCATCGTCCGGGTAACAAGGTTGAATTACTGCCGCCGTGGCCACGATAAATTCCACTCTCAATCCTCGTATTTACTGCCACTCAAGCTCTTATTTATACCTGGCTTATTTCTCCACAAGCATCCCGGATAGGGAAGATGAGATGCTGCGAGACAAAATGTGGCTGAGATGACGGCTCTAGGTCATCCTTCCGTCACACTTTATAGCGCGCAGAGTGTGTTATAGAGTGCCTGGCTCTCAAGCTCTAAATGCCGTATAGTGCGATCGAGTGGTCCTTACTGTATAAAACACATTATTACACAACAAACTGGACTCTGCTGGTAAATGTTGCAGTCTTGAAAGCATTGTTTTCATACTATGAAGGAGATACAGGTTGCAACATCTGCAAGCAACACTTTCTTCAACATACACACACACACACACACACACACACACACACACACACACACACACACATGCATACACTGGTGACACCAGTCATGTGTGTGTGTGTACTGGTGGTTTCATTAGTCATGTGTGTGTGTACTGGTGGTTTCATTAGTCATGTGTGTGTGTACTGGTGGCTTCATTAGTCATGTGTGTGTGTACTGGTGGTTTCATTAGTCATGTGTGTGTGTACTGGTGGCTTCATTAGTCATGTGTGTGTGTACTGGTGGTTTCATTAGTCATGTGTGTGTGTGTACTGGTGGTTTCATTAGTCATGTGTGTGTGTACTGGTGGCTTCATTAGTCATGTGTGTGTGTGTGTGCCAGTGGCACCCTCAGCCTAGTATACGTGAGTCGCACCTCGAGCTTTGCCTTCGTACCTGCCTCCATTAACGACCATGTGTACTACAGCGTCACCACTCGACCATGTCAACTGCAATAGAGCAGACGATGATTCACAATAACTGGTCTGATGATTTCATGACCAAATCACACACTCCAGAAGATTGAGAAACGACGACGTTTCGGTCCTTCCTGGACCATTATCAGGTCGTATGGGACTTGATCACGGTCCAGGGGCCAGAATCATGAAGCAGTTACGCAGGTACTTACGAACGTGTACATCTTTCCTCAATCTTTGACGGCTTTGGTTACATTTATTAAACTGTTTACAAGCATGAAAACTTCCCAAATCAATTGTTGTTATTGTTATAAACAGCCTCCTGGTGCTTCGGAGCTCATTAACTGTTTAATAATTGTAAACAAAGCCGCCAAAGATTGAGAAAAGATGGACAGATTCGTAAGTGCTTGCGTAACTGCTTCGTGAATCTGGTCCCCAGGACGGATCGAAACGTCGTCGTCTCTTCATCTTCTAGCGTGTGTGGTTTGATCATCGTGCAATAGTGCCGGTTGACTAAAGTAAACAATTCGGACAAAATGGCATTCAATATATCATCCAAAAATCAAACGCGATAAAACAGAAAATATTAAGAGGGTAAAATACTGTATTCCAACCAGGAATACCCAAATAAAAAGTTATAATAATAATAATAATAATAATAATAATAATAATAATAATAATAATAATAATAATTATGACAGTAATTGATAGCATTCTCAGCATGGCTATCATCAAAGTTGTAAATATTTCGTGAAGGACATTAACTGAGATGACTTGAAGCACGACAACTGACTCTCCTGCCTCGTCTCTTAGAAAGTTCTTCAGCATCTTATTTCTTGCACTTTCGCTTCGTTCTCCTCTCTCTCATCTTCCTTGCCCCCTACCTCTCCTCTTAATCCCATTCTCTTTTCTCTCTCTCTCTCTTCTCCCCCCAGCTCCTCCTTCATCCCCTATCACCGACATATCATTACATCTTCCAGCTATCTTTAGTTTCCAGAAAAAAACAAGTCTGGCATGACGCGATTTAAACTGTAATGTACATCAACCATGTCCAAAAGAGGGAAGAGAGGACCACATTATCAGCTCTTGGCGATACGCTGCAGCGACCTCAGATTACACACACCTGATGACCGACCTCAGTTTAGAGAGCCCTGTGTTACAATTTAACAATTGCTCTCCGGATGGTGTAAGGCCGCCTCGGGACACCTTATCGGCCTCTTTGTGTATGATCTAGTCATCTGGAGGAGGGCAGCCGAAGCGCCTTGTGTCAGGCTGGGTGAAGCTGGTTTTGGCTTCCAGGCCAAAATACATCAAATGCTACTTAATGATGGGTAGGACGGAGTTGAAGAGCTTCAGTGGGAGGACAGGCGATGCTCATTTTCCCTCTCTATGGTGTGGACGGGGATAGGGGATAGCTTCACAGTGGCCTTATTAGAGAGGCATGGTAGGTGTAGCTCTCCCTCACCTGCTCCACGATGGGAGGCTAGCCTGTGAGAGGCATGGTAGGTGCAGCTGCCTCTCCCTTGCCACGGTGGGAGGGTGTCCCTGGGTCTGGGAGAGGCATGGCAGGCGCTGCTCCCTCTCCCTTGCCGTTCCATAACTTCCTTGGGCGGTCGTAATCCCCGGCATCTTCGCACCAATATTGACAGTTATAAATAGTAACCCTGGCTTACACTCGCCTATTATTCCCATAATCCA
This sequence comes from Procambarus virginalis, assembly GCA_020271785.1. Lineage (NCBI taxonomy): Eukaryota > Metazoa > Arthropoda > Malacostraca > Decapoda > Cambaridae > Procambarus > Procambarus virginalis. The sequence goes on from WNGS01004374.1 coordinate 12,750,843, forward strand.
TAATTTGCTCAAGATTTCAGCAACTGGCAAAGCTTAAGGATGGACATCCGGGGTCAAATTATCAACAGCATATGTGTAAAAGAGGCTCCATAACTCGCCCCGGCAACTGTGATAGGCAGCCTCCGTCCTATTAATCATCCCCAATCCATCCCAGCTTTTACAACGCGCAAACATTTCGAGAAGGGAAGACACGGCCCCATTAACGGAGGTTAAACTGTTAATTCGAGATTCATAACTCAGCCAAAGAACTGTAATATCCAGTGTATTTTACCCAGAGATTAAGGCTAATGTCGATGATCAGCTGATTCACCATCATGTAATATTTCCCCCACCCCCCGGTCTGAGTTTTGTTTAGAGCGGTTAGAGCCCGGCGCTGCCCGCCAGTAACTCTGCTCTCTACGCCACCAGATTAGTACTTCCAAGTGGCTCGAATTAGCCATCGACAAGGCAAAGTGCACGTTAGTCCTGCCAACCACAGTAATTACACCAGAGATGAAGTATAGCTCTTAGCTCAAGAACGCAGGGGGATGGTTGGGGCTGGGTGGTAGGGGGAGAGAGCAGTGGCCGATATTTGTTTTATTACCGCAAAAACATAGCCAGGTATTTATATGTGGTCCCTGTTTGTTCAATTGGTGGGTATTTGCGAGGAGTTATACGCGGGGCTCGTTACTTGGGCCAAATTTAGCAGCTGCGAGGTGGCCATTTGCTGCCTTTCATGCCTATTTTCCTGATGACGGGATTACCTCCAAGTGGGTGCCAGGGCGTCTACACCTGGGGTTCCAGGTTTTATTGACGGTAATGAATTGTATGCCATTTTTAATGGGAAAATGAGCAGGTTAAATTGGAGGTTATAGTTTTGGGACACTTATTGGAAGCTATAGGTTGTTGGAGACATTCTGGAGATTATAACTTGTTGGAGACATGCTAGAGATTATAGATTATTGGAGACACATGGCGATAGTGTATGTCTTCCACAGGTTAAACAATGATCGAAAAATAGTTTTTTTGCTTAATTTTCGACTCAATGTTGGCTTTTTATTGATATAAGCGTCCTAGGATGCACCTTCGTGTGTTTCTTTGGAGTGATAACCAGCACTCAGACCTGGAAAATCAGCTCTACGTGTTCGAGTCGCCACAGTTAAAGAACTGTGATTCACTGTGATATGATTTAATCCGCTTCCAATTTGTAGCCGCAAACTGCTAAAAATTACATGTACCAGCCTTCGTATTTTCTTCAGTCTGTCGCGTTCCAGAATAACGACCCTATTTTTTTTTATTTTTTTTTTTTTGTGATTCTGAAGGGACAACAAAATTGTCAACAGTTTCTTCAATAACTTTCCCAACTTGTTTCAGTTGTCCCTCCAAAGTTTGCTGAATTCCATAGTGATGTCTGAAACTGGAGACGAATTCCTTAGTGATGTCTGAAACTGGAAACGAATTCCATAGTGATGTCTGAAACTGGAAACGAATTCCTTTGTGATGTCTGAAACTGGAAACGAAGCCACGAAATGCCTTGTCGTACACACACACACACACACACACACACACACACACACACACACACACACACACACACACACACACACACACACATACATACACACACACACAGGCAGGTGTAGCTGGTAAGGTGCTCCAGTGGATAAGGGAGTAGCTAAGCAATAGGAAGCAGAGAGTTACGGTAAGGGGTGAGACCTCCGATTGGCGTGAAGTCACCAGTGGAGTCCCACAGGGCTCTGTACTCGGTCCTATCTTGTTTCTGATATATGTAAATGATCTCCCGGAGGGTATCGATTCATTTCTCTCAATGTTTGCTGACGATGCCAAAATTATGAGAAGGATTAAAACAGAAGAGGACTGTTTGAGGCTTCAAGAAGACCTAGACAAGCTGAAGGAATGGTCGAACAAATGGTTGTTAGAGTTTAACCCAACCAAATGTAATGTAATGAAGATAGGTGTAGGGAGCAAGAGGCCAGATACAAGGTATCATCTGGGAGAGGAAATTCTTCAGGAATCAGAGAAAGAAAAAGACTTGGGGGTTGATATCACGCCAGACCTGTCTCCTGCAGCACATATCAAGAGGATAACATCAGCGGCATATGCCAGGTTGGCCAACATACGAACGGCATTCAGAAACTTGTGTAAAGAATCATTCAGAACTTTGTATACCACATATGTCAGGCCAATCCTGGAGTATGCAGCCACAGCATGGAGTCCATATCTAGTCAAGGATAAGACTAAACTGGAAAAGGTTCAAAGGTTTGCCACCAGACTAGTGCCTGAGCTGAGAGGTATGAGCTACGAGGAGAGACTACGGGAATTAAACCTCACTTCGCTGGAAGACAGAAGAGTTAGGGGGGACATGATCACCACATTTAAGATTCTGAAGGGAATTGATAGGGTAGATAAAGACAGGCTATTTAACACAAGGGGCACACGCACAAGGGGACACGGGTGGAAACTGAGTGCCCAAATGAGCCACAGAGATATTAGAAAGAACTTTTTTAGTGTCAGAGTGGTTGCCAAATGGAATGCATTAGGAAGTGATGTGGTGGAGGCTGACTCCAAACACAGCTTCAAGTGTAGATATGATAGAGCCCAATAGGCTCAGGAATCTGTACACCAGTTGATTGACAGTTGAGAGGCGGGACCAAAGAGCCAAAGCTCAACCCCCGCAAGCACAATTAGGTGAGTACAATTAGGTGAGTACACACACACACCCTATTCTCCCTATTTGCTGCTACGTGGAAAAGAAACAATTGTATTCCCTCACCAGAAACGGGCGAATCCACCTATTCCGCCCGGCTTATCGATGCAGGTGTTAGAGAAAAACATCCGTCTGTAAATGTTGCAATTTCGTTTTGCAAATTCAGGCAAGTTGGTATATTCTGTAAATTGCGAAACGTAGGCGAGCTGTTATACGATCGAAGATTGTTCATGAAGAACTATTGTAACGGAAAGTTACTTAACGGAGAACAACTGTACCGGGAAGTTACTTAACGGAAACAACTGTACCGGGAAGTTACTTAACGGAGAACAACTGTACCGGGAAGTTACTTAACGGAGAACAACTGTACCGGGGAGTTACTTAACGGAGAACAACTGTACCGGGAAGTTACTTAACGGAGAACAACTGTACCGGGAAGTTACTTAAAGGAGAACAACTGTACCAGGAAGTTACTTAACATAGAACAACTGTACCGGGAAGTTACTTAACGGAGAACAACTGTACCGGGAAGTTACTTAACGGAGAACAACTGTACCGGGAAGTTACTTAACGGAGGACAACTGTAACGGAAAGTTACTTAACGGAGAACAACTGTACCTGGAAGTTACTTAACGGAGAACAACTGTACCGGGAAGTTACTTACCGGAGAACAACTGTACCGGGAAGTTACTTACCGGAGAACAACTGTACCGGGAAGTTACTTACCGGAGAACAACTGTACCGGGAAGTTAGCAAAATTTGAACAACTGTTCTGTGAAAACAAATAATATTGAAGAACCGAAATATATTAATAAAGAAGCAATTAATATAGAAGACCTGACTTGAATACTACTAGTACTATGTTCTACTAACCACAATTACTACTATTACTACCACTAAAATGACTATTACTACCACTACAACGACCACAACTACCACTTCAACGACTACCACTATCAATACAACGACTACTGCTACAATGACTGCTACTACTACCACTACAAGGACTACTACTACCACTACAACGACTACTACTACCACTACAACGACTACTACTGCCACTACAACGACTACTGCCACTACAACGACTACTACTGCCACTACAACGACTACTACTACCACTACAACGACTACTACTACTACTACAACGACTACTCCCACCAATACAACGACTACTACTACCACTACAACGACTACTACTACCACTACAACGACTACTACTACAACTACAACGACTACTACTACCACTACAACGACTACTACTACTACCACTACAACGACTACTACTACAACTACAACGACTACTACTACCACTACAACGACTACTACTACTACCACTACAACGACTACTACTACTACCACTACAACGACTACTACTACAACTACAACGACAACTACTGCCACTACAACGACTACTACTACCACTACAACGACTACTACTGCCACTACAACGACTACTACTACCACTACAACGACTACTCCCACCAATACAACGACTACTACTACCACTACAACGACAACTACTGCCACTACAACGACTACTCCCACCACTACAACGACTACTACTACCACTACAACGACTACTACTGCCACTACAACGACTACTCCCACCAATACAACGACTACTCACGTTTTGGCTGCTTGGCGACATATCCCCCCTCCCCTCTCCTCCCTGTTGTATTCCGCTTCACACTCACCAACACTGCCAACGGGCCGTAGGGGGACACTGTATCGTTCCGATAACCGTAATAAATAGTGGCCGCACTCACAGGTACCCCCCAACCGCCCCCTCCCCTCCCCTCCCCCTCTCTCCACCACCTACGTCAGGCTACCCCCATGGACCGAAATTACGCTCGAAATGACATGTTTTTTTGTAATGAATAGGGAAGAAATGACATGCTATACGAGGAGCCAGATACGTAATTCAGGGCTTTGACCCGATCATTAAAAACTACCAAATCACCCGGTCTCGAACCCCGGCACCGTATATGAGCTGATGATATCCCCAAGCGAGGCGGAGGAGATGGAGTCGTGGCTAATTGCTGGGTGGGAGGAGGAGGAGGAGGAGTGTGTTTGTGTGGGTAATGATAGTGGACGGCCGCCGGGTGGGTTTAAGACCGAGTCTTCCCCCCCCCCCCCACACCAACACAACATCATCTCAAGTACAGAAAACGCGTACCGTATTTATCCTATATAATTCGTTATCTTTGTAGGTTTTTAGGACCCCCGGTAGGTGTAACTACGCTATCAGATGTTTACTTATTACATTGGAAAAAAAAAATCATATATCTTCCTTTAATGTTTATGCTGCGAGATGGTTGAAGATATAAATCTGTCATAAGTTGATCAAATGCCACAATACACGCCTCGGGCTACTGCTGGCTCGCAGCGATGCTAATGACGATGTAAAAGCGTATTACAATTGTTATAATCTAGATTCCCTTTCTGTTTTTCCTTCCTCAGTCATATATATATGTGTAGTTAACCATGTTATGTGTAGGAAGCTGCACGACATGAAAACAAGCAGTCCAATAGATGCACTTTGAGAGGCTTTATCAACAACGTCAACTGAATATCACGATGCGCTGGTCATCCCCTCAAATTTCTGATGAGTTTTGAGAAGGGAGCCATCAGGTGGGCCAGAAGACGAGAGCAGCGGTGCTCAGCGTCCATCTTTAGACAAAACAGTAGTAATCTGTCGTGCTTAGACAAATCCCCCCCTTTGTCTGATAGAGAGAGATGAATGTGATAGTTATCGAGACCTCGCCGGAGGGGCCTCTTAGTGGAGGGGCCCCTTAGTGGATGGGTCCCTTAATGGAGGGCCCCCCCTAGTGGAGGGGGGGGGGCCCACGGGTCATCAGCCCCTCACCTTAGGCATGGACGCTCCTCTATACAACTTTATCCCAAAGGCTCGTACACTGAAAACTCATTCTCTTAAATGTTGTATAATTTCACGTCTCTTTATAGGCTTCGTGGGAGTTATGATGAGCGGGGTCTTAGTCTTATATTTACAAACACACACACACACACACACACACACACACACACACACACACACACACACACACACACACACACACACACACACACACACCACACACACACACACACACACATACCTCTGAGCTGGAAAAAGTTCAGAGGTATGCCACTAGGCTTGTCCCAGAGCTAAGAAGCATGAGTTACGAGGAAAGGCTGCATGAAATGCACCTAACGTCGCTGGAAGATAGGAGAGCTCGGGGAGACATGATCATTACCTACAAAATTCAAAGAGGAATCGAAAGGGTAGATAAAAGATAAATTGTTTAACACGGTGGGGGGGTACTCGAACAAGGGGACACAGGTGGAAACTGAGTCCCTAAATGAGCCACAGGGACGTTAGAAAGAACTTTTTCAGTGTCAGAGTAGTTAACAGATGGAATGCATTAGGCAGTGATGTGGTGGAGGCTGACTCAATACACAGTTTCAAGTGTAGATATGATAGAGCCCAGTAGGCTCAGGAATCTGTACACCTGTTGATTGACAGTTGAGAGGCGGGAGCAAAGAGCCGAAGATCAACCCCCCCCCCCCCCGCAAGAACAACTAGGTAAGTACGGCATCATCCATATCCCCCAATCCCCAGGTCCATCCCCCAACCCTAAACCAATCCACCTCACCCCCAGTTTTCTTACAGCAATTAAGGTTTTCACTACTGTGAGCTGATGGTAAATCACTCCTGTGCCAGGTAAGTCCACTACGGGCTCACCATAGCCCGTGCTACTTGGAACTTGTTCCGAGTAGCTGAATCTATAACAACATGATGGTAAATGACATATCGCAAACCACGTCAGTTCATCCATGAAGGAGAATGAGGACATCCATGGATGAGGGGGACGGAATTATCGGGGGAAAGCGCCAAACCATTACGACTATATAGCACTTGAAAGGGGGTCAGGATAAGGATTTGGGATGGGACGGAGGAAAGGAATGATACCCAACCATTCCTTTGTTCTCATCTATGGATTAGAACATTCTTCAATAAGAATGAAAACATACACGGATGATTTTAGCACCTGTGATCCTAACACAGCTGTGCCGCTAACACCTTCTTACCTAGCGCCTGCGTTCCTAGCATCATGCATCTTGGCACCTTTGTTCCTAGCACCCACAATCCTTCACAAGTGTTCCAGGCACTTGAGACCTGAGCGATGGCTTTCCAGATACTTAGGTCCTGAGCACCAGTCTTCCAGGCACTCCGGGCCCTTAACACCAATCTTCCAGGAATTTAAGTCTATTATTTGTGTTCCAGGCATTTGGATTCTTAGTACCTGTCGGTGTTTAAACTGCATTTTTGGAAACTGCATTGATGATGCCGGTGTAACTTGTGCCCATGACCCTTGTACTAGTGGTCCTGGATCCTGCGATTCTTGTACTAGTGGTCCTGGATCCTGCGATTCTTGTACTAGTGGTCTTGGAACCTGTGACCCTTGTGCTAGTGGTCCTGGAGCCTGTGATTCTTGTACTAGTGGTCCTGGAGCCTGTGATTCTTGTACTAGTGGTCCTGGAGCCTGTGATTCTTGTACTAGTGGTCCTGGAGCCTGTGACTCTTGTACTAGTGATCCTGGAGCCTGTGATTCTTGTACTAGTGGTCCTGGAACCTGTGATTCTTGTACTAGTGGTCCTGGAGCCTGTGATTCTTGTACTAGTGGTCCTGGATCCTGTGATTCTTGTACTAGTGGTCCTGGTACCTGTGACCCTTGTGCTAGTGGTCCTGGATCCTGTGATTCTTGTACTAGTGGTCCTGGATCCTGTGATTCTTGTACTAGTGGTCCTGGAACCTGTGACCCTTGTGCTAGTGGTCCTGGAACCTGCTTCTCTTGTACTAGTTGTCCTGGAGCCTGTGACTCTTGTACTAGTGGTTCTGGAGCCTGTGACTCTTGTACTAGTGGTCCTGGAACAAGTAACTTGTACTCAATGGTCTCTTTCTTTCAAAGATCGGACCAACCACCACTTGTCACTACCATCCATCAGAGTCGTCACCATCCATCACCTGTCACCACTATCCATCACCAGGTAACGAGGTGTCACGATGGATGGGTTGTTTTAATGGTTATAATTGTAGTACAAAAGTGGTCGTATGAAGTGTGCGAGTGGTAGAGATTGTAGAAGTCACAAGTGGTGGTGTTTGTTGTGGTTGAAGCATGGTGGTGATGGTGGTGGTGGTGGTGGTGGTGATGGTGGTGATGGTGGTGATGGTGGTGGTGGTGGTGGTGGTGATGGTGGTGGTGGTGGTGGTGGTGGTGGTGTGGTGATGGTGGTGGTGGTGGTGGTAGTGGTGGTGGTGGTGGTGGGTGGTGGTGGTGGTGATAGTGGTGGTGGTGGTGGTAGTGGTGGTGTGGTGGTAGTGATGGTAGTGGTGATGGTGGTGGTGTTTGTTGTGGTTGAAGCATGGTGGTGATGGTGGTGGTGGTGGTGATAGTGGTGGTGATGGTGGTGATGGTGGTGGTGGTGGTGATGGTGGTGGTGGTGTGGTGGTGGTGGTGATGGTGGTGGTGGTGGTGGTGGTGGTGGTGGGATGGTGGTGGTGGTGATGGTGGTGATGGTGGTGGTGGTGGTGATGGTGGTGTGGTGATGGTGGTGATGGTGGTGGTGGTGGTGGTGGTGATGATGATGGTGGTGGTGGTGGGTTGCCTGGCACACTGAGCAGCGTGGTGCGCAGGTCAGTATGGTGCACAGACCAGTGTGGTGAACAGGCCAGTATGGTGCACAGGCCAGTATGGTGCACAGACCAGTATGGTCACAGGCCAGTAGTGTTCACATGGCCATGCCCCTCGACCCGTGTGCACGTATGCACTGTCGAGGGGATTAAAGGTTATGGAGTAGGACCCAAGACCGGTAACCACAGCTAGATGCACAAGCGCGCGCGCGGTTCGTAGTTAAGGGAACCTGGATCAGTTCCTGAGGCCGAGACAGAAACAAATGAGCAGGTTCTTTTACTTGATGCGCCCCTGTTCACCTAGCAGTAAATAGGTACCTGGGAGTTAGCTGTTGCGAGCTGCAACCTGCTGGTGGTGGTGGTGGTGGTGTGTGTGTGTGTGTAGAGAGAGAGAGAGAGGAGAGAGAGAGAGAGAGAGAGAGAGAGCAAAAACAGAGAAAGGCTTACCATGAGCTATGAGAAGGGAAAGCTCTCAGCCCGCTTACAGGAGGCTGCAGTCGTTTGTTCCTGTCCACAACTGTGTGTAAAAAAATAAAAAAGTAAAAAAAAATAAGAGAAGAAGAGAGATGTAGTAAATTGTCTCTTAGTTATAGTCCCTATTATAAGGGCTTGGGTTTCAGCTACAATATTTATCACTTAGACAGCCGACGACAGAGAGGAGTCCAACAGCTAACAGGTCAATGCTGCAGGCCCAAATTGTAAATAGACACCCATACCTACACTAAACACCCATCTTTTGTCAGTCCAGGAAGTTAGTTGAGAGTTTACATCGATTTTCCTGAACTAGGTGACGTCCTCCACACACCTGACTTCTATACAAACGACACACAAAACTAGATTAAGTGGAAGCTTCTTGAATTTGGATGATACGTGGATGATAGGGGCATGGAAAGAGACTAAAGAGAGACTACAAGTCTCTCTTAAGTCCACCATTCTCTCTTAAGTCCTCTTAAGTCTCTAAAGTGTTAGAGACTTAACAAGCAGAGCACCTCTCTAAGAGATCAGTATTAAATGATTGTACATACATAACGTCTTTGATTTATTATATAAGAAAAAGTGTTGATTGTGTGAAACATTCTTAGATTAGTCTCTGATACCGTCGCAAGTGTGGGGAGGGCCCTTAGTGACCCTTAGTGATTCTAATGATACTATGACCCTTAGTGATTCTGATTTGTGAGGTCCATATATGTACATCTATAAGGCAGTAAGACCCTTCCTTCAAATTAGCTTTCATCGGCAAGGCATCAGTGATGTCTCGGAACACCTAAGGAACGTAGAGTGTTCCAAGAGGACCTCAAATAATCAGCGACGCAGCCCTCAGGTAGATGCTTGACATTTATACAAGCAAATACAAGGTGATCAGATTTTTATGCTGAGATGAATAGAGTACAGAGGTGTGCCACAAGACTTGCTCCTGAGCTTGAGAACCGGAGTAAGACATAAGGGGCTGGATCTCAATCGCCCTGGACAAGGGAATGGAGAGAAGAGACAGTATCATACCTCTATAAGATTATTTACATATAAGGTATTTACATATACGGTATAAGACATACGTTTCTAAAAGGTATGTGTTATATTTATATGGTGGACGAAAATGAATATATAACATTAACAGGGCAGGGGTGTAAACTGGGAACTCAGACCCCCCAGCCCGCCGTGTCAGACCCCAGCCCGCCGTGTAAGACCCCCACCCCGTCGTGTCAGACCCCCAACTCGCCGTGTCAGACCCCCAACCCGTCGTGTCAGACCCCCAACCCGTCGTGTCAGACCCCCAGCCCGTCGTGTCAGACCCCCAACCCGTCGTGTCAGACCCCCAGCCCGTCGTGTCAGACCCCAACCCGCCGAGTCAGACCCCCAACCCGTCGTGTCAGATCCCCCAACCCGCCGTGTCAGACCCCCAACCCGCCGAGTCAGACCCCCAACCCGTCGTGTCAGACCCCCAGCCCGTCGTGTCAGACCCCCAACCCGTCGTGTCAGACCCCCACCCCGTCGTGTCAGACCCCCAACCCGCCGTGTCAGACCCCCAAACCCCGCCGAGTCAGACCCCCAACCCGCCGTGTCAGACCCCCAGCCCGTCGTGTCAGACCCCCAACCCGTCGTGTCAGACCCCCAACTCGCCGTGTCAGACCCCCAACCCGCCGAGTCAGACCCCCAACCCGCCGAGTCAGACCCCCCAACCCGTCGTGTCAGACCCCCAACTCGCCGTGTCAGACCCCCAACCCCGCCGAGTCAGACCCCCAACCCGCCCGTTGTCAGACCCCCAACTCGCCGTGTCAGACCCCCAACCCGCCGAGTCAGACCCCCAACCCGCCGTGTCAGACCCCCAGCCCGTCGTGTCAGACCCCCAACTCGCCGTGTCAGACCCCCAACCCGCCGTGTCAGACCCCAACTCGTGGCGTTAGTTTGGGGGAATTTAACACAAAAAATGTTGTTGAGGGGAGAGCCTTGACCACATTACCTCTCGGCCCTAAATTATACAATTATTCTGCCGATAAATCTTCCCGAGTGAGGGAAATCCTGCGTCGTTTACACGAGAGCAGCCAGACGCGGCGCCCATCCGTCATGACGCTTACACGGAGGCTGCCGGCTCCTCTGAAGGGCAAGGGAAAGAGGAAGTTAGGTAAGAGAAGGGCAGAAACAGGGAAGAAGGGGAGGGAAAATGCTGGGTAAGGGAGGAGCTGGGCAGAGGAAGGCGGAAGCTAGGTGTGCAGGAAGGAAAGAAGAGAGA
>WNGS01004374.1:12761997-12783039 GCA_020271785.1 Procambarus virginalis
TAGAGCGACGGTCTCACTTCATGCAGGTCAGCGTTCAATCCCCGACCGTCCACAAGTGGTTGGGCACCATTCCTTTCCCCCGTCCCATCCCAATTCTTATCCTGACCCCTTCCAAAGTGCTATATATAAATAGTCGTAATGGCTTCGCTTTCCCCTACAATTCCCTCTCCCCGTGTACAATCCCACCAAACACAAGACGGAATTACGACGTTGCTACAACGGCCGAGTAAGTTCTAATAACTGTCTTAACACCCATGAAAACTTTAGACTAGATGTAACAGCTTGATAACAAGATAACAATATAACAATAGGGATCGTTACGTTGTGTGTTTGCAGGGGGTAACTGGGTGGTGCCATCACCACCATCACCACCATCACCACCACCACCACCACCACCACCACCACCATCACCACCACCATCAAACCACCACCACCATACCACCACCATCACCACCATCCCACCACCACCACCACCACCACCACCACCATACCACCACCATCACCACCACCATCACCACCCACCACCATACACCACCACCACCACTCCCATCAACCACCATCCCACCACCACCATCACCACCACCACCACACCACCATCCCCACCACCATCCCACACCACCACCACCACACACCACCACCACCACCATCCACCACCCACCACCACCACCACCACCATCCCACCACCACCACCACCTCACCACCATCACCACCACCCATCACCCACACCACCATCCACCACCACCACCACCACCACCACCACCATCACCACTCACCACCACCCATCCACCACCACCACCACCACCACCACCACCACCACCACCACCATCCACCACCACCACCATCACCACCATCACCACCATCACCACCACATCACCACCATACCACACACCACCATCACCACCAGCTCCAGACAAATACTCGACCATTTATAAACACCAAAATGTAATTCAGACGCTTTGATCACCTGTCCATCACGAGATTAAGCCATTTCTCGTTCACCTGTACAGTGGATGCCAAACGTCTCGCATCAGCATATGTAAAGATGGAAAAATATATTGTAAATAATATTCAAATAACGTATTTTTGGGGGTAAAGAGACTATCTGCGAGGCGGTTATAATATCTCTTATGAGTCAGACTGTGAGAAACTTGGCTTCCTCGTTCTAGGTAAGGTTAATGGGTTCTTCATCTCACGACAGTACATTAGATGAGTACACACAAACGAAAACAAAGCCTCGACTCGGGTCGGGCACCTGGCTTCTCTTTCATGGGTCGTCAGAAAACGACTTGTGAATTTCCTGCCACCGAGCTAATTATATGGAAGTTGATAGACTTGTTAAGTCTTCTGGTTCAATCTTTGGGCGGGACGGACGTTGGCTTGGCCGAGGGGCGCCGATGGTCGTCTGGTCTTCACCGTAAAACACGTTTTTAATGCATTTTCTACCTCAGACGTGGCCCCGAAAGTTATACAACGCCTACAACATTGCCGAGTTCTTGCTCTATTAGTTTCATATACAGTATAAATGTCCCCTCTTGGTATTCATCAATATTTATAACGCTACAGATCTCGGGTCTTTGTAAATTTGTTGGGTCAGCAAGGTTTTCGTCGATTCAATCAATCGATGAAAATCAATCTTTTTTTCAATCTTTTCAGCATTTTATATATGAATTCAAATGAAACACTTATATAATTTCTACTCTTAGTCTGCTGTTACAGGCGTCTTTGCAAAAATGTAACAGTATCATGCTTTCAAATGCCAAAATGCTATGGCATTCAGAGGAATTTAACATAGAATGTATTTTCCCATGCAGCTCTAACATTTGATTATCATTGACTGTTTTTTTGGCTGTTGCTGCAAGTTTCGTTCGACGCAAGGAGTGCACTCTGCCATTCACGGTATAATTCCTTAGTCGTCTTTTTTTCTTTAATTCAGTGTTAAGGAATGGACCTCAAATTCGGTCTGAGTCATACTAACTCAGTCACTAACTCGATTCATTGCTGTATAAGCGAGAGAAGATAGCTTCAATATATCACATGAACATTAGTTTTAATTTTAATTTGCTTCATTTAAAATAAACACCATATAAATATGTATAAAAATATCCAAATATATGTGCAATATATATATATATTGAAATATGCAAAACATGTGCACGAATCAAAACTACTTAGAGCAGGACAATGTTAAACAAACACAGAGAGAAAAACTTGACCACAGCATGACAAAACTATCTATCCAAGGGAAGGAAAAAAAACAATTACATTCACAGCAAAACAAACCATAATAAAACACTACACATCATAGAACACACACATAATGGTACCGGTATACAACACGATTACTCAAACCGCAAACCATAGTACAGGAAAATACAGCAGAATACAGAATCAGAATCTTGTATTTGTGTATTCAAAGCAAAAACAGAACACATCAACATTAACATAGGGACAAAAAAATGACAGAACACAAGGAAAAAACTTAACAGTGTGAACAAATGAACAATAGGACGCAACCTAAACAATAACGCATAAAAAGAAATCACATTATTAGGTACATCTTCCACCTAATTCTACAGAGCCGTTTTTTCACTGATTCACTTCGTTACCCTATAACCCGAGCACTCGTTAGTGATTTTCCTTCTCGTTTTAATAACGTAGCGTTTACACTCATTTGTTTAGACGCATTTACGATAGATTCCAGCTCTGCCATGGATTTATTGATAATGAATTGAGCTGGGGTACATATTTAACATTTTGATGGTGTTGGTTACCATATAAAATCAAAATGCGCAATATAATTTCCCCCTCTCCTTCCATGAACCATAAATGAGTATAACATGTTAGAAAGCTTAGTTTCAAATATCATATGTTGTCCAGATTTACTCTCAATTTCTTCATGTCGAAAACTGTGCTGATGGCCAAATTGACCTGACTATAATAGATAATTTGAGTTCAGGTCTCATATTAACAATTATTGTGGATTTTGAAGCTCCAAGAATACACGCATAGCTTTATTTGGTAAAGTTTCAAGGGATTTTTAGCTCTTTATTTGCATAATGTGTAAGATATATATGACATTATAATCACAGCACGCATAAATGCTACGTAGAAAACATTGTAGCACATCTCATATTAATTCCGTGATAGACACAAACAAATTTATCCCTCTAGATCATTCCTCGGTCACTTTTAATTCTGAGGGTCTTAATAAAGGAATTTACCGTGAAAGTCGATTGCAAGCAGCTCAACTGAGTCAGGTATATCTTTGGCTACATGCATTTGGTTGATAATAATATATGCATGGAAACACAACCCGTATATTAATCAATAATTACTTATAACGCGTGATAAACATCTCCACCAATTCTTTTAAATACCTTTTGTGGAAACTTACATGAAAACTATATGGCAGCTGAATAAAAACAATCTAAATAAATGACCATAATCAGTAAAATATCATTTAGATGAGTAAATAGCAACTTTACGTTTACAAATTTCGTCAACCTATGGTGTTGAACAAATCCACAAGGGCCGTAACGAGGGTTCGAACCTACGTCCGAGAGGATCCCAGACGCTACCTTGATGCATTACTCTATTGTGATTTCTATGTGTAACAGATGGTGTTATTGGGCATCTTTTCAAGGAGGGGGGAGCACAATATGCAATTAATTATTTTTATTTAATGGGGGAAACTTTCCTTTTTTCCCCCCTAGAACCACCTGGTCAATGGGGAAACTTTCCTATTTCCCCCTAGAACCACCTGGTCAATGGGGAAACTTTCTATTTCCCCCCTAGAACCACCTGGTCAATGGGGAAACTTTCCTATTTCCCCCCTAGAACCACCTGGTCAATGGGGAAGCTTTCCTATTTCCTCCCCTAGAACCAGCTGGTCAATGGGGAAACTTTCCTATTTCCTCCCCTAGAACCAGCTGGTCAATGGGGAAACTTTCCTATTTCCCCCCTAGAACCACCTGGTCAATGGGGAAGCTTTCCTATTTCCTCCCTAGAACCACCTGGTCAATGGGGAAGCTTTCCTATTTTCCCCCCTAGAACCACCTGGTCAATGGGGAAGCTTTCCTATTTCCTCCCCTAGAACCACCTGGTCAATGGGGAAGCTTTCCTATTTCCTCCCCTAGAACCACCTGGTCAATGGGGAAGCTTTCCTATTTCCTCCCCTAGAACCACCTGGTCAATGGGGAAACTTTCCTATTTCCTCCCCTAGAACCACCTGGTCAATGGGGAAGCTTTCCTATTTACCCCCCTGGAACCACCTGGACAATGACCCCAGTCAAAACGCAAAACGAAAGGATGTTTTAGTTCATTTATAACCTTAACCTGTGTGACCCTTAATACGTTTTCTCTAGTCATCAGTTACTAACTGAGAACGATAAGTATGAAGAGAGAGAGAGTGCTTAACCAGTGTGACTATATAGCACTTAGAAGCGACATAAGAACAAGGAGTTAGGCTAGAAGAACAAGAAACAGGGATAGAAGAACATGAAGCAAGGACAGAAGAAGAAGAGGCAAGGATAGCAGAACAAGGAGTTTGGATAGGATAACTAGCATGGATAGGAGGACAAGGAGCTGGGATAGGAACGCAAGCAACAAGGATAGGAGGACAAGAGGCAGGGATAGGACAAGGAACAGATATAAAGGATCATGTACTAGCCTAGTGATATGCAACGTAACGTTATGTCTTACTAACGAGGAGGGAGCGGTCTATCGTATGGGCAAGGTGATCTATCGTATGAGTAGGGTGGTCTATCATATGGGCAGGTGGTCTATCGTATGAGTAGGGTGGTCTATCGTATGGGCAGGTGGTCTATCGTATGGGTGGCTGGTTTGGTCTATCATGTGGGTGGGGGTGGCTTTTCCTCCCTACACGACCCTCCGCACCCCACCCACACCCAACCATGACACCCTCCCCACTGCACTCCCACTCCCACCCCCCACAGCGCCTCCGGCAGCTATTTCTCAAGCATAATTACACCGGACAGCAGCAAGCACCACGGCCGGCCACTCAAAACGAGTGGCCGGATAGTGTTGAGGGCCGGAGGACACTCCTTCCTTCTGGTGCAGCTCCCTCCGTCCTTCCCCTCTACAACCCTTCCCTACCACCCCCTCTATCTCATCCCTACAACCCTCCATCACCTTCCTCATCATTCCACCTCCTCCCATCCCTCTCCATCGCCACACCACCTCAGTCCTAGTCTTCCTTCCTATCCCCCCCCTCTCCTTTTTATCCCCCTTCTTCTTATACCTTCCCCCCTTCTCATATTTATCCCAACCATCTTCTATTCTTCCTCCCTCACCCACTCTCCATCCTTTCCGCCTTTCCTCAGAAAGTTGTAATGTGCATATTGGTGGTTGTGTTCCTTATTGTCTGAAGCTGTGGTTCTGGTTCATAATTAGACGTGTTTTCTGGCCTCATTGCAGACCTCAAGTTGTAGACTTTGCCTGGTCCACCCAGCAGTTTCAAGTCGATTGAGCAGTTCTCAAGTCGATTGAGAATGATCCAGGACGGACCGAAACGTCGTCGTCCCTTCATTTTCTAGTGTGGTTTGGTCAACATACTTCAGCCACGTTATTGTGACTCCTCGCCTGCAATGACAGGGTAAGTCCTGGACCATCATGATCCAACCTCCTACTGCATCCATCAACTTTTCTCCCATACTACCTACACTTTGCAAGAATTTAAAGCGGCTTTATTTGACGCCCTGTGTCTCCAATCCTATTTTTATCCATGCCACAGCATACATACCCTCTTCACGCCCTGGTATTGATGCTAGGACCCATCCTCCATGCCTATCCACGGACCCTGAGGACAGAAACAGTTCCCGTGCTCAGCTCAGGACAGTAGACACCGCCCCCTCTCGCCACCAACCCACCTACAATGCCTCCAAGATAAAATAATGCTTCGATGATGCTGGCGATAGAGGGCTAATCTGACGGGAATGATGGATACGCGCCCGGCCCAAATTTGACATAGCTATGACTTAAAGAGTGGGGAGAATATACAATAAGTGGCCGTCATAGTTATAATCATTGGGCCCCTAACTGTGGTATTACTCCCTCGGACCGTGGCATCATCGTCCAGGTAACAAGAGTTGAATTACTGCCGCCGTGGCCACGATAAATTCCACTCTCAATCCTCGTATTTACTGCCACTCAAGCTCTTATTTATACCTGGCTTATTTCTCCACAAGCATCCCGGATAGGGAAGATGAGATGCTGCGAGACAAAATGTGGCTGAGATGACGGCTCTAGGTCATCCTTCCGTCACACTTTATAGCGCGCAGAGTGTGTTATAGAGTGCCTGGCTCTCAAGCTCTAAATGCCGTATAGTGCGATCGAGTGGTCCTTACTGTATAAAACACATTATTACACAACAAACTGGACTCTGCTGGTAAATGTTGCAGTCTTGAAAGCATTGTATTCATACTATGAAGGAGATACAGGTTGCAACATCTGCAAGCAACACTTTCTTCAACATACACACACACACACACACACACATGCATACACTGGTGACACCAGTCATGTGTGTGTGTGTACTGGTGGTTTCATTAGTCATGTGTGTGTGTACTGGTGGTTTCATTAGTCATGTGTGTGTGTACTGGTGGCTTCATTAGTCATGTGTGTATGTGTGCCAGTGGCACCCTCAGCCTTGTATACGTGAGTCGCACCTCGAGCTTTGCCTTCGTACCTGCCTCCATTAACGACCATGTGTACTACAGCGTCACCACTCGACCATGTCAACTGCAATAGAGCAGACGATGATTCACAATAACTGGTCTGATGATTTCATGACCAAATCACACACTCCAGAAGACTGAGAAACGACGACGTTTCGGTCCTTCCTGGACCATTATCAGGTCGTATGGGACTTGATCACGGTCCAGGGGCCAGATTCATGAAGCAGTTACGCAGGTACTTACGAACGTGTACATCTTTCCTCAATCTTTGACGGCTTTGGTTACATTTACAAGCATGAAAACTTCCCAAATCAATTGTTGTTATTGTTATAAACAGCCTCCTGGTGCTTCGGAGCTCATTAACTGTTTAATAATTGTAAACAAAGCCGCCAAAGATTGAGAAAAGATGGACAGATTCGTAAGTGCTTGCGTAACTGCTTCGTGAATCTGGTCCCCAGGACGGATCGAAACGTCGTCGTCTCTTCATCTTCTAGCGTGTGTGGTTTGATCATCGTGCAATAGTGCCGGTTGACTAAAGTAAACAATTCGGACAAAATGGCATTCAATATATCATCCAAAAATCAAACGCGATAAAACAGAAAATATTAAGAGGGTAAAATACTGTATTCCAACCAGGAATACCCAAATAAAAAGTTATAATAAACAACAACAATAATAATAATAATAATAATAATAATAATAATAATAATAATAATAATAATAATAATAATAATAATAATAAGAATAATTATGACAGTAATTGATAGCGTTCTCAGCATGGCTATCATCAAAGTTGTAAATATTTCGTGAAGGACATTAACTGAGATGACTTGAAGCACGACAACTGACTCTCCTGCCTCGTCTCTTAGAAAGTTCTTCAGCATCTTATTTCTTGCACTTTCGCTTCGTCCTCCTCTCTCTCATCTTCCTTGCCTCCTACCTCTCCTCCTAATCCCATTCTCTTTTTCTCTCTCTCTCTCTCTTCTCCCCCCAGCTCCTCCTTCATCCCCTATCACCGACATATCATTACATCTTCCAGCTATCTTTAGTTTCCAGAAAAAAACAAGTCTGGCATGACGCGATTTAAACTGTAATGTACATCAACCATGTCCAAAAGAGGGAAGAGAGGACCACATTATCAGCTCTTGGCGATACGCTGCAGCGACCTCAGATTACACACACCTGATGACCGACCTCAGTTTAGAGAGCCCTGTGTTACAATTTAACAATTGCTCTCCGGATGGTGTAAGGCCGCCTCGGGACACCTTATCGGCCTCTTTGTGTATGATCTAGTCATCTGGAGGAGGGCAGCCGAAGCGCCTTGTGTCAGGCTGGGTGAAGCTGGTTTTGGCTTCCAGGCCAAAATACATCAAATGCTACTTAATGATGGGTAGGACGGAGTTGAAGAGCTTCAGTGGGAGGACAGGCGATGCTCATTTTCCCTCTCTATGGTGTGGACGGGGATAGGGGATAGCTTCACAGTGGCCTTATTAGAGAGGCATGGTAGGTGTAGCTCTCCCTCACCTGCTCCACGATGGGAGGCTAGCCTGTGAGAGGCATGGTAGGTGCAGCTGCCTCTCCCTTGCCACGGTGGGAGGGTGTCCCTGGGTCTGGGAGAGGCATGGCAGGCGCTGCTCCCTCTCCCTTGCCGTTCCATAACTTCCTTGGGCGGTCGTAATCCCCGGCATCTTCGCACCAATATTGACAGTTATAAATAGTAACCCTGGCTTACACTCGCCTATTATTCCCATAATCCATAATTTGCTCAAGATTTCAGCAACTGGCAAAGCTTAAGGATGGACATCCGGGGTCAAATTATCAACAGCATATGTGTAAAAGAGGCTCCATAACTCGCCCCGGCAACTGTGATAGGCAGCCTCCGTCCTATTAATCATCCCCAATCCATCCCAGCTTTTACAACGCGCAAACATTTCGAGAAGGGAAGACACGGCCCCATTAACGGAGGTTAAACTGTTAATTCGAGATTCATAACTCAGCCAAAGAACTGTAATATCCAGTGTATTTTACCCAGAGATTAAGGCTAATGTCGATGATCAGCTGATTCACCATCATGTAATATTTCCCCCACCCCCCCGTCTGAGTTTTGTTTAGAGCGGTTAGAGCCCGGCGCTGCCCGCCAGTAACTCTGCTCTCTACGCCACCAGATTAGTACTTCCAAGTGGCTCGAATTAGCCATCGACAAGGCAAAGTGCACGTTAGTCCTGCCAACCACAGTAATTACACCAGAGATGAAGTATAGCTCTTAGCTCAAGAACGCAGGGGGATGGTTGGGGCTGGGTGGTAGGGGGAGAGAGCAGTGGCCGATATTTGTTTTATTACCGCAAAAACATAGCCAGGTATTTATATGTGGTCCCTGTTTGTTCAATTGGTGGGTATTTGCGAGGAGTTATACGCGGGGCTCGTTACTTGGGCCAAATTTAGCAGCTGCGAGGTGGCCATTTGCTGCCTTTCATGCCTATTTTCCTGATGACGGGATTACCTCCAAGTGGGTGCCAGGGCGTCTACACCTGGGGTTCCAGGTTTTATTGACGGTAATGAATTGTATGCCATTTTTAATGGGAAAATGAGCAGGTTAAATTGGAGGNGACGTTGGAATTCTTTGTCGAATCTGGCTTTGAAGTTATGGATGGAGGTGGCTTCCACAACTTCTTTCAGTGCATTTTATTTGTTGACCACGCATACGTGGTACGAATAATTACAATTACTTGGCTCATTTGTGCTTCCATCTTCCACGTATTCTCCTTTCGTCCTACTTTCTTTCAATTTAAAGAGTTCGTCCATATCCTCTATGTCTGTTCCTCTTGGTATTTTGTAAGTTGTAATCATATCCCCTCAATTTCTCCTGTCCTGTAGGGTTGTGAAGTCCAGTTCCCTCAACCTATCCTCATTACTTTCAACTAATCGGATTTAAGGCCGATGCTGTAATATTGGTCTAAGAAAAGCGGCCTAGATTGCCTTGAAAATGTTCTGATAGGTTTCTAAACAATCTTATACAGTTTGACAGCGTCCCATATGCTGCTGATGTTACCCTGTCTGTCTGCGGTGTTTGTGTTGGAATAATATCCACTCCAAAGTCTCTCCAATTTCTCTAGTTGCCTTCCCTATCTGATGTAGATACCGTCTGGTTTTCTTTCTCATTTCCGCATCGCCATTACCTTACACTTGTTGGGACTGAATTCTAGAAACCATTTGTTTGGATACTTCTGGAATTTATTAAAGTCTTCTTGTAACGTTCTGCAGTCCTGTTTTTACACTCATTAGATTTGTATCGTCTGTAAACATTGATATGTACGAACTCAGCTCCTCGGATAGGTCATTCACACAAATTAGAAACAGAAGTGGTCCCAGGACCGAGACTTGTGGGACCCCACTTGTTACATTTCTTCAGCTCGAGAATTCGCCTCTGATTGTGACTCTGTCTTCTGTCCTCTAGGCACTCCCTTACCTATTTCAGTATCTTCCCAATTATCCCAGTTTGTTTGCCCTTTTTGCACACCAGCCTTTCGTGAGGAATACAAAACAATATCAAATGTTTTTGTTTTAGTTTAAGAAAATACGATCTACCAGTCTTACTTTTCCTGTCGTATTTTATTAACTTTGCCATAGAACTCGATCAAGTTTGTTAGGTACGACTTTCCTCTTCTAAATCCATACTGCCATTTTGTTACAAAATTAATCCTCTCTCGGTGCTCAAGCATTCTCAGCCTGGTTGATTACCTGGTTGATGGGGTTCTGGGAGTTCTTCTACTCCCCTATGACTTGTGAGCCTGATTACTTTTTCCAGCACTTTTCACGAAATACTTGTGACACTGTTCTGTATTTTAATGCCTCCTGCCTGTCTCCCTGTTTGGAGTAGTGTACCTACGCTTGCACTTTATCAGAATACTAGGCGATTTCCTGTCTCGAGTGTTTTATTGAAAATGACAACAATCCTTTGTCGAGTTTTTCACATACTTCCTTGTCGTTTCCCATGAGAATTCCGTTTTGCCTCCTAAACCTTATCTCATGGTCTTTCACTGTTGTTTTTCTCCTTATATGACTATAGAATAGCTACGGTTGGTGCTTAGATTTCGCCACAGTATCGTTTCCAAATTACCTCTCAGCTTCCCTTTTGATTCGGGTGTATTCATTTTTGGCTGTCTTTAGCACATCTCTATTATCCTT
Organism: Procambarus virginalis; assembly: GCA_020271785.1. Taxonomy (NCBI): domain Eukaryota; kingdom Metazoa; phylum Arthropoda; class Malacostraca; order Decapoda; family Cambaridae; genus Procambarus; species Procambarus virginalis. The sequence goes on from WNGS01004374.1 coordinate 12,772,878, forward strand.
AATTTCTAGTTCCCTCTCCTTATTTAAGGCTCTTATGGTCCTCTCTTTTACTTTTTTGCACTGCTTATTGAACCAAGAGCTTACTTTTGGTGGACGTGTGGGGGAGCGAGGGATGTGGGAGGATATGTGCGGGATGTATTCGATTGATTGATTGATAAACAGTTAATCTGGTGCCTTAGGGTTTTACGATATGTAATCTGTACTCGTTTCATCACTAATAACAGGTGTCAAACATGAGGCGAGAGGGCTCTGCTGGTCTACAAGACCACAAAGCGAGAAGATAGAATGCACTTAGTCTGTCTCCTATCCTTTGGCGAGTGGATGGGCTTGATGATAACGACCGCTTGTGAGACACCTATACTACATTTAGAGGCACCTAGACAACCATCGGTCACCTGGACTATCCCATGAGTCACCTAGACTCTTCAGGGACGTAAGGCAAATTAAAATAAACAAAGTTATTTACAAACAAGCGGAAGTTCCTGTCGCTACACCTAATTTATTTGTCAGACTTCAAGTTAAAGTTTTGTGTGTGTAAAAAATGTAAAATATCCCCGCAAAACCTAAGATAAAATACGTGTTATATTATGACAAAAAAATTATCGTTGAAATTTAACTGAACGTCATAAAGATTCTTGCCAATTTTTATATAATTGTGTTTAAAATTCTTATGTAATAATGAAGAGGTCAGAATTAGTTAGGTTAGACCCCAAGCTATAAATTACTAGAAACTATATGACGCAAACCAGAATTCGAACCTTCGGTGACAGGGCTTACCCGACTGGCTTACACGGTACTAATAACACTCATCCAGCGATTGTCTAACGTGCTTGTAGAGTGGTATATGTACTGAGTAAGCCAGTGGGCGTGAGCCTTGACAGTGTAGGTTCGAATCCTAGTTGGGTCATATAGTGCTTAATGATTTATTATTATTGGGTGTGACGCTCGTCGCTAAAGGACGAGTTTCACTGAAGCTCTCTTCAACATCTTCAGTGGCCGAGGGGAGAGTTATTACATATTAGCGAGTTTGACATAATGTGTAATGAAGTGAAGAGAGATGTTGCTCTGTTGATGTCGATTGTCTTATTAGCTGGCAGTTGTCCTATTTTGTTGATGGTAGAATATGCTATATTAAATGCAAGCAGGCTGTTGAATATTTGATGAGTGTGTGATATGTAGTACTTCGGCTATGTCTACTCTTCTATTGTCGTATTTGTCGATTATTTTGGTGTTGTTGGTCAGGGTACCTTTTGTAATGGTCTAATGTTATATATCTCACTCATGGGAGCATAAAATAGTAGTCGGCGTCCATCAGTCTCAGGAGATTATGGAGTTGCGGTCTGGTTGACATCGGTCTGGAGTGGCCTCTCCAGGGCACAAAGCCAGGGTAGGTTGATACGGGGAAGAAGCTGTCACCCATGCAGCAGGTGCCCCCTCTCCACGGTGCCGAAAATCTCCAATGAAAAGGCTAACGCCAATACGATTGGTTCCAGCGTCGTCGCAGGAACTGTCAGATCGAGGTACATAACATACTAGTTATCCCACACTCATGTGAATATAACACCTTAGTTATCCCACACTCACGTGGAGCGTCTAGGATATACGCATTAAGTCAGTGAGGCAACAAAGAGTGTGGAGTTATACAGTAACTATTTTTTTACAGATAATAATTTGGCCTCTTCTCCTCTTTAAGATAAAATAGAAACAAAATAGCCAACCTGTTACCAACCCGCGCAGTACCAACGATGATGATAAACTTATTCATCTTAAGTTAAAAATAATCAGCCTTGAACAATTCTCTGCAGATTCAGGTCTATTGACGCGGCAGTCTCGGAGTCCATTTAGAGTCGGAAACGCCTGGTTGAGAGTCCACACTTAAGCCATTCCCATACTAATGTTTCAACTCGGAAGAACGTCAGGGTAATTCTTTCGGCGTTAAGCACGTCAAAGTAACCCCCTTCAGAATCTTATTCTTACGTAACCCTTATTAGCTGTTCATTCTCCTTTGTTTCCCCCACAGGAACATGTTTTGTATATATCCCTCACCACCTACAGTCTTCTGGCACGCCAACACCGTCTCGCAAGACTTGCCTCATTCCTACACATTCTCCCCCTTTGAGTCTTTTTACATGGCGTATAGATGTTTGTGTTTATATATGTGTTCTAAGCTAACCTCATCAATGTAGGGCAGAAGAAAATGTATATATATGCCATGTACAGTAATACCTGCGTGATCTTCCCTATCAGTCAACGATTGCATCGTCCAGGGTATGCAAGCGTTGCACCGATGAATAATAGTTGTTACTAAACGGGTTTTCATCAATATACACGGTGTATATAGGTGATGCAACCCTGTTATAAGGCCTTAATTCATTATTACAGGAGCTATCTTACAACCGTTTGCGATAATTAACAGCGTAAATCAAGACATTTTTATTTTTTAAACTAAGTAGATTACTACAGACCAGATCATACCTCAGTGAACCAGAGTTCAGTAAACCCCCGACATGAGCTCCATCAGTAGCACTCAGAACACCAAGACGATAGACGATTTCCTTCCAAACATTAAGAGGCATGTCTTGAGTAAAGTTCCAGCCTCTTGTGAACCAGTTTATGCACTCTGGATGATTTGTTTAAGGCCTTTGTATAGAAGGAGTCTGATTCTCTGCTATCTTATCGTCAGACACCAGCCGTTTCTTGAAATTGTTTCAGTCATCGCAGAGTTTTCATATTCTCCGATAAAGTCTATGAACCGTAATTGGGGACTTGGTTTCCTCACTTTAATCATTTTAACGTCACACAATCTTCGTCACTGTAATCCTTCCTTACCCCTTCACCACTTTCTCTACCGCCCAATTACCAATTTGTCCCCTTCTTCATAACCTTCTCTACCTTTCACCACCTTCCCTACCCTTCATGAATCCCTACTCTACTTATCACCCTGCAAGATTTTAGTAAGACAAAGCTCAAGCTCAGTCGATGAGCCACAATAGCGTGGGTGAAGAAGTGATGACCAATCGACTTGAGAATGGTCCAGGACGGACCGAAACGTCGTCGTCCCTTCACCTTCTAGTGTGTGGTCTGGTCAACAAGTGATGACCAACACATCTGAAAATGAAGAAACGACCACGTTTCGGTCCGTCCAGGACCATTATCATGTCGTGTTTCTTCATTATGAAACATCTTTTTCTGGTGTTTTTAATATATCATAAAACATCAGATGTGTGGTATAGTATCCTAACTCCAAGTATCTGGCCACCTATTACACACATTCTATTTTATTGATATGCAGTAGATTGGAAGCCGTCACTCTTATTTAGACATGTTTATTGAATATAAACCGAAGGTTATATCACGAATCTTCACCAGATTTGTCAAGTTCTTCACTGTGAAGAGCTGATTTTCAACTTTCAAAGTAAATTTTACAATTATACTGCCCCTGCTAAAAGTGGTTGAAGGACACAATTTGCTGAAGTACTTTCCAGCACCTTCAGAGGTAGAGATTACTAAATACTGCAGGTACGATGAAGTGATGTGAAATGTCATTCCGTCGACTGAACTAGGTAATCTTCGACTGGGTAGTCGAATTGACGCACCAAATATGATAAATTGGTTGTTCTGTCTCGGTCTTGTAGATGGCCGATTGTATCTAATTTTAAGCTGGATGTTGATAGTTGGAAATGTGTTTAAAATGTAGTGCTTCCGCTATGTCTAATCTCCTATTGTCGTTGTATCCTATTGTCGATTATTTCAGCGCTGCTATTCGAGCAATATCTGACGATGGTCTCGTTGTGTGAAGAAATGATGTGATCTTTGATAGAGCCTTATTATTTATGCATTGTCAAGTATGTTGAAAGGGATGCTGTTATCTTGCCAGTATAATGATATCGTTTAGGTTAGTTCCCAAGTGATCATCACTTTCCTTATTCGTCTACGACATTAGTCATCACAAAAAATATACAGTTTATTTAATACAACAACGAAATAAAGTGTCCACACCGAAAGATGTATACCCATCAGTGTATAGTGCAGAGTGTAATTAAATCCTGAGCTTTACAAAGGACTGAACTGTGACCTTCAATCATGATCATTGAATTTAGGTCATACATGTACATGCTGTTGTGGTTTACAGTGAACTCATAACATTACTGTCCCAGGAAAGATGGAAGAGGAGAGAAGCGTAGAGGATTGGACAGAAGGGAACAGAAATAAACAGCGGGGAAGGGAAAGGAAGGAAAGGGAAGATTAGGTAAGGGTAGGGGAGGGTAGGTGAGGGGAGAAAAGGTAAAGAAGACGCAGACACAAGCTTACCCAACGTCCAACTAACATCTTCATCTGAGTCATCTACAAGTCAGATGATCTCGCTACAAGCTCGCTATATACCCTCTTCTCGCTGACCCACCACAAACTGGTGTTTACCATGGTTGGCATTGAGACCCGTTTCATCTGTTCTTTTTCCTCCATCAATAACTCCTATTTCTCTCTCACACGGAGTCTCTAGGGACCCAGCTAATAAAACCCGAACCCTGACTCAACACCGAACACAAGCCCTCAAACACTGAATCGAACCCATGAAAACCAAATTATAGCTCACGAAAACCGAACCCTGAGACGCCAGACGCCGAACTCAACCTCTGGAACAGGATGGCACCTGAAACGTGGAAACCGCTGACGAGTCGACCCATTGTGCCGTGGCTGAGGCAGGTGGAGGCTTCGAGTATGTACCGCCATGTTAGCCGGGGGGTGTAGAGATGACTGATGGAGGCCCATCTGTCCACGACACGCGGGCAGACGCGGCATCATGGACGCCGACGGGGGAGAAGGGACTACGGACAGCACCCGCACCCGCTGGAATGAAGACCTCGCCGCGTTGAGAGCCGAGAAGGTGACGCGGACACCGAAGCTTATGAGGTGATTATGAGTTATTATCTCACGTTGGAGTGGGGGGTTGAGGGGGGTGATAGAGGCTCTCTCTCTCTACTTCCGTCCACCTGTCCCTCTAACCCCATGCTGCTATACCCTCCACCATGCTGCTATACCCCTCCACCATGCAGCTATACTTCTCCACCATGCCGCTATACTGTCCACCATGCTGCTATACCTCTCCATAATGCTGCAATATCCTCCACCATGCTGCTATACCCCTCTACCATGCTGCTATACCCCTCCACCATGTTGCTATACCCTCCACCACGCTACTATACCCTCCAACATGCTGCTATACCTCTCCACCATGCTGCTATATCCTCCACCATGCTGCTATACCCTCCACCATGCTGCTATACCCTGCACCATGCTGCAATACACTCCATCATGCTGCTATACCTTCCACCATGCTGTATACCCCTCCACCATGCTGCTATACCCCTCCACTATGCTACTATACCCTCCATCATGCTACTATACCCTCCACCATGCTGCTATACCCCTCCACCATGCTGCTATACCCTCCACCATGCTGCTATACCCTCCACCATGCTGCTATACCCTCCACCATGATGCTATACCCTGCACCATGCTGCTATACCTTCCACCATGCTGCTATACCCGGCACCATGCTGCTATACCTTCCACCATGCTGCTATACCCTGCACCATGCTGCTATACCTTCCACCATGCTGCTATACCCTCCACCATGCTGCTATACCCTCCACCATGCTGCTATACCCTGCACCATGCTGCTATACCTTCCACCATGCTGCTATACCCTGCACCATGCTGCTATACCTTCCACCATGCTGCTATACCCTGCACCATGCTGCTATACCCTGCACCATGCTGCTATACCCTGCACCATGCTGCTATACCTTCCACCATGCTGCTATACCCTGCACCATGCTGCTATATCCTGCACCATGCTGCTATACCCTGCACCATGCTGCTATACCCTGCACCATGCTGCTATACCCTGCACCATGCTGCTATACCCTCCATCATGCTGCTATACCTTCCACCATGCTGCTATACCCTGCACCATGCTGCTATACCCCTCCACCATGCTGCTATACCCTCCACCATGCTGCTATACCCTCCACCATGCTGCTATACCTTCCACCATGCTTCTATACCCTGCACCATGCTGTTATACCTTCCACCATGCTGCTATACCCTGCACCATGCTGCTATACCCTGCACCATGCTGCTATACCCTCCACCATGCTGCTATACCCTCCATCATGCTGCTATACCCTCCACCATGCTGCTATACCCTGCACCATGCTGCTATACCCTGCACCATGCTGCTATACCCTCCACCATGCTGCTATAGCCTCCATCATGCTGCTATACCCTGCACCATGCTGCTATACCCTGCACCATGCTGCTATACCCTGCACCATGCTGCTATACCCTCCACCATGCTGCTATACCCTCCAACATGCTGCTATAGCCTCCATCATGCTGCTATACCCTGCACCATGCTGCTATACCCTCCACCATGCTGCTATACCCTGCACCATGCTGCTATACCCTGCACCATGCTGCTATACCCTCCACCATGCTGCTATACCCTCCACCATGCTGCTATACCCTCCACCATGCTGCTATACCCTCCACCATGCTGCTATACCCTCCACCATGCTGCTATACCCTCCACCATGCTCCTATACCCTCCACCATGCTGCTATACCCTCCATCATGCTCCTATACCCTCCACCATGCTGCTATACCCTCCATCATGCTGCTATACCCTGACCCTTTGGTCAACTGGCTTCTTCCTTTGCCATACTTCACACACTACTTGCCTTCTTACTGCACCCACTAAATCTCCCCACTCTACCTTCCCTTCACCGCCTTTACCTTACCTTTTCCCCTTACCCAATTTTCCCTCTCCGCTTGCCCTGTTTTACCCTTCCCTCATCCATCTTCCTCTGTTCTCTCTTCTTCTTCCTTCCTGCACACCTAGCTTCCGCCTTCCTCTGCCCAGCTCCTCCCTTACCCAGCATTTTCCCTCCCCTTCTTCCCTGTTCTGCCCTTCTCTTACCTAACTTCCTCTTCCCTTGCCCTTCAGAGGAGCCGGCAGCCTCCGTGTAAGCGTCATGACGGATGGGCGCCGCGTCTGGCTGCTCTCGTGTAAACGACGCAGGATTTCCCTCACTCGGGAAGATTTATCGGCAGAATAATTGTATAATTTAGGGCCGAGAGGTAATGTGGTCAAGGCTCTCCCCTCAACAACATTTTTTGTGTTAAATTCCCCCAAACTAACGCCACGAGTTGGGGTCTGACACGGCGGGTTGGGGGTCTGACACGACGGGCTGGGGGTCTGACACGACGGGTTGGGGGTCTGACACGACGGGCTGGGGGTCTGACACGACGGGCTGGGGGTCTGACACGACGGGCTGGGGGTCTGACACGGCGGGTTGGGGGTCTGACTCGGCGGGTTGGGGGTCTGACACGGCGGGTTGGGGTCTGACACGACGGGGTTGGGGGTCTGACTCGGCGGGTTGGGGGTCTGACACGACGGGCTGGGGGGTCTGACACGACGGGTTGGGGGTCTGACACGGCGGGTTGGGGGTCTGACACGACGGGTTGGGGGTTGACTCGGCGGGTTGGGGGTCTGACACGGCGGGTTGGGGGTCTGACACGACGGGCTGGGGGTCTGACACGGCGGTTGGGGGTCTGACTCGGCGGGTTGGGGTCTGACACGGCGGGTTGGGGGTCTGACACGACGGGTGGGGTCTGACACGACGGGTTGGGGTCTGACACGACGGGCTGGGGGTCTGACACGACGGGTTGGGGGTCTGACTCGGCGGGTTGGGGGTCTGACACGGCGGGTTGGGGGTCTGACACGACGGTTGGGGTCTGACTCGGCGGGTTGGGGTCTGACACGACGGGCTGGGGGTCTGACACGACGGGTTGGGGTCTGACACGACGGGCTGGGGGTCTGACACGGCGGGTTGGGGGTCTGACACGACGGGTTGGGGGTCTGACTCGGCGGGTTGGGGGTCTGACACGCGGGCTGGGGGTCTGACACGGCGGGTTGGGGGTCTGACACGACGGGTTGGGGGTCTGACTCGGCAGGTTGGGGTCTGACACGGCGGGTTGGGGGTCTGACACGACGGGTTGGGGGTCTGACACGGGGCGGCGGCGGGTTGAGGTCTGACACGACGGGTTGGGGGTCTGACACGACGGGTTGGGGGTCTGACACGGCGGGTTGGGGGTCTGACACGACGGGTTGGGGTCTGACACGACGGTTGGGGGTCTGACACGGCGAGTTGGGGGTCTGACACGACGGGTTGGGGGTCTGACACGACGGTTGGGGTCTGACTCGGCGGGTTGGGGGTCTGACACGGCGGTTGGGGGTCTGACTCGCGGGTTGGGGTCTTACACGGCGGGCTGGGGTCTGACACGGCGGGCTGGGGGGTCTGAGTTCCCAGTTTACACCCCTGCCCTGTTAATGTTATATATTCATTTTCGTCCACCATATAAATATAACACATACCTTTTAGAACGTATGTCTTATACCGTATATGTAAATACCTCTATGTAAATAATCTTATAGAGGTATGATACTGTCTCTTCTCTCCATTCCCTTGTCCAGGGCGATGAGATCCAGCCCCTTATGTCTTACTCCGGTTCTCAAGCTCAGGAGCAAGTCTTGTGGCACACCTCTGTACTCTATTCATCTCAGCATAAAAATCTGATCACCTTGTATTTGCTTGTATAAATGTCAAGCATCTTACCTGAGGGCTGCGTCGCTGATTATTTGAGGTCCTCTTGGAACACTCTACGTTCCTTAGGTGTTCCGAGACATCACTGATGCCTTGCCGATGAAAGCTAATTTGAAGGAAGGGTCTTACTGCCTTATAGATGTACATATATGGACCTCACAAATCAGAATCACTAAGGGTCATAGTATCATTAGAATCACTAAGGGTCACTAAGGGCCCTCCCCACACTTGCGCGGTATCAGAGACTAATCTAAGAATGTTTCACACAATCAACACTTTTTCTTATATAATAAATCAAAGACGTTATGTATGTACAATCATTTAATACTGATGTCTTAGAGAGGTGCTCTGCTTGTTAAGTCTCTAACACTTTAGAGACTTAAGAGGACTTAAGAGAGAATGGTGGACTTAAGAGAGACTTTAGTCTCTCTTTAGTCTCTTTCCATGCCCCTATCATCCACGTATCATCCAAATTCAAGAAGCTTCCACTTAATCTAGTTTTGTGTGTCGTTTGTATAGAAGTCAGGTGTGTGGAGGACGTCACCTAGTTCAGGAAAATCGATGTAAACTCTCAACTAACTTCCTGGACTGACAAAAGATGGGTGTTTAGTGTAGGTATGGGTGTCTATTTACAATTTGGGCCTGCAGCATTGACCTGTTAGCTGTTGGACTCCTCTCTGTCGTCGGCTGTCTAAGTGATAAATATTGTAGCTGAAACCCAAGCCCTTATAATAGGGACTATAACTAAGAGACAATTTACTACATCTCTCTTCTTCTCTTATTTTTTTTTTACTTTTTTTATTTTTTTACACACAGTTGTGGACAGGAACAAACGACTGCAGCCTCCTGTAAGCGGGCTGAGAGCTTTCCCTTCTCATAGCTCATGGTAAGCTCTTTCTCTGTTTCTCTCTCTCTCTCTATGCAGACTTTGGCATCCACTGTACAGGTGACGAGAAATGGGCTTAAGCTCGGATGGACAGGCGATCAAGCGTCTGGACTACATTTTTGGTGTTTATAAATGGTCGAGTATTTGTCTGGAGCGTTGCCTGGCACACGGAGCAAGCGTGGTGCGCAGTTCAGTATGTGCCACAGACCAGTGGTGGTGAACAGCGCCAGTATGGTGCACAGGCCGTATGGTGCACAGACCAGTATGGTACACAGGCCAGTAGTGTTCACATGGCCATGCCCCTCGACCCGTGTGCACGTATGCACGGTCGAGGGGATTAAAGGTTATGGAGTAGGACCCAAGACCGGTAACCACAGCTAGATGCACAAGCGCGCGCGCGGTTCGTAGTTAAGGGAACCTGGATCAGTTCCTGAGGCCGAGCCAGCAACAAATGAGCAGGTTCTTTTACTTGAATGCGCCCCTGTTCACCTAGCAGTAAATAGGTCCCTTGGAGTTACGCTGTTGGAGCTGCCAACCTGCTGGTGGTGGTGGTGTTGGTGGTGTGTGGTGTGTGTGAGAGGAGAGAGAGAGAGGAGAGAGTAGAGAG
>WNGS01004374.1:12801452-12812304 GCA_020271785.1 Procambarus virginalis
GTTTGCGTGCGTTATGATGGCTTGGGGTTTGCGTGCGTTATAATAGCTTGGGGTTTGCGTGCGTTGTGATGGCTTGGGGTTCGCGTGCGTTGTGATGGATTGGGGTTTGCGTGCGTTATGATGGCTTGGGGTTTGCGTGCGTTATGATGGCTTGGGGGTCGTGTTTGAAACACTTGCGCGAGTGTGAGGGATTTAGTGTCCATATAGACTACATTATTGTTCAATTTATAATCAAAGTTAGGAATCCTTAACCATCTTCTTCAAGCAAGAAATTTAATATCTTGATTTATTTAGTGTTTACATATGTAATTACTATGCCCTTGTTCAGCTGAACAAGTCAACACTTTTTAATGGTCGGGCACCATACTGGGGTGATTAATAACGTCACTTATCTACCATACTGGGGTGATTAATAACTTCACTTATCTACCATACTTGGATGATTAATAACTTCACGTATCTACCATACTGGGACGATTAATAACTTCACTTTTCTACCATACTTGGACGGATAATAACTTCACTTATCTACCATACTTGGACGATTAATAACTTCACTTATCTACCATACTTGGACGATTAATAACTTCACTTATCTACCATACTTGGACGATTAATAACTTCATTTATCTACCATACTTGGACGATTAATAACTTCACTTATCTACCATACTTGGACGATTAATAACTTCACTTATCTACCATACTTGGACGATTAATAACTTCACTTATCTACCATACTGGGACGATTAATAACTTCACTTATCTACCATACTGGGATGATTAATAACTTCACTTATCTACTAATAACTTCACTTAAGTGTTAGATTAATATCTAACACTTATTATTTGGGTGTTCATGGTAGGTTGTTCTATTCTTATGTGGATAATAGACAAAACCCAAGATGCAAGAAGATTACAAATTCTTGAAGCAATCCACATAAGAATAGAACAACCTACCATGAACACCCAAATAACGGAACTATTTACTCTACCCACAATGAGAGTAAGGACATGACCAGAACATAACGATGCCAACACAGAAGACAATGTTCAACATAACAGGCCAATTACACTGGATTAATCTTTGTATGTAGATGCCAGCTGCCTCGTATGGGCCAATAGCCTTCTGCGGTTACCTCTATTCTTATGTTCATATGTGTGACCCCACTTATATCCCCTTTGTATCCCTCTTTGTTTTCACATTTATTGTCTTATCACCTGACCCAGTGCGGGTATAAAATCAATCACATTGTAAAATTCTTCACTTGAGAATGAACCATGGAGGTTCGAAACGTTGTGCATATTGTATAAATAAGTTGTAATACATTCTATAGTAATTTACCTCTTTCTTCACCCGGAAATTACGAAAATGAGTTTTGGAGAACTCCTATTTCAGCTAAGCCCTGATGCTAAGAAAATAGTTAGAGGGATAGAAGCCCTAAATCATAAGATAATAAATAAATATATATATATATATATATATATATATATATATATATATATATATATATATATATATATATATATATATATATATATATATTTTATACAAGAGTTCTCACATTCTTGTGAGAACGATGTCAGATCGTTCTTCGACCGATGTAAGAACGACGTCAAATCTATATGTCTTAGCCATCATTCTAGACAAGGTTGGCTGAACTCCAGTGACAAACAAACATGTTTCAAAATAAAAAAAAAAATCTATTGAAAAAATCGAGACTTTGAAAGTTAAGTTAAATTACAACTTTTTACCCAGACAATACCGTGAGAAACATTTCCCTTTGTCACAGTGCCCTCATTGTAACACAGTCATCATCCCCGTCAATAAAGTGCCCTCACTGTAAGATTGTCAACCCTGCAATCTCTCTAATTACATTCAATATGTGAACTTATCATTAATGTGGGAACGTGAGAATATCATAACTGCTTAGTGAAGGTAAAGCGGTTAGAATGATATTGCAAAGTGTCTGCAAATATCGATAGACAGTGTCTAGCCCGAGGGATGATAGACAGTGCCTAGCTAGAGGGATGATATAAAGTGCCTAGCTAGAGGATAATAGTGAGTAGCTAGAGGAATATTAGAAAATATTTAACCTTAGATTTTCTGATAACAGCAACAATTTCAAGATCATAAAATAAGAAGATACTCAGAAGTCTGAAAATATTTAGAGATGGCATCCTGAAGTTACTTCACCCGCTAAACAAGGCCAATGTTGTTCCTTAAACTTTGTTACTGCCTGTACGCCTCTTGTTATGAAGCATAGACGTTGTAGACGTATATGCTACTTTTGTTGACGGAGCACAAGACCTTCACTATCAGACAACTCCTTTCACTATCATCATACAACTCCTCTCACAATCATCATACAACATTTCTCACTATCATTTTTCCTTCTCGACTAAACTCTTGAATATTCTTCCTTGCTCATTTTACAACAGCCGTTCATATTCCCCCCAACCTTGAAGCCATTCGCAGAGCTATATATTCCTTTTTTTTAATCATCTTTTTCTCTGTGCAGATTTTGTCTTTAGTCCAGGAGGTAACACCCGTCCCTCCGCCCTATGAAGACGTTACGGCAATGACAAACTAATCTCTGAAGTGGAGATAAGGTCGACGTCGACGGGGCACCCTTGCCAGGCGGGAGAAGCCGCAGAGGAGGAGGTTTTCAGAGGCGATCGTCTCAAAACACTGTACCGGTTTCCCGTATTTCGCCACACAAGCTAGGTGTCCCTGCAAAGTCCGGAGGGTCGGGGCTTAGTGCATGACGTTTGGACGAATCGCGTTTGGGAAGTGGGGAAGGACAGAATGAGAGAGAGAGAGAGGCAGGGAAAGGGGATGACAATGAATAGGTGACGCGGCAAAAGGAGAGGAACGGACGATACTCTGCGGTAACGCTTCACAGCGTGACATGCAGAGATCTCTGGTGAAGTAATGTGATAATCAAAAATATGTCCCAGGTACCATACAGTTCCAATTTTTCATCTGTTGCAGATGGAGAACCCGCGCTCTGCGCACACTTGATGGGCTGGCCTGGCTTCCCTCCCGTTGATGCCACATACCCGAGAACAAAGGGGGTGCGTATGCTGTATATATGGAACAAAGGGAATATGCTGTAGATCTGGAACAAAGGGGTATATGCTATATATTTGGTATGGGATGATGGAACATTCAAACCAAAGACACTGAAGATTGCGCAACGGATCTGTTGCCGCCCATATCGCCGGAGTGATTTTTCACACCTGTCACTTGCGAGAACCCGGCATGTTTTGTTTTTCCTTGCGAGTTGCTTCGCGTTTGCATATGCGTGTCTGGCACCAATCTTAGACGAGGAGGTAATGTAAGATCCCAGCATGTTAAACTTATTGCCAATAACTTCACTGATTATCTGGCATGTAAGACCCCCAAACGCCAGGAATAATCAACACCAGTCTGAAAATAATCCATCGCTCCGAAACACGCAATTCAGAGAGGCATTCATCACTCATTCACGTGCGAGAGCTTGGCAAACCCACTTCTGGCCGAGGCGCCCCGTAGCGAGCGTAATGGATGGACCCCTGAGGCAGAGAGGCGCGTGGTTTGTTCTCCTGTATTGGTTTTTCCGGCCTTGAATTGGATAATGGTGGGTTAGTGGAGGTGCACGCCCACTGCTGGGCCCAGCGTCACCGGCCCAACTTCAGGGCTCATTGTCACGCCTACTCCAGGGGTCTCGTTATGGCTGACGAATGACGGCATGTGTTGGCCGGTAGGTGAGGATAACATGTGCTGGTTGGCCAAGATAACGTGTGCCACAAGACTTGTAATACCTACGAAAATGCAGCAGCAGGCGAGGGAGGGAGAGGGGGGGTCGAGGTATGGGGAAGAGACGGGGCTCTTAGGAGCTGCGGACCTTAATGCTGACTTATATTTCCGGTCAGGTACCCCTAATTTCTGCCTGTAGTTTATAGTCATGAATTGATCATTATCATTACGCACTTCCCACCAGGATTATCAGCTTCTCACCAGCACACTTGAGGTTTATAGTGTGGCTTCCTTAGGTGTGTGTGTGTGTGTCGTGGGCTGATGACACGGTATCATGAGTGTCAATCTTGGCCCTCTCCCCCCGCCGGAGTCACACCCTTGCCAAGTGTGGCCAGGGTGTGACCACCTCTCTCCTCTCACTCCCCTCTCAAGGTGTGGCGCTCTCATATATATATATATATATATATATATATATATATATATATATATATATATCCAGCATGAGCGTGACACAGGGGGGTGCTGTGCCACACTATCACCCAACATGAGCGTGACCAGATGGTACTGTGCCACACTATCACCCAACATGAGCGTGACACAGATGGTACTGTGCCACCTATCACCCAACATGAGCGTGACACAGATGGTACTGTGCACACTATCACCCACATGAGCGTGACACAGATGGTACTGTGCCACACTATCACCCAACATGAGCGTGACACAGATGGTACTGTGCCACACTTTCACCCAACATGAGCGTGACACAGGGGAACTGTGCCACACTATCACCCAACATGAGCGTGACACGATGGTTACTGTGCCACACTTTCACCCAACATGAGCGTGACACAGGGGGAACTGTGCCACGTGCAGAACAAAATCTTTGTGCATTTCACTGAAGCGATTGACCAACGATTCCATGAAATGCAAGCACGCAAATATGTCTCTCTCCCTCTCCTACCTCTCCCCCTCTTCCCTCTAGCCACCTTTCTCCTCCCTCTCCCTCATCACCCCCCACCCTCCCTTCTCCCTTCTCACCAGTCTTCTCCCTTCTCTCCTTACTACCATCTTCCTAACATTTCCCCACCCCCCCTATCCATACCTCTCTCGTCCCAGTCTCTTCCATTCTCCCTTCTCATCCTCTTTTCTCGCCTATCTACCCTCTTTCTAATCACCCCTCCCCCCTCTCCACCTTAATCCCACCTGGTAACCATGTGGAACCCATGTCAATAAAACATAATGACAATAACACCTAGAGGTGAACCATTAGCGACACCATCTGGTATAGTTTATACGTGAGATATAAATCCACGTAACTTGGTCCATCATCAAGGCCAATTGTCTCCTCCGCGGGTGCGGTGGTGAGCAGCCGCTTGAACGGTCTCTGGATCATACAGCAGTGAGGCCCGGCGGTAACTGGGTTAGTTCCACTCTAACCCATCTTGCAGGCATATGCCTTGCCGCCGCTCTATTTCTAAACACAAGACAGTACCCAATTGTAGTCCTCTATCAGTCAGCTATCTAGTCCATATAAGACAGACGAAATATATATATATATATATATATATATATATATATATATATATATATATATATATATATATAACAAACACAAAAGCCGTGCAATTTGCCACTACAAAAGCACGTGAGTCACATCCTGGTGTTGAGTACTCTGCAGTAGCCGAACATCTCTAGCCCTGTCCATGTACTAGACAAGAAATGTATTGGCGCGTTTACATTGTAATTGAGTGACCACGTCTGTGGTAGAAAATATACCCGAAAAAGAAACCCCACACACGCAAGCACGCATGCACGCACGCACTCAGGTCTGGAGTTAGGTATGGACCATTACACCAAACCTAACTCCAGAGGCTCATATAAAAAGACTAACGTCAGTCCCAATCCGATACGGTAGCAAAAGTCAATCATCATTCAGGAACTTGAAAAAAAGAGATTTTAGATCACTTTGTACCGCCAATGTGAGGCCAATTTTGGAGTACGCCGCCCCATCGTCGACCCCACATGGGTCCCATATCGTGGACCCCACATCGTGAACCCCCACATGGGTCCCATATCGTGGACCCCACATCGTGGACCCCACATCGTGGACCCCACATGAGTCCCATATCGTGGACCCCATCATGGACCAAAGAGCCAAAGCTCAACCCCCGCAAGCACAACTAGGTAAGTACATCCAAAAAAAAACACATAAGGAAGCTCGAAAAGGTGCAGAAGTTTTGCAACGAGACTCGTCCCAGAGTTCCAAGAGATACAGAACGAAAAGAGACTGAAGGAACTAAACCGGACGACGTTAGAAAGGAGTAGAGAGTAGGGGGGGGGACATGATACTGACACATAAAATACTCAGATTGATTGACAGAGTGGAAACAGAGGAAATATTTACACTGCATAACGATAGAACAGGGGGGGGCACGGATGGAAGCTTGAGACTCAGATGTGTAATAGAGACAGTATAAAATTGTATCTTAGCTTAAGGGTAGTGAGTAAATGGAATGACCTAAAATAACAGGTTGTAGATGCAACATCAATCATCAACTTTAAAAGTAGGTATGATAGGGAAATAGGTCAGGAATCATTGCATTAGACAACCAGCAGCTATAAAAGCGGAGGGGAGAGGGGGGTTCCAAGAGCTAGAGGCACGATCTTGCAGGCCCAAATAGGTGAGTACACACCAGGTGAGTACACACCAGGTGAGTACACACCAGGTGAGTACACACCAGGTGAGTACACACCAGGTGAGTACACACCAGGTGAGTACACACCAGGTGAGTGCACACCAGGTGAGTACACACCAGGTGAGTACACACCAGGTGAGTACACACCAGGTGAGTACACACCAGGTGAGTGCACACCAGGTGAGTACACACCAGGTGAGTGCACACCAGGTGAGTACACACACCATTAGCCGCACCTCTCACATCTTACTCTTAAAGCCCCGCCATTTTCGTCCCCTATCCCGTATTATCCCCCGGTCCGAGGCGTCTCGAGTCCCTCAACTACCTCTATCGGACTCCACGAGTCCATTTGCATATTCTCTATGGATTAAATCCCTGACAAAACGCAGGTCGCGTGCTAATGGGATTGTGATGCACGCGCAGCAGCAGCTCGCCTGCCTACCGCCCGCCCGTCCCCCCTCACTCTAATGACACCTGAGACACTCCCATGTCTTCCCGGGTTGAGGCCCCACCACACATGTTGTGGACAACATGTGTGTGTGTGTGTGTGTGTGTGTGTGTGTGTGTGTGTTGGTGTGGTGTGTGTGTGTGTGTGTGTGTGTGTGTGTGTGTGTGTGTGTACTCACCTATTTGTACTCACCTATTTGTGCTTGCGGGGGTTGAGCTTTGGCTCTTTGGTCCCGCCTCTCAACTGTCAATCAACTGGTGTACAGATTCCGAGCCTACTGGGCTCTATCATATCTACCTTGAAACTGTGTATGGAGTCAGCCTCCACCACATCACTGCCTAATGCATTCCATCCGTTAACTACTCTGACACTGAAAAAGTTCCTTCTAACGTCTCTGTGGCTCATGTGGGTACTCAGTTTCCACCTGTGTCCCCTTGTTCGCGTCCCCCAGTGTTGAATAGTTTGTCCTTGTCTACCCGGTCGATTCCTCTGAGGATTTTGTAGGTTGTGATCATATCTCCCCTTACTCTTCTGTCTTCCAGTGTCGTAAGGTGCATTTCCCGCAGCCTTTCCTCGTAACTCATGCCTCTTAGTTCTGGGACTAGTCTAGTGGCATACCTTTGGACTTTTTCCAGCTTCGTCTTGTGCTTGACAAGGTACGGGCTCCATGCTGGGGCTGCATACTCCAGGATTGGTCTTACATATGTGGTGTACAAGATTCTGAATGATTCCTTACACAGGTTCCTGAACGCTGTTCTGATGTTAGCCAGCCTCGCATATGCCGCAGATGTTATCCTTTTTATGTGGGCTTCAGGAGACAGGTTTGGTGTGATATCAACTCCTAGATCTTTCTCTCTGTCCGTTTCATTAAGTACTTCATCTCCTATTCTGTATCCTGTGTCTGGCCTCCTGTTTCCACTGCCTAGTTTCATTACTTTGCATTTACTCGGGTTGAACTTCAACAGCCATTTGTTGGACCATTCACTCAGTCTGTCTAGGTCGTCTTGTAGCCTCCTACTATCGTCCTCAGTTTCAATCCTCCTCATAATTTTTGCATCATCGGCAAACATTGAGAGAAACGATTCTATACCCTCTGGGAGATCATTTACATATATCAGAAACAGTATAGGTCCAAGGACTGACCCCTGCGGGACTCCACTTGTAACGTCTCGCCAATCTGAGACCTCACCCCTCACACTGACTCTTTGTCTCCTGTTGCTTAGGTACTCCTGTATCCAACGGAGTACCTTCCCTTTCACTCCAGCCTGCATCTCGAGCTTTTTCACTAGCCTCTTGTGTGGCACTGTATCAAAGGCTTTCTGACAATCCAAAAATATGCAGTCTGCCCACCCTTCTCTTTCTTGCCTTATTTTTGTTGCCTGGTCGTAGAATTCAAGTAACCCTGTGAGGCAGGACCTGCCATCCCTGAATCCATGTTGGTGCTGTGTTACAAAGTTCTTTCGCTCCAGGTGCTCCACTAGCTTTCTTCGCACAATCTTCTCCATCAGCTTGCATGGTATGCAGGTTAGGGACACTGGCCTGTAATTCAGTGCCTCCTGTCTATCCCCTTTCTTGTATATCGGGACTACATTAGCTGCTTTCCAAATTTCTGGCAGTTCCCCTGTTGCCAGAGATTTGTTATACACTATGGAGAGTGGTAGGCACAGTTCTTCTGCTCCTTCCTTAAGTATCCAAGGAGAGATTCCATCTGGGCCTATAGCCTTTGTCACATCCAACTCTAGTAAACACTTTTACTTCCCCGCTTGTAATCTCAAACTCTTCCAGTGGTTCCTGGTTAGCTATCCCCTCTCTTAACTCTGGGATTTCTCCTAGTTCTAGGGTGAAGACCTCTTGGAATTTCTTATTCAGTTCCTCACACACTTCCTTGTCGTTTGTAGTGAATCCTTCTGCCCCTATCCTTAATTTCATAACCTGTTCCTTTACTGTTGTTTTTCTCCTGATGTGGCTATGCAGCAATTTAGGCTGAGTCTTTGCCTTGCTTGCGATGTCGTTTTCGTATTGTCTTTCCGCCTCTCTTCTCATCCTGACATATTCATTCCTGGCATTCTGGTATCTTTCTCTGCTCTCCAGTGTCCTGTTATTCCTATAGTTTCTCCATGCCTTTTACTTTGTTGCTTAGCTAGCCTACATCTCTGATTAAACCATGGGTTTCTCATCTTCATTTCACTGTTTTCCTTTTGGGCTGGGACAAACTTGTTTGCTGCTTCCTTGCACTTTTGCGTGATGTAGTCCATCATATCTTGGGCCGTCTTTTCCCTGAGCTCTGTTTCCCATGCTATGTCTGTTAGGAATTTTCTTATCTCCTCATAGTTTCCTTTTCGGTATGCTAACCTTTTGGTTTCAGTATCTCTCCTCGAGTTCAATAACCCTTCTTCAATCAGGTACTCAAACTCCAATACACTGTGGTCGCTCATCCCTACTGGGGCCTCAAAACCGATTTCTCTTATGTCAGAGTCGTTCAGGGTGAAGACCAGGTCGAGTCTCGCTGGTTCGTCATTTCCTCTCATCCTTGTGGGTTCTCTGACATGCTGGGTTAAGAAGTTTCTAGTCACCACCTCGAGTAGTTTGGCTCTCCACGTATCCTCGCCGCCATGCGGTTCCTTGTTCTCCCAATCAATTCTTCCGTGATTGAAGTCCCCCATGATGAGCAGGTGGGATCTATTTCTACAGGCAGCAGAGGCTGCCCTCTCAATTATAGTGTTAACTGCCATGTTGTTATTTTCATACTCTTGACTGGGTCTTCTGTCATTTGGTGGAGGGTTATATATTACTGCTACTACTATCCTTGGTCCTCCCATTGTCATGGTGCCTGCTATGTAGTCTCTGAAACCCTCACAGCCCGGGATAGCCATCTCCTTAAAACTCCATTCCTTTCTCATGAGTAGGGCCACTCCGCCTCCTCCCCTACCTTCCCTCTCTTTCCTTATTACTGTGTACTCCTGGGGAAACACAGCATTCGTTATGATTCCAGAGAGTTTTGTCTCAGTGAGTCCGATTACATCTGGGTTCACCTCTTGTGCTCTTTCCTTAGTTCACTTGTCTTGCTTGTGATCCCATCTATGTTCGAGTACATTACCCTGAAACTGACTCTCTTCTGCTTCTCCTCTTGGGGGGACCTGTGGGGTCTGGGGTGAGTGGAGCTTGGAGGATCTGGTATGGGGAGACTGGTGGAGGAGGAAGGGCTTGGGGGGGTGGAGGGGAGGGGAGGGAAGGGTGGGGGGTGAGAGGGGGAGGGTAGAGGGGGTGGGTGAGAGGGGAAGGGTTGGGGGGTGGGGTGAGGGGGAGGGTTGAGGGGGGTGAGAGGAGGAAGGTTGGGGGGATGGGGGAGAAGGGGGGGTTTGGGAGGGCAGTATAGGGGGGAGGGCTTGGGGGCTTGGGGGGAAAGGGAAGGCTGAGGTGGGTGAGGAAGAGGGGAGGGTGTTGGGGAGTGGTGGAGAGGGGAAGGCTTAGGTGGGGTGGGTGAGAGTGGGGGGCTTAGGGGGCAGGGGAGAACGAAGGGCTTGTGGGTGGGAGAGACTGGAGGGCATGTGGGAGAAGGGAGGGCTTGGGGGATGGGGGAGAAGGGTGGTCCTGGGGGAGGGGGGAGTGGGAGGAGGGGGATGAGCAGGAGGAGGGAGGTGAGTGGGAGAAGGGGGGTGGGTGGGGGAAGGGTGATTTAGGTGGGTACTTATTGGAGGGCTGACAGGGGTTGGGGCAGGTAGGGTGTCTGTTGAGTAGAATGTGGGGATGGTGTCACACTCCCTGTGGCTAGTGCATTGTTTGAAGTGGGTTCCCCACTCCCCTCTGGGATTGTGGGGATCGGGGTTGTGGCTCCCTGATTCCTTTCTCTCTCCCTGCGCTCCTTCCTCGCGTCTGCTGCCTGCTTTCTCTCTTCCTTGTCATATCCCTCTGTAGGAATACTTTTTGAACTTCTCTACATTTGCTAGACGCACTTCCTTTCTA
>WNGS01004374.1:12830149-12841463 GCA_020271785.1 Procambarus virginalis
TCTCTTCTATCGCCCTTCTCTCTCTCTCCTCGTCTCTCATCGCTCTCTTCTCTCTCCTCTCTCTCTCTCTCTCTCTCTCTCTCCCTCCTTATCTTTCTCTCTCTCTCTCTCTCTCTCGCTCCTCTCCTCTCTCTCTCTCCTCTCTCTCGTCGGTAGGACGGTGTGTACAAACCCGGTAATTATTTAGGGCGAGATTTGTGTATCGCTTTGTATCATGGTATCAGATCCCATCCCGGTTGTTTTATGTTGCGGCTATTTGTTATTCACACATTTATACAGCAATATATCTGTAGTATGTTGTAAGGTTACGAGCGGACCCGGGTTTTTTCTTTGTCCTTCAGCGACTGTCCCCTTCTCCCTTTTCTATCCCCCAGGTGACTCCTCTCTTGCTTCTTGTCGCACACCTTCTCCTTCTGCGTGACACTCAGAACCTGGCCAGATTAGCTTGTGTTCTTCAGGAACGTGAAGACCAGCGGAAGAAGCATTGAGGCACCCTTGGGCTGACTCTTCTGAGGGCACCAACCGCCATCTTCTTTGTGACTCCATTTCATCTTCAGATGAATTAAAAAGAACCAGATCGCAGTGTTTTCGCCTTTGTGACAGTGGTTCCCGTGTAAGTTCGAACTTCAGACAGCTTTGGTCCCTTGGCAAGCACGACGCCATCTCGCTCCTCGCAAGGGTTCTGCTTAGCTCGGAAGAAACAGTCGGAACGCATTGTCCCTGCATTTATGGATGCGCTTGCTTTGGCAAAGGTAGATTATTTTATGCAAACCATTTTCATACACACATTCATCACTTTTCGTCACGACTCTGCACCTCTCACCGCCTCTCTGCCACGCTACTCTTCCCTGCAGGGAGGGTTGGCCACTCCTCATCAACGACACCACTTCTCCTGTCGTGGGATCTATCACTCACTTCTTTTTCTCTCTCTCTCCCTGAAGCAAGCAGTCTCTTCGATCATCCTGAAGACCAATCATTGCTCTGCTCTCATCTCTCCTCTCTCTCTCTCTCCTCTCTCTCTCTCTCTCTCTCTCTCTCTCTGCTCTCTCGATCTCTCTGAGACCAATTATTATGGCAGTCTCTCTCTGTCCTCTCTCTCTGTCTCTCTTTTTTCTGTTTTTCCTCTCTTCTCTATACTCGTTTTTTTATCTCTACTCTCTCTACTCTCGCTCTCCTCTCTCTCTTCTCGCTCTCTATCGTCGTCTCTCTCTCCTCATCTCTCTCTCCTCTCTCTCTCCTCTTCTCTTCATTTTCATTTGGGCGCCATCTTAACACAGCAACACTGCATCTTGTTAAGAGAAGACGCGTGGGTGCATGCTTTCGTGTTTGTTGCTTTTGTTTGTTTAACATGAGCGTGTATGTCCGTAGGACCGAACTGTGAGGAATTTAGGGACTTGTAGAGATTGGGGAGTGGAGGATTTGTAGGGTGTATGGAGGAGGAGGGGGGAAGTCCATTGGTAGACATGACGGGAAGTATGATGGGTGAAGCATGGAAAACAACGATACCTGCACGTGCAGGACCGTGCCCATACGTACGGTTGCATACGCTTGTATAGCTGATGGAACGAGTAACAATGCGATGGGTGTGTAGAGTTGAATAGTGTGATCGAGAAAGTGTAAAAACTAGAAATGGTTGGCCAGCCACAGGGAGGTGTTAAAAAAGGGGAGCATTTTGTTTTCAACTCTAACTAGAAACAACTATAGGGTAAGCCAATGAATTCAAATAAATATGTAAAGTTGTTTGCTCCAGTTCAAAATGACTAAGTTATGTGACTGGTCCACCAGCTATATTATATATGCAGATGGACACTCATAGGGAAGAAGGGGGGGTATGGACAAAAAAAATTCACGAAAAGGCGGTGGTCAAGAGAGCAGGAAAGGAAATGAACAGGAGCGAACAGGGGAGGACATGGGGGTCCGAGACAGCTGTCAAATTAAGATAATAACCATTATAACAATGTAAATGAACAGACCTGAAAAAACGCCAAACACAATCTAATACAAAACAATACAAAGCAATGTCGACTAATTGTAAAAAATCCGTACTTTAGTAACTCAGTGCAAGGGGCATTAGTAGCATTAATAATGTTTATTTTTATGGTGATGGGACGGCCAGAATCAGCTTTTTTGGGAAGTGAAATAATGGCTGACAGTCTTACAATGAATTTTTTTAAAATATGGAATGGGGTTAAATTGTTTGGTTCATCTTTACGTAAACAAATGTAGGTTCACAGGTGATAAGACCTGTTAGTTGTTTATAGTTAAAAACCTCTTAGGTAGAGGTACCTACACACTCACTACCATACCGGAAGAATGTATGTCAGGTCGCCCACATGTGCGTTAGTGTGAGGACGTCAGGTCGCCCACATGGGCGTTAGTTTTGAGACTCGGTCGCCTACATATGCGTGTAGTGAGGCGTTCAGTTCGCCCACATGTGCGTTAGTGTGAGGAAGTCAGTCGCCCACATAATACTTGTGTGAGTAAGTAAGGTCGTCACATAGTGCGTTAGTGTAGAAGTCAGGTCGCCCACATACCCAAGAAGAGCCACCATACCCAAGCCTCTGTCCGTTTATACCCGACCTGGTACATGCTTTTTGGATCCAGCGACATTATCAAGGGGTCTGTTATCCATACCCACACGTTTCACGGTATCTCGCCCTCGTAATGTTTCGCCAAAACAAATCCATATGTAAATTGAGAGTTGTTCATCTCAAGGTGTTTCATGGATTCAATGCCCTAAGAGGGCATTCTACCCTTTTAGGAGGTCAGTCTGGAACAGTGTTGGTTAATGCAATTTCACCCTCTTTTTTTCAATTGGTTAGATTGTCTACAACGCCACACTCGAATATTTATATGTAAAGATATCCACCCCAGCCTAATATTTTGTACTTTGCCTCCTAGAGTGTTTAATGCAGACTTTAAGTATTTGCTAAGCAAATTCTTAGCTGTTGTTTTGAACTTCTTGTGGCCTGCTAATTTGTTTATTTTACGCAAACAGGCCTTTTAACATGTACTGTAGGCAATGGACCGCCCATCAAGCACCTGTAAAGGGTAAAGCAGGTTACAGCAGAGGGATCCACATGACAGCTCCTGCTCTACACGGTTCGTCTTGTAACCCGTCGCGGTAGTTAAGGAGAAGGGTAACTACAGAAATTGCTTGATGTAGTTTGTCACTGCAGTTTTGACAACCCCATGTCTAAAACACTTTGTCAATGTACTTTTCAACCCCTTTGTTTCTTAGATCCTTCAACGTACAAAATCCACCGTCCTAACCTGACCAGACACGCCTAACGACCCCAAGCCTCCCTACCTAACCTCCGCCAAACCGATACATAGAAAGAAACGAGGATTTAGTGAGCTTTCTGCTTTTCATAACACGCTTGCATTTGGTACGGATAGGTACTCTTACCGTACCATACGGTTAAGAGGACGGGCGTTAGGGCAGGAGGGCAATGTGAGGATACATGTTTGATACACAGTATGTTTAAATTGATGATGCGTCTGGGGAGGACGGCCCGCCTGGCTTTTAAACCGCTAGATTGAGGATGGGTTGGCTGGGGAGGACGGCCGCTGCTTTAACCAGGCCTAGTGTGAGGGGCGGGTGGGCTGGGGGAGGGACGGCCGATGCTTTAACCAACCTAGTGTGCGGACGAGTTGTCCTGGGAGGACGGCCGCTGCTTTAACAGCCTATTGTGAGGACGGGTTTGCATAGCCCATTGTCTCCATCAAACCGCCTCTAAACAATTCAAAATTTTGATGTAGATAATCCACTTTTTTTTTTTGTCTTTTTACCAATTCTTCTTTATAGATAAGCCTTATTTTACTGTTTCTATATTTACTCAATCTCTATAACTCGGAGGTTTCTTTCCTGTTTATTAAATCTGTCCATTACTCTCGACAAATTATCAATAGTTCACCTGAACATTATCTATGTTGAAGCTTGTTTGTTAATGGTTCGTAATTTTGTCTGCGCTTAGAATTCGGTTTTTAACATAAAATGTATATTTTAATGATCTTAGGTAAACAATTGTAGAGTAAGAATCATTTTGGCATTTTTTTTTTGTGTGTGTGTGGAGGAGGGTTGGGGGGGGTGGAGGGGAGGGGGGTGGAGAGAAGGGGTGGTGGGGACAGGGGTGTTTGGGGAGGGGGTGGAGGGAGGATGGAATGGACCGGGGGACAGGGAGTGGGGGTTTGCTCTCGGGAGGTGTGGGGGAGGGGGTGGCCGGTTCCGGGCGGTGTGTGCGGGTGGGGGGTTGGGGGTTCGTCTCAGGCGCGGCCTGAGGGGGCTACGCGAGTTCGGGTGTGCGGGTGCTCCATTAAATCCGCAGGACCAGTGAGGCGGTGTGGGAGAATGTGAGGCGTGTTTTTTTAGGCCACCCTAGACGACCCTCTTCAGTGTTTATCACCATCCCACACCTCACCATCCACACACGCGGCATCATCCCCGCCTCCCGGCTCTGTCCAACCTAGATATTCCAACCTCGCAGGCTCGTCAACAAAACAAAAAAAAAACACACTCCATCCCTGCTTTTTCTTAATTTTAACTTTGCGAAGAGGCGAGTTTATTGGGCAGCGGATTATCTGTGAGTGGACACACCGTCCATAGCAGCATGTACAACACTCCCCAATAGGAAGAAACCCGCGGGGTTGTTCATCCTGTTACTTCCTCCACTTTGCCATAAACTCCTACCTCACCACCACCATTCCACTACAGACACCTTCTCATAGTGTCGTCACCACGAGTCATGACATAAAGCTGCAGTAAGCGGATGCAGGACCACCTGCTAATGACTTCAGGGATGATCTAAGAAATGGCTATTCAATTTCAATCCAGATAAATGCAATTGTCATGAGAAATAGGCAGTAAGAAGAAGCATTGAGATATACGAAAGGAGAGAACCTCACACACACACACACACACACACACACACACACACACACACACACACACACACACACACACACACACACACACACACACACACACACAGACCTGTATCACTGACAAGCATCCCCTGTAAAATACTGGAAAGAATAATTAGGCTACGACTGGTTGCACACCTGGAGAACATTAGATTTGTGAACAAGCATCAACATGGGTTCTGGACAGGGAAATCGTGCCTAACAAACCTTCTGGAATTCTATGATAAAATAACGAGGATAAGACAGGACAGAGATGGTTGGGCAGACTGCATATTTCTGGACTGCCAAAAAGCCTTTGATACAGTACCGCACATGAGACTGCTATTCAAACTCGAGAGGCAGGCGGGGGTAGGGGGAAAGGTCCTAGCATGGATAAGGAACTACCTAACAGGAAGGAGCCAAAGAGTTACGGTAAGGGGCGAGAAGTCGGACTGGCGAACAGTAACAAGTGGAGTACCACAAGGATCGGTGCTGGGACCAATTCTATTTCTTGTATATGTTAACGACATGTTTACGGGTGTAGAGTCCTACATGTCGATGTTTGCGGATGACGCAAAGTTGATGAGAAGAGTTGTGACAGATGAGGATTGCAGGATCCTCCAAGAGGACCTGAACAGGTTGCAGAGATGGTCAGAGAAATGGCTACTGGAATTCAACACGAGCAAATGTAAAGTTATGGAAATGGGACTAGGAGATAGGAGACCAAAGGGACAGTACACAATGAAGGGAACAGCCTACCTGTGACGACGCGCGAAAGAGACCTGGGTGTGGACGTAACACCTAATCTATCTCCTGAGGCACATATAAATAGGATAACGACAGCAGCGTACTCTACACTGGCAAAAGTTAGAACATCATTCAGAAACCTAAGTAAGGAGGCATTTAGGGCTCTTTACACTGCCTACGTGAGGCCAGTCTTAGAGTATGCCGCCTCATCATGGAGTCCCCATCTAAAGAAGCACATAATGAAACTGGAAAAGGTTCAGAGGTTTGCAACGAGACTCGTCCCAGAGCTACGAGGGATGGGGTATGAGGAGCGCCTGGGGGAACTATGCCTTACGACACTAGAAAGAAGAAGGGAGAGGGGGGACATGATAGGAACGTATAAAATACTCAGAGGGATTGACAGAGTGGACATAGACGAAATGTTCACACGGAATAGTAACAGAACGAGGGGACATGGATGGAAGTTAGAAACTCAGATGAGTCACAGAGATGTTAGGAAGTTTTCTTTTAGCGTGAGAGTAGTGGGAAAATGGAATGCACTTAAGAAACAGGTTGTGGAAGCCAATACTATTCATAATTTTAAAACCAGGTATGATAGGGAAATGGGATAGGAGTCATTGCTGTAAACAACTGATGCTCGAAAGGCGGGATCCAAGAGTCAATGCTCGATTCTGCAGACACATATAGGTGAGTACATATAGGTGAGTACACACACACATAACCCCAGCAATGGTATAGTAGGCCTAGTACTTGGCTTACCCCACTACTAACTAGGTCATAGAGTGAACTGTTATTATATGACAAAACTGATATGGATATGGGGAATATCTGTGTATTATTAATGAATGGCTTTGTTGTGCATCAGTGAGTGGACGTATTTGTTATGTATTAGTGAGTGGCTGTCTTTGTTGTGAAACAGAGTGGCTGTCTTTGTCGTGAAACAGAGTGGCTGTCTTTGTTGTTAAACAGAGTTGCTGTCTTTGTTGTGAAACAGAGTGGCTGTCTTTGTCGTGAAACAGAGTGGCTGTCTTTGTTGTGAAACAGAGTGGCTGTCTTTGTCGTGAAACAGAGTAGCTGTCTTTGTCGTGAAACAGAGTGGCTGTCTTTGTTGTGAAACAGAGTGGCTGTCTTTGTCGTGAAACAGAGTGGCTGTCTTTGTCGTGAAACAGAGTGGCTGTCTTTGTCGTGAAACAGAGTGGCTGTCTTTGTCGTGAAACAGAGTGGCTGTCTTTGTCGTGAAACAGAGTGGCTGTCTTTGTTGTGAAACAGAGTGGCTGTCTTTGTCGTGAAACAGAGTGGCTGTCTTTGTTGTGAAACAGAGTGGCTGTCTTTGTCGTGAAACAGAGTGGCTGTCTTTGTCGTGAAACAGAGTGGCTGTCTTTGTCGTGAAACAGAGTGGCTGTCTTTGTCGTGAAACAGAGTGGCTGTCTTTGTCGTGAAGCAGAGTGGCTGTCTTTATTGTGTAAAGCTGATGTCTATGTTAGAATTTATGTTAATAACACAGAGGCCGTGTTAATATAGATAATGGTGCAAATATATAATCCTTAATATTGGTTTATCTCCAAGTTGGCAGATTATGACAGAATAATTGTTGAAAACTTCAGTAGAATAACCAGGACAGGAAATGCTAGAGGCAAGAAGATTGGGGGGATGTCAAGGACGGCTTCCTTACTTAAGGCGTCTGTAACGTCTGTAAGGTACTGTGACGTCTGTAACTCAACACACACATAAGAAAACATAACTATACTGCCGAGGTTTCGGTTTCCACATCTTTAGACCTTCACCTGGGATTTTTTTCAGGGATATTCATGTGGGGCCCTAAACCTATGGCTGGCCAATAAGTGTTACTTGTTTCTGTTTTACTTAAGCAAAGTATGAGTATCATCTGGCAGACTTCCTCTAATATTTATTTAGATCTGCTATAGCGAGTACCTAACTAATGCCTCCATTACCAACTGTAGGAATATCGGGCCCCGGCGCAGGGTGTCAAGACGCTCTAATTGTCAAATCTACTAGGAGATTATACTATATATATTGGGAGTGAATGAAGTATTGTACGCAAGCAAATGATTACAAAATCTGGCTTATTTAGCGCCCGAATCGCTATGCGTGTTAGTTGACCAGAATGTGGCACCAAATCACTAAATTATGTACTTTTACAACCCACTGCATCTTCTTGAATATAAAATATAAATAAATAAATAAATATGTGTGCTTTTCATCGAGGCTAAGAGTCCCCTTCTTCCAGCCAGAGGTGGTACGCTCTCCAATAAATAAATAAATAAATAAATAATGAAAACAAACCTTTCCCTCAACATAAAAAAATCTTCCTTGCCAAGACATATTCAGAGCATTAAAGTTCTTTGACTGAAGACATAGTTGAAGAACAAACATGAAGGTGGCGTTGAAAATATCAAGTTAAGACTCAACTCGTAATAACACTGTGAAAATAGACAAATTTGCAGTAACAAAGAACAAAGGTCTTTGCTGTTACCATTTGGTTATAGCAAGAGTTACGCAGCGTGAGTGTAACACAAGCATGTAACGCAAACAAAGAGAATACTTTAGAAAACATTAAACCAGGCCCCCATCTGGCATAAGGTAGTAGGAATACTGAATAGATTATTTTTCTATTGCGGTTCTATGTCAAAACCTGCTGGTGAAAGTCATTGCGAAGTCTGTTGCCAACGAGGACATATCCTAAGGAGCTATAGATGACCTTATGACCCCCCCCCCAGGTGACCTGAGTGAGGGGGGGTCTCCATGTGCTGACCATGTGTGTGTGGAAGTCAACGAGACGTGTTAATTATTGTATTCACACACAGGGTGATCCCAGTGTGTGAACCGGCCACCACCACCCCCCACTCGCGCACGTCTGTCACGAGGTGTTAAGAGCTGGTGGTTTATCACCTACCACAAGAAGGGTGTTTCTGGGGCCTGTCACCTACCACGGGAAGGGTGTTTCTGTGGCCTGTCACCTACCACGGGAAGGGTGTTTCTGTGGCCTGTCACCTACCACGGGAAGGGTGTTTCTGTGGCCTGTCACCTACCACGGGAAGGGTGTTTCTGTGGCCTGTCACCTACCACGGGAAGGGTGTTTCTGTGGCCTGTCACCTACCACGGGAAGGGTGTTTCTGTGGCCTGTCACCTACCACGGGAAGGGTGTTTCTGTGGCCTGTCACCTACCACGGGAAGGGTGTTTCTGTGGCCTGTCACCTACCACGGGAAGGGTGTTTCTGTGGCCTGTCACCTACCACGGGAAGGGTGTTTCTGTGGCCTGTCACCTACCACGGGAAGGGTGTTTCTGTGGCCTGTCACCTACCACGGGAAGGGTGTTTCTGTGGCCTGTCACCTACCACGGGAAGGGTGTTTCTGTGGCCTGTCACCTACCACAGGAAGGGTGCCTCTGCGGCCTGTCATCTACCACAGGAAGGGCGCCTCTGTGGCCTGTCACCTACCACAGGAAGGGCGCCTCTGTGGCCTGTCACCTACCACAGAAAGGGAAAAATTGGTTGCATTTTAATTTTTGAAGATTGCACGAGTTGTAGATGTAGAATTGTAGAATTGTAGAATTGTATTTGTCTCCGTGGTGTAGTGGTAAGACACTCGCCTGGCTTTCCGCGAGCGCTTTGTCATGGGTTCGTATCCTGGGCGGGGAGGATTTACTGGGCGCATTCCTTAACTGTAGCCTCTGTTTAACGCAACAGTAAAATGTGTACTTGGTTGCAACAACGATTCTTCGCGGCAGGGGATCGTATTCCAGGGACCTGCCCGAAACGCTACGCGTACTAGTGGCTGTACAAGAATGTAACAACTCTTGAATATATCTCTCATGTACAAACATTTGCTACTACAAATTGGGATTAAACTGAATTGGAATTTATATTCAATTGTGTTGGATATTGTACAGAAAATACGCGAGATCTGTAACAGAAAAGTTTGTAATATCACGTAACTGGTGATTATCCTTGAATGTTAACTGGGAGAGGATAAGGGTAATATTTCACTAATAACTAGTACGCATTAAAGTCCCAGGAATATAGGCTGCCCCAGAGCTCATATCTGAGGGGAGGAGAAGAAGAGTGCCTATTCCTCCCCCTTCCAGCTCCCCTCACACACATATTAATATCCTCTTCCGTTTGGCTTTACCAGTAGGGGGTTGGGGAGGTGGGGGTGACATCCGGAGTCTGGCTCTGTGTCCCCTCTTTCCCCCCATCGACGTCTCGACTGGGTGGGACACACCATGGTAAACACACACACACACAATAGGGATCAGATGCCACTAAGGCGTCAGCAGGATCGTGTTCAGGCTTATAATGGTCCGCATCCGGTCAGTTATAGGATCCAGGAGCCTGCTGGGGTAGCTGCCGTCGGGAATATTGAGATCGTGAGGAGGGAGTACTGACGAAGACCTCAGCGATGATCTAGGGTAGATGCGAGAGGTTTTACACTGAACAGCGAACGTCTAGTAAATCGCTTTATAAAGCTGTTTGTTGATGGTGAATGCATTCAAGTCGCAATCGACTTGAGAATGGTCCAGGACGGACCAAAACCATCGTCGTCCCTTCACTTTCTAGTGTGTGGTCTGGTCAACATACTTCAGCCACGTTATTGTGACTCGTCGCTTGTACAAGACTGCATACATAAAGCTGATACATGAACGGTGAAGGATTCACTAGTTACAAGTACGGTGCCTAGGTTTCAGTTCATTATTATGCACCCCATACCCATCCTGTGGGGCGAAAGTGGAAAGAGTTGCAGAGGTACATAATGGGCTCAGGAACTGAATCTTAAAATTCAATTTAGGTAAGCAAGATAAAGTCCTGATACGCTAGTTACAAAACTTCGTGAATATCGTTACTCATCAATTGGTTTGAGACCGACCACAAGTACAGCTTCTACGTTGACCAGACCACACACTAGAAGGTGAAGGGACGACGACGTTTCGGTCCGTACTGGACCCATTCTCAAAGTCGATCTTGTCTATAGCAGCTTCTACTTTAAGCAGGTGACCGATGTGTAGAGCTAGTGTCATTAATTGATATGTTTACCCTGCACACACCTTCCCCCAGCCTATCCAACAGGCAGCGGTGGATAGGTTTCCCACATTTACTACTTACAGTTAGGAAACTAGGAATATTTGGCGAAAATTTCTGTAATGGATAATGTTGAATGAAATGTTTACATAATTCTTGGACACTTTTTATAGAGTTGTCTCGAAACTCACGTTTCCATCCGCATTACATTGCATAGTTACGGAGGGCGTGCGAATAATTTTGCTGCCACAGTTTACATTTGCCCAGGTCTACAGCAACAGGTAATGAAAATTCCAAGATATACTTATAGCTCAGTCTAAGCCGCGCAGTAATAAACATCTAGAAGTTTGCTGATCAAAGCCACTAAACGCAGAGCGTTTCCATTCCTAAGAAATATGTATGTTTATCACTCAGCATGTTCGGTAATATGCTTATTGTTTGTGATGTGTTTCTATATATATATATATATATATATATATATATATATATATATATATATATATATATATATATATATATATATATATATACATATATATATATGTATATATATATATGTATATATATATATATATATATATATATATATATATATACTATATATATATATATATAATATATATATATAT
>WNGS01004374.1:12856881-12867215 GCA_020271785.1 Procambarus virginalis
CACTCTACTCATACGCAAATATGTAAGCTACATTAGCTTACATGGTAATAAATATGTCGTAAACTGGTCGAAGGTCTTAACAAGTCAATATTTCTAACCAATGTTATTCTTCTATTAGCAACGTTTACATCACAAATTGTCAGCGTCGTTTGAAATTCGTTTGTATTCTGGGATAAAAAAATTATCAAACGAGGAGTCACAAAAACGTGGCAAAATGTGTTGACTAAATCACACACTAGAAAGTGAAGGGACGACGGCGTTTCGGTCCGTCCTGGACCATTCTCAAGTCGATTGTGATCAAGTCAAGGCAATCGACTTGAGAATGGTCCAGGACGGACCGAAACATCCTCGTCTCTTCACTTTCTAGTGTGTGGTCTGGTCAACAAAATTTATCAAAGTTGCCGCCTGTACAATCTTTATCAAGGTTGTTAATATCATTATTATTATTATTATTATTAGAATTAGATTTAAAAACTATTCGTAACATATAGAAATCATCACAATAATGGCTGACTAAACTGATGTACATCAGTTGAAATCAGACTTACATTCGTGATTATTATTTGTTTTAGTAATATTTAAACTATTATTAATAATCATTACATGCATATCACAGTAACACAGAACGTGTTCTGGGGTGAGTCAGCATGAAAAAACACAGAGATCGCAAGGATAACAGCTTCCCCTCCTCATACAGACAGACAACTTCCGCTAAACTATATCGACGAGGGTCTATCAACGAGGATCTATCGACGAGGATCTATCTCATAACCGTTGAATGTAAATGAGATTTCCTATCTACTCATCTTCGCAAAAAATAACCACGATATATATAAATTTGATCCTCTTGTCATATTCCTTGAGAAATATGTAATGAAATGCGAAGAGATTATTAATGAATCTATAAATATATAAAATACGTAACATAACGCGAAAACATGAATACTTAGCAAAATATGCAAACAATTAACAAAAATGGTAAAACAAAAATGGATTTAAATAAGTTATTCTCCAATTGCATCGTTACGATATCACAAAATCTCTTACATATGCATAATAAACTTTTTTGCGCCGTCTGAAATCTAAGTTTAATAGTATTATGTACTCGTATTTAGTCTGAAAGTATATAAACCCGTATATATTTAAAAGCATTTAAAAGTATATACACAGGGAGGTGTAAACCGCTTCTCAGTGTATATACATTGAGTTTACCTTAGTCTCTGACCATATTCAGGACTATCTTGAGTTCTCGGTTATCTTGAGATGATTTCGGGGCTTTAGTGTCCCCGCGGCCCGGTCCTCGACCAGGCCTCCACCCCTAGGAAGCAGCCTGTGACAGCTGACTAACACCCAGGTACCTATTTTACTGCTAGGTAACAGGGGCATAGGGTGAAAGAAACTCTTCCCATTGTTTCTCGCCGGCGCCCGGGATCGAACCCGGGACCACAGGATCACAAGTTCAGTGTGCTGTCCGATCGACCGGCCGGCTCCCAAAGTTTACTTTTAAATTACTTACAAAGTAAACTAAAGTTTACTTTTTGGATGGTCAGTAAAGTTATTGTTTTGGCCTTAATAGCCCTCCAGAGTTGGATAGGCTTTAAGCCCAAGACCAAAGTTATATGTACTGAGGCACTGTTATCACCGCACATACTTGGTGTATGTGGGGGTCATAACAAGCACATATCGACAAACACATAAAGACGTGACAGTGTCAGATCACGAAGGAAGAATTGAAACCGGAATTTCCTTAAGTACTTTCGTATTTAATAATACATCTTCAGAAGGATCCTTCTGAATTCAAAAGTACTTAAGGAAATTCCTGCTTCAGTTCTTCCTTCGTGGTCTGACACTGTCTCATTTTTCATCACTTGTTAATTTTCGTGATTTACACACACATAAAATGTATATATGCACATACAAGGAAAGACTGAGAGACCTTTCATACAACATACACGCCTTGGTGAACAGGACAACAACAACTTAATCATGGATTCTAAAGACATCAACTTAGGTCTCCCTGGCAATACAAGGAATTTTACAAGAAGACCTAACTACGTCTTGTTAAGCCGAGTGTGAAGATGTTTATTAATATTATCAAAGGTAAAGACATCCCAGAGTGTCACATAGACAGAGAGTCTGTCAGAGAGACAGAGAGTCTGTCAGAGAGACAGAGAGTCTGTCAGAGAGACAGAGAGTCTGTCAGAGAGACAGAGAGTGTATCAGAGAGACAGAGAGTCTGTCAGAGAGACAAAGAGTCTGTCAGAGAGACAGC
Source organism: Procambarus virginalis (assembly GCA_020271785.1). Lineage (NCBI taxonomy): Eukaryota > Metazoa > Arthropoda > Malacostraca > Decapoda > Cambaridae > Procambarus > Procambarus virginalis. Next base: position 12,859,154 of record WNGS01004374.1, read on the forward strand.
GAGTGTATCAGAGAGACAGAGAGTCTGTCAGAGAGACAAAGAGTGTAGGTTGGACAGGAGTGAGGCGAACTCCACAATCCTCAATGAATGACATATCCTGTTCTAAAATACAAATTTCATCTGCCCTTGTGTTATCTCCAATAAATTAGTTGCAATATTATGTGCACACACAAAAAAAAAATATGTGCAATCATCAAAAGCACAGACTTAATGCAGGAGCTTCGGTGCAGCAGTTTACAGGGGAACAAGTTAGGCGAGTCGGGAGTCATCATTAAAGCTCTTGACGAGAGATAGTATCTAATGTTGCATATGCAACACATAAATCACTCCCATCTACTGCGCCCAAGTTCATGAAATTCAATGCAAAGTCGAAATAATCTTAGCAGTTTATACTAATTATATATAATTCACAACACTTAGTATAAAGAGCAGACATTAATTATATAAACAGGACTGTTGCATGCAACCGGCGAAGCAACAGGAGGGAAAAAAAACAAAGAGCCGTCGAGCAACAATGAGACCAAAACGTGTGTAAAATGCAACCAAACATCTGGCAGCCTGTACGGCTGGGCTAGGACCACACAGGTGCTACGCTCCAGCATGCCATACGGCTCAAACCAACTCATCTATGTCAAGAACTTCGACCAATGTTTTAGCCGTCGTTTGTCATAGTCTCTGCTCTGAGCCCGGGCGATACCGAGCAGAATATGCATCCGCCGCGACAAGAACATTGTGCCGGGCATTTGAATATGAATACCGGCCTTACCTTCTCGCCATTGTCTAGGTTTGCTTACCCATTAATTCATCAATGTGAGAGAGAATTTGCGGAGACAACAACATGCATATCAACACACCTCCGGAATTTGAAGGGTACAATCAATCTTGAACGTTGTGACGACTCCTGTGGCTGTGTGACGCTGTCTGCGAGTATGTTGTGACGACTCCTGTGGCTGTGTGACGCTATGTCTGCGAGTATGTTGTGACGACTCCTGTGGCTGTGTGACGCTATGTCTGCGAGTATGTTGTGACGACTCCTGCGGCTGCGTGACGCAGGTACCTGATATTGAGTCCTTACTTCAGCTTAAGAATGCATTTGAGCGAAGTTCCGTGCTATCTGAACAGGAGGCTGAGTCAGATAAGAGTTGACACACATCAAACAAACTGAGCCATCTATCAACAGCCAACTAACACCATATTATTCTCTGAGATCTTTGAGAGCTCGACGTAACATACAAGTTACTGCCCCACTCATCATAGTAACATAGGAGAGTGGTAAGTTGCAATGGGACCTATAGACCTATTAGTGAGATGCTTCATCTTCACCTAATCCCGGGTATATATCTGGCAGAAAAAGGACTATATATTTACGGGCTACTCATGCCCGTGCCACCTATTGGATGGCTTAATCTCCATCAATCAATCAATCATGTGCCAGGTGAGTACGACGGGCTCACCATAGCCCGTGCTGCTTGTAACGTTTTCTTCCGAGTAGCTGAATCTAAACAACAGTCAGTCTGGTGTTGATAACGGCTTTAACAAGCCGAAACGTTCATCGCTCTTCCCCATTTCTTTGTGGTTTTTCCGCATACAAATGATCAGGATTTAGTGATCGTCAATTACATATATATATATATATATATATATATATATATATATTATATATATATATATATATATATATATATATATATATATATATATTCATATAAGATTCCTCAACTTTGCTCCCGTAAGACAACGTAAGTTTAGGGGCTGGCAAATGATATTTGTCCTTGTTCGACGATCTGATCACGTGATGCAGTGAAGCGGGTCATACATACGAACAAATCCACAAGGGCCGTGACGAGGATTCGAACCTGCGTTCGAGAGCATCCCAGACGCTGCCTTAATCGACTGAGCTACATGGTCAAAATTTGATGCATTGATTCATTTGATGCATCATGCAATTGGGATTTCTGTGTGTAGTAAAAGGGTCATAATACGTTTGGGTACAACCCCTTTTATCTTATTAATGGAGAGGGGAAGGTTTGTTGCCTCACAGGATGAGTTGCACGGCTGTGATAGTATGTTGACTCGCAGGATGAGTTGCACGGCTGTGATAATATGTTGACTCGCAGGATGTGAGACAAGTAAACTCGTCCTTCGGGGCAAAATACAAAAAAAATATTGGATATTCTGTCTGCTGGCCAAACGCAGACATCTGTGTCGCAGGCATCTTGTCTGCTGGCCAGACACTGCACCTGCTGTAATATCATCGTTTTGGTTACTCAAATATCGATACGAAACGACCTTCATATTGCATCACCTGATCAGATACCATCCTTCCTGCATAGTAACTTGTTTATCACCATAAATACTGCGCCCCCTCTGATAGGGATATCCAAATGCTGAAATAAGTGACTGATATATAGTTCTATGTCCTTGAGCTCTTGGGTCTGTGGCTTGGCTCCTGGTAATACGTCTCTGTGACACAAATCCGCTTTATAATATCCACACAGACCGGCCAGAGACCGGCCAGTCATTATATCTTTTTGCCATCAATATTTGCAAGGTTTCTTCCTATCGCAATAATGAGGTATTGTTTTAGTATCTAGTTTTTACGGCGAGTCAGGCCACGATTATAATGAAGGATCTGGCTTGAGTTTCCCCTCACTAAGGATGATGGATTGTTGAGAATCTTCATGCTACTGCTGTTAATGTTCTCTTCATAATTATGGCATCTTGGCCCAAGACCTCGTATCATTACCCCCCCAACGGAGGAGAACCTGTTCGGACGGACACGTATTGCTTCTAACCTCCTCCTTCTCCTCTTCCCTCCTCTACTCTTCGCCCAACCTATCAACCACCCGCTCATCCGAAGACAAGACCAATCATCCGAACACCCGTTGCAGAGACCCAAACTCTTCTAATCATCCAATCACCCAACTCAAAACAATCGTGCATTCTTATCACAAATCCAGAGACCTGTCGTTTAAGCAGCCCCATCACCATTCATCCACTTCAACGACTACAATAACCCCTTCCCCTCTCTAACTACTTTCATCCATCCACTCCCTCTCCTACTAGTCAATCACATCCATTTCAGCCCCTTAGCAATCAGTAACACCCGCCCACGAAAGTATCGTGGGTGGGTGTTATGCAGTGTATCCGTATATGCAGTGCATCCGTTATACAGTGACCAGGGGGTCACTGCATACGGATGTTGCTATGCACTATCTAGGTTAAACTTATAATTTGTTGCAATCAGTATCAATATAACGTGATTTAACAGCAAAAAATACATTTTATTACTTACCAGCAGAAAAAAATGAATGACAAACGTGTATTATTTAATTTTCAGATTTTTTCATTTTAAGTTGAGAAATATACAAGTCTAAGATATTACATGTAACAGTCTGGTCGAACAATTTTGCGCCGAAATAATTGCCTGGTGTCGGTTAATGCGATAAAAACATCATTTGGTGTCACATTGGTACAAATAAAACTTTTAACTTCACTGAGGCCAAAATGTAAACATTACTAGCGTAACTTAGCCATTTGCCTGCGTGGTTGATCCACTGGCAACCGGTTCACAGTCTACCTGTCCTCAGGCCACTCTCGTCTATCGGCGGTCAACCCCAAAGACCCACTCGTCAATTTTAACATACTGTTCATCCAAATTAAGTGTCATACCAACCCCCTGTGTTTGGGTCATACCATCCTACTTTAAGTGTCATACCATCCTACTTTAAGTGTCATACCATCCTACTTTAAGTGTCATACCATCGTACTTTAAGTGTCATACCATCCTACTTTAAGTGTCATACCATCCTACTTTAAGTGTCATACCATCCTACTTTAAGTGTCATACCATCCTACTTTAAGTGTCATACCATCAACCCGTGCATGTCATACCAACCTGTGTTTTGTGTGTCATACCACCTCCTATGACACTCCTACATGTGTCATACCATCCTCCCTTGAGGTTCATCCCATCCTCCTTGAGTGTCATACCATCCTCTGGTGTCAAACAACACTTTGAGATCATTAGCAAGATTGCTGGCTCTGAATCAAGATAATTTAACTGTTCTTGGTAATTCCCTCTGTACAAGCAGCTTCTACCCATATCTTGAGACGCTAATAGCCACCACACACGTACACTAATTTACCACGATATTTGAGTGCAAATTACCACGATATCTGAGTGCAAGTTACCAAGATATTCTAGTACAAATTACTACGATATTTGAGCTTAAGTTACCACGATATTTAAGTACAGATTAATATTGCATTTGGGTACAAATTACCAAAATGCTTGAGTACAAATTACTACGATTATTTGAGTACAAATTACCACGATATCTAAGCACGATATCTGAGCACAAATTTTCTCGACATTCAAGTACAGATCACTATTATTTGAGCACAAAGTACTACAACACTTGAGCACAAATTACCACAATATTGAACACAAATGAATGGAATTAATTCCACTGATCAGATAATCTCTTAATGGACAAATAAATGATTCCCAACAAGGCGAATTTGGCCTCTCTGCACCATTGGAAAATTAGTAAAAATAACATTAATATTATAATATTGCTATGATAATATATAATCATATAAACATAAAAATATTAAAGCTTTTATATAGAGTTTAATAGTATGAGTAACTGCCCCAATTCAATTTCTTTCTTTATTATGCACCCCATACCCATCCCGTGGGCGGTGGTGTAAAGGGTTACAGAGGTACATAATCGGTTCAGGAACTGAACCCTCTAGTTCGTTTAGCTAAGCAAATAACAATGTTTTGACGCTAGTTACACAATTAATAATGTTATATATATACATGTACACATACTCATGAATACATGTACATATATATACGTATACATATATACATACACATACATATTTAATCACCACACAAATAAACACATCAATAATCTTTTGTGTCACAAGTGATCAGCAAGAGGCTCACAACAGTCACTATACAAGGCACTTTACTTCTATGGTGAGTCACACAGTTACTAGTCTTGCTCCACACCCACCCAACTGGGCGGCCCCCCCCCCCCCCCATCAACAATAATCACTTAATATTAACCAAACAAAAATTAAAATGATCCAACTATAGCCACACTCTACAAGCAAAAAATCCTAACAAACACAACAACAAAAATTTAACAATAAAACCACAATCCAGTAACAACTACAATACAGCAACAACAACAACTACAATTCAGCAGCAACAACAACTACAATCCAGCAACAAGAGCAACAAAAGCCTCACTATGAAGTTAACACACTCACACAATCTCTCTCTAAATATGCACCATGATCGTTAATAATGAGGAAGTGTTGGTCTCGCGATAGAGAGCGAGTGATCACCACCATTAGCTTAGGTCAACAGGACGTGAAGCCAGGTCATTAGGGCTCATAGCCTTATCCAAGGTCAACAGCACCCGCCTCGGTCATTATTCTGTGTGTAAACATGACGATGGCTCTGGCACCACCCACTGGCTGGCCTTCTCACTGCAGATTCTCCCAGCGTGAATCTTCTTGGCATTGTTGTGAACCCATCACTGATTGAGGCTAGAAATGATGAACTGTGATACTTCACCTGGTCTATATGGTGGTCTTTCCTTATAAACAACGAAAGCCATACCTCTCTCCTGTTTATAGGTGAAAAAAACTAAATTTAGTCATGATTTACAGCTGATTATGTTTGAAGTTTTCTTTAATGATGCTTTGTTCTCTGTCCGAATTCGAATCATCTCTCTCTAAATGCTTCACACATGTTAGACCGTTCTTATTAACAAAGGTCAAATGTTAATTCCATCCAGCAGTCAAACCATCCATCTTCCTCCCCCCTGATTATGGATGAAAACCACTTGTTTACATGGGTTCTGAAATATATTCTCTCAATTTTAACATGCTGTTCATTCAAAATCAGAATTGTCTCAAATATAAATAATATTAAAAACTAACATACTGTGTATATTTAGGATGATTTATGTTAGGGTTTTTAGGTTTTGTTGGCAACTATTTGCACTTGTAGTACGTGGGTGAAGCATTCACAGAGTTGAGATTCGAAGAGAGGTCGCCAGCGAAGCACTGCTCGATAAATGTTCGAAGATCACTTGTGAGTCGTATGCAAAGCGTTTTTCCTTCATAAACAAGGGTGGGGGGAAGACAGGGGTTTGGCAGCTACATGGAATGAACATTGGTCTTTGATGAGAGGACGGACTGGTTCTCGACTCGCAATAAAAGGTTCCGGGGTCGATCCCGGTTCAGACAGAAATGGTTGGGCGCTTATCCTTTCACCTAATGACTGTGTTCCCTTAGCAATAAACAGGTCATCTGGAGTTAGGCGACTATTGTGGGTTGTATTCATGGAAGGTCACCCTCGTCGCGCCCTTTGCCCCAGGGGTTAAGGGTGCTACGAGCTTCTCAGACGAATTAGGTTCTAGGCTCTTTAACCGTCCCAGAAACCGTAGGGCTAACAGCACTTATCTCCTTATCTCTTATCTTATCTCTTTCCAGTGCTTCGGTGTGGCGATCCAGAAGAAAAAAACGCTTTCTGTATCCTCTGGTCCTGTCTGGAAGCTGAGGAGCTCCGAAAGATTTACAAGCCTTAATTTTATTCATTATATTGTTAATTTGTAATCATATATACTCATTGTATTGTTAATTTGTAATCATATATACTCATTGTATTGTTATATTTGTAATCATTATATACTCATTGTACTGTTAATTTGTAATCATTATATACTCATTGTATTGTTAATTTGTAATCATTTTATACTCATTTTATTGTTAATTTGTAATCATGTTATACTCATTGTTTTCGCTAACCTGTAACTTGTAACTTTACAAACTGTCAAATAAAACAAAGTGAAAACGAAACAGTGGTGGTGGTGGTGGTGGTAGGGGGGAGGTTAAGGATACAGTAGAACCTGCGCTGGTGAAGATCTAAAGTTCTCTCTAATGGGATGATTTGAACCGGCGTTCTGGTGAGTCCCAGACACCTGCCTTCACCCACTCTGCCACGATAGGCCAAAAATCGACCAATCCGGAAGTCAACTGAATTCACTCAGAGGCTTCGCATGTCTCTTTCTCTGAGGCTATGGATCCCCTTTCCAAACAAAAGTGGTGCCTCTTTATATTAAAAAAAACTATGTGAGCACAGTGTGGGAACCTGATAAACCAGGTTGTGACTCATACGTCAGCCGCGTCCAGCAGCCTGGTTGACCAGTCCAGCAACCAGGAGGCCTGGTCGACGACCAGGCCGCGGGGTCGCTAAGCCCCCGAAATCACCTCAAAGTAACCTCAAGGTAAAGAACCCCATAAGCCTCCTTCGGGTGCTGCATACAGTCTTCTTTGAGGCTCAGTGTCCCTTCATTGACAAAATTAATACCCCCAAAATACATATTCATATGATGACCAGACCACACACCAGAAAATGCAGAGACGACGACGTTTCGGTCTGTCCAAGACCATTATCAAGTCGTAGACTATATTCTCCTTATTGCTAAGATGCCTAATTGGCACCCTAGGGTGCTGGTGGCTCTGTAGGTAGAGCTGCGGGCTGCTGCTTATGTGGTCTGGGGCCCGAGGCTCCGATGATCCGTAGTGAGTGAAAGTTATTATAAACGATATGTGGTTAGGAATTTATATCACATGGGCGAGGATCACCCAACATCTTCATGCCAAAGTGACACCCAACGGAAGGCCTAAAGTATATATATATATATATATATATATATATATATATATATATATATATATATATATATATATATATATATATAATATATATATAACGGAAAACTCACACCCCAGAAGTGACTCGAACCCATACTCCCAGGAGCATCGCAACTGGTATGTACAGGGACGCCTTAAACCACTTGACCATCACGACCGGCGGGGAAGTGGTTTCATATAGCCTCGGCTATCACTTCCTTATGTCCGGTCGTGATGGTCAAGTGGTTTAAGGCGTCCCTGTACATACCAGTTGCGTTGCTCCTGAGAGTATGGGTTCGAGTCACTTCTGGGGGTTGATTTTCATGTTGTATCTATC
>WNGS01004374.1:12908223-12931429 GCA_020271785.1 Procambarus virginalis
CGATAGGCTAGGTTAGGTTAGGTTAGGTTAGGTTAGGTTAGGTTTTCGATAGGTTAGGTTAGGTTAGGTTAGGTTAGGTTTTCGATAGGTTAGGTTAGGTTAGGTTAGGTTACGTTACGTTTTCGATAGGTTGGGTGGGTTGCTTGGGTTCGTACGTTTCCGGTACAGTTAGCGTTATTTATCTTGAGGTTATCTTGAGATGATTTGGGGCTTAGCGTCCTCGCGGCCCGGTCCTCTACCAGGCCTCCTTTTTGTTACACATCCCCCCAGGAAGCAGCCCGTAGCAGCTGTCTGTCTAACTCCCAGGTACCTATTTATTGCTAGGTAACAGAGGCATCACCGTGAAAGAAACTTTTCCCATTTATTTCCGCCTCCACCGGGGATCGAACCCGGAACCTCAGGACTACGAATCTGAAGCGCTGTCCACTCAGCTGTCAGGCCCCCTAGGGGGATGGATTTTGTACGAAGCGGCAAATCAGAACAACTGACTGTTATAAGACGGTTTTGACACCTGCAAGAACAGGTGTTCTCCTTCCTCCTGTTCATGTGCGGCCATGAACAACTGGCCCGAGACCCAGGGGTCCAACAGAGGGTGACGCAAGGGATAAGGACCAACAGGCAGTGACGCAAGGGAATAAGGACCAACAGAGGGTGACGCAAGAGATAAGGACCAACAGGGAGTGACGCAAGGGATAAGGACCAACAGAGTGTGACGCAAGGGATAAGAACCAACAGAGGGTGACGCAAGGGTTAAGGACCAACAGAGGGTGAAGCAAGGGATAAGAACCAACAGAGAGTGTAACATAAACACCTCACACAGGACTCCAAACCAAAGGAGCTATACGAGTCATAGAGGCCAGAGGTGCCACATGTGCCAGAGGTGCCACACATGCCACAGGAGTTATAGAAACCATAAGAGACATATTAACCATAGAAATCAGAGGTGCCACTGGACATAGAATACCAGTCAACTGCATTAATCATTCGTATGACCCGGGTATGGTATGGAGTCATTGGCTCTTTCTGAATATCTATTTCAACATCCTTACTGACTAAAGTGAAATGGGTGCTCCTGGGGAGGTGTAATGGGCGCTCCTGGGGTGTAATGGGTGCTCCTGGGGAGGCGATGGGCTCCTGGGGGGTGTATGGGCGCTCGTGGGGGGTGTAATGGGTGCTCCTGGGGGGTGTAATGGGTGCTCCTGGGGGGTGTAATGGGTGCTCCGGCCTGGGGGAGTAACAGAGAAGTCAGATAATAGCCAGCCACCTGCTCTCACCCTCACCTGCATGTGCTCCCTCACCCCCACATTCTCCCTCACCCTAACACCCCCCCCCCCCAACCCCCTCTCTAACAACTCACCCAGGCTAAACAAACCTCCTTAATGAAGCTAGTTATATGCTCATTAGCAGCCTCTAATTGTCGCAGGACGAGAGTCCCTTTATGGTGGTGGGATTAATTACTTACATGCATGTTCTTCTCCCTTAGTGGCAATTTCTGAGCGACTACCCCGTGAGAGAGACGCACAATCCCTCGGGCTCCTTGTTTAGCTTCCTTAAGACGACTCAACTAGTCGTAGAGCAGCCTCGGGACGACGTATTAATCATCCCTCGCACTACTGCTGCGTCATTGACAGTTAACTTAATTAAGAGCTCAATCTTATGCTCAGCAAAAGGGGAAGCCTTCCAGTGTGTGTGAACGTTGAAAATAATGTTCTTCCCAGCGCGTCATAGCGGTCAGAGAAGTTTTTTTAAGCTTACTAGAGTTGTTTATGGCATCCAGAATATATTTATTTATAATTAGAATGTCTGTCAGCCTGCCAAGCCGAGATTAGAGGTCAGACGCATGAGGTTAGCCTCACCCAGATTTTAATAGTAATTGAAGATGGCTACATGCCCAACATGGGCGAGTTGGGATTGCACCAATGAAACGAAGAGTCTACTTGACACGGTGTATATGGAAACCCCACTTCTATCGCCAAGATCTGATTCGTAATCAGATACACAAGGCAGAAAATGATATCAAAGACAATAAACGCAACTACTTCAGGCCACAAACGAATGGAGAAACAGCAACATCGACGAAAGTCTCCGCACCCGCATCGAACAACACCTCGACATCCTCACAGACCGACATCACCTCAGCACGGAAACAAGGATTATCAAGAAGCTAACAGCACTATATGGAGGACCCATGGCAATTCCACGACCAAGAGACGGCTTCCTGAACCTTGCAGGTATCAACCTCACTGAGGACCAGTCACTCTCCTAAATCTGGGTATAAACTGTCACGTTATGTCCAGACCAAGTGCGTTGGCCCGGAAAGTGGAGTTGGAGATCCTGTTGGACGACATATTTGACCTCGAAGCACAAAAGAAGGTCACCACCAAAGACACCTTACAAGCTGAAATTATCGCAGAAGGAGGAAAGAATCGAGGCAACTACAGAAGTACCATACTGACCCCCGAGCTCAAAGCGGCAGCCAAGAGCCTTCGTGAGAACAAGGAGATAGTTGTCAGGAGAGGCGACAAGTCGCCAATATACGTCATCCTTAAGAAAGACGAATATCTGGCGAAAATGAACCACATACTCTCTGACCAAACTAAATTCCAAAGGGTAACGAAGGACACTACAGCCGAATTGAAACAAAGGTCAACAAGTTGATTGAAACTGTGAATGCCAAGAAATCCGGACTCCACCTGCCAAAGATTATTGGAGAATATAAACCTGGATATGCGTATGGAAACGTCAAGACGCATAAGCCTGGAAACCCACTTCGGCCAATTATCAGCCAGATACCCACACCCACGTACAGACTGGCGAAACGACTCAACGGCTTACTGACTCCTTATGTCCCGTGCAACTTCAGCCTGAAATCCCCGAAGGAATTTGTTGACTTACTGCGGGGAACACGGGCTACAGGGATAAGAGCATCGTTGGACGTAGAATCACTGTTCACCAACGTACCTGTGGATGAAACAATCGGGATGATAATGGACCGAGTGTATCGAGACCCGGCCTGTACTCCCCTTGACATGCCAGAAAATATCCTGAGGAAACTACTCCAAGCTTGTACTAAGGAGGCACCCTTCTTGAGCCCGGATGGGCACATGTATAAGCAAGTAGATGGGGTCGCTATGGGTTCTCCCCTAGGCGTCCTGTTTGCAAACTTCTACATGGGTACTATTGAGGAAAAAGTCTTAGTCGACTTGAACTTGAAACCGGCCATATACTGCAGGTATGTTGACGACATTTTTACACAGGTACCTGATGTCAGACATCTGCAGGAGCTGAAAGAAGCGTTTGAGCAGAATTCTGTGTTACGTTTCACTTACGAGATGGAGAAGGATGGGAAGCTGCCCTTTCTAGATGTAACAGTCATGGAAAGGAGCGGAGGTTTCCACACTGCAGTCTACACTAAGGAAACAAACATAGGAATGTGCCTAAATGCCAACAGTGACTGCCCAGATAGGTACAAGAGGAGTGTTGTTAACGCTTATGTCGACCGTGCTCTCAGCCACAGCTCAGAATGGAAGCAAGTCGACGAAGAACTCTGTAGAGTAAGGCAGGTCCTAGTCAACAACGGCTTCTCCAATGGTTTCATTGAAGACATCATAAGAAGGAAAGTGAAACGCCATGCAACCTCTGAAGATACAACTAACACAACACCTATACCCCTATTAGACTATTTTACAGGAACTTCTTCTCCACAGCTCATAAAACGGAGGAAAGGGTCCTGAAAGATATTGTTAATAGAAACGTTATCCCTACAGACAAAAATCAGAAGATACAATTGACGATTTACTATAAAACCAAGAAAACTGCCAACCTACTCATGAGAAACTCTCCAGACACAAAGCAGAACGCTTTGAAAGAGACCAATGTCGTCTATGCCTTCAAATGCCCACTTGGGGACTGTAAGCCCCAAAGAACTCAATATATATATATATATATATATATATATATATATATATATATATTATATATATATATTATATATATGTGTGTGTGTGTGTGTGTGTGTGTGCATCAGCCTACAGTTTAAACACATTGTCTTATGTATTATCCTCTGTCGTGTGTGTCGTGTGTGACAGTGAATAAGAGCATCATGCTCACTTAATAAGACCTAATTGAATTACTCAGATTAAGCAAAATTATAATTAATTTTTATATAGTGGAGGGTGTGGATGGGAGGGGAGGGGGTGTTTTCTGGAGAAAGATGGGGAACAAAGGAAGATGGAGAGGGTAGACAATAAATGGGGTCAAAGAGAAGGAGAGTTAGGGTACACGTGTGTGGAGAGGTCAATAACTAGGACCCAGCCAATCCTAAGGGACAGATTCACGAATCAGTTACGCAAGTACTTACGAACGTGTACACCTTTCCTCAATCTTTGACGGCTTTGGTTACATTTATTAAACAGTTTACACACATGAAAACTTCTCAATCAACTGTTGTTATTGTTATAAACAGCCTCCTGGTGCTGCGGAGCTCATTAACTGTTTAATAATTATAAACAAATCCACCAAAGATCGAGAAAAGGTGTACAGGTTCGTAAGTGCTTGCGTAACTGCTTCGTGAATCTGCCCCCCCCCCTGATCATTACTCTTAGGTCACCACACTCGCTCGTTTGGTGTCACGCTCCCATGTTCCTCTGGACGACAGCCGTCCGCTGCTTTTGCCACTGACGGATTATTGTGGTCTAATATTAAGTCTGTTTAGTTTTTTTTACTGCCTGTCTGCTTCTTTGCAAGACTGCTTACCTGCCTGTCTGCCTTCTTTCTTACCTGCACGTCTGCCTGTTCGCCTACCTGCCTGCCTTCTTTCTCAATTATTTGCCTGTCTTCTCGCCTACCTGCCTAACAGCAGTCACCATTACATGGATCTTTATATGCGTGTCTTTACCATTTCCTCAAATCCAAATCTACCAACCTTAGAACCATCAAAGTCTTGGAGGCAACATTAAAGCAGAAAACACGACCCTGGAAGCTCGCGCCTCTCCCTGTCTTCGTGGGACTGTCTTCCTCATACACGCATACAAGAATGCATACACCCTGATCAGCCCTGTGAAAGCAAATGGACAAAACGTACCAACTCTCGTCTCGTCGCCCAGCCGAAGGGCGGCGGTTCCGTCGCTTTGGAACACGGAGAAAACAGTGGTTTTTTAATGTACCTAAGAGACGCCGGTCCGTCCGAATTCTATTCAATCACGTATATGAATTATGTCATAAAAGAACAACGCCGTCTTCCATATTTGAGTGTAAAGGGACATAGTGGTCTTTTGTATATAACGTGAGTCATACAGTTCCAATTGTTGTTTTATTTTTGCTTGAACAATATCATTTTTTTAATCAAATGTAAACATGTGTTTATGTTAATATTTTTTAAACTTCATATGTACATTTGATTGATCAACTTGACGTTTGCTGAAGGTTAAGAATACTCTACTGATGCTTCAGCCTGGCATTCTAGTTGATAGAATGATCTACTAATGCTGCAAACTCACCTTCCATGGAAGGGAATGCTCCAGACTCACCTTCCATGGAAGGGAATGTTCCACTAAAGCTACAGACTCACCTTCCATGGAAGGGAATGCTCCACTGATGCCCCAGACTCACCTTTCCAGCGGCTGTGGAATAAGAAAAACGCGGCAGTGTCATTAATCAACTAAAAACGTTCTTGAGTCCCATTTCTACCATACTACTGAATGAAGAAAAAAATCACCAAAACCGTTTGGTAAACGGGATTGTGTCTTTCGCCAGTCCTATATTAAGCAACTTTAGAAGATTCTTAAAATACGTCTTAAAATACTTTTTTTGAGGGCTACAAATATAGTGATTTACTTTTATACAAGTGCAAATTCACACAATTATGATATCTTATATATAGCCAATTTTATAAACTTGCCATTTTCATACAATTTCCAATTCACGCAATTGCCAGTGATAAAATCATAACAAATTGAACACATTAACCTCCGGATGCACCGCTCATCCCTTATCACCACGTGTGTGCACCCCTTCATATAGTCTAGGGTAACTAGACTATACCTACTTACCTACCTACATGTGTGGGCGCAGGTGTACGTAAATTGGTTAAAGAAATGTGGCCATAGTCTTTTCGGCAAATGTTATGACAGTGCAAACTGCTGAAATTCGTCAATTTGAAGCAGGAACTCGGCCAGAATTATCTACCCAAAAAATAGAGTCTTGTGAAATATCACTACTTGTAAGGTACTCTTGGTAGGTCACGGTACTATGGGTAGGTCACGGTACTGTTGGTAGGTCACGGTACTGTTGGTAGGTCACGGNGAGAGAGAGAGAGAGAGAGAGAGAGAGAGAGAGAGAGAGAGAGCACCATTTCACTTACTGGTATCATTAACACTCACCCTCGGCACGCTAGATATTTTAAGAGAGGGAGAGGCAAGGAAATGCTGCAGGCAAAGGACGAGAAGGTCCATTAGCTTGCAGCAAGGTAAGAAGCCGATAAGCCTTATGCATCTATTAGTTACTGCTCTGATACCTGGGGGCTCCGTATTTTCAAACAGCATTACCAACGTTAAGTGTAATTCTACCCTAGACGGAGGCTGCACGTAGTGGTCGATACTAATATATTCGTAATAAATAATGCGATTTTTTATCTAGATGACATTCATTACACCGTGTGATTATATATGAATATTCAGGTAGTAACAGTATCTTAAAAACTGTGTGGTTGGGTGAGGGAAATTGGGAACAGTTGGTAGCCCTGGTCTTAAGAGGGCAAGCCACAGAAGGTAAACAAAGCAGCGGTGTGCATAATGCTTCGACTCTCGCTGGTAAACTCTTCCCACCTGTGATGACCCCCCCCCCCTCCCCCGAGGACACCGTGAAGTTTACCTCAGGTTTCCCGCCGACGGCGCGCCTTCATTCATCAAATGATCCCAAGATATATGCAAATAGTGATGGAAGATCAGAAGCGTAGAGGGAAGAAGAGGTGGGGAGGGAGAGGTAATGAAGGATAGGCAGGGAGCGAGGGGGATGTAGGGAGGGAGGGAGGGAAGGAGATGTAGGGAGGGTAGGAGGGAGGGAGGGAGGGAGGGAGGGTGCTGAAGGGAGGAAGTGCCGGACTCCTCAGTTCATTAATCAAGTCAAGTTATAGGGCCATAAATATAAGCGATAAATTCTCAAGAACGGAGCATATCATCGAAAGGAATCGTTCCCGAAACCTCTTTCCATATGGAAACTGTGGCTCTGAACCCGTGCGTCGGGTCGGCCGCGGGGGGGGGGGGACCCCTTTCATCTGTGGAAGTCCGGCAATGAGGTCACCTGAGAGTTCAAACGTGGCACTCCTTCCCAGTGCCGAGACGCAGTAAAAGATTCAAGCTAAAATAAATCTCAGTCTCAGACCGGAATAAACTAAAACTGGTTGTTTATTTATCTGAATAACCTCCGGCAAGAACCGGAGCACCAATGCGTGAGACGACCTTGCAAACAAGCCACAATTTGCCCCGGCCGTCAGCCCCGCTCTGATCACACGGCCAATAAAAAAATAAGTCCAGAAAATATACCATGACACGTCCAACTACACCGAGGCGGAATCAGGCGAGTTTGACAGCACTTCATAAGAGAGGTGCTCGTGCCTGCTAAGAGTAATAATATCCTCTTTCATACCCTGAAACTCAAGTGGCCCGGCGATGATAGCACCCGGCTCCAAGCCCAGCATGGTTGAAATCCGTGCCTGTTTGTGCGGGATGATGAGCTTTGGTGTCAATACCGGTTAGCCGGATTGTGGCCGAGCGCGTTTCAATTCGCTTATCTGCGGATTGAAGCTCTTATGCACATTATGAGAGATTTAGGAAGGGTTTCTCCGCCCCAACAGTATTGAGAGCTGAGGACCGGGGCTCCGAGGCCACCAGCAACCCCGGCCCAAGTGTTCGTTCAATAATTTCTAGAACGGAAATTTTCCCATCACGATATCCTAAATTGGTAACACATGACTACGGGTTAATCTCCATGGTAACAGGGGATGCTGGTTATTGGTAGGGTTTATCTGGCATCTTTCTCTCCCCAGGCATTGTAGTGCCAAATGATATCAAGGCAAGGAGGCTGTAACAGTCGCGCTACAAATCATGATGACTCCGTCTGATCGCAAATGGATAAAAACGGGATATAATGACCGTTTATTCAGGGAGAGGGGCGGGGGGGGGAGGTATGGGCCTGTGGAAAAGTCTACATGGATCGGGGATGAGATAGACACCAATACATACACCGGACGCAGGAATAAGGGTCGAGAGACGCTGTTATTCTCCCTAGGCCGGTGGTTTAAGTGGCGGACCAGCTGATATTGAGCCAGCGAGCCGCAAGTTAAATGTTTCTCTGGACCGTGGAGTTTAAGCGCTCTCACAGTGTTGACATTTTTAATTGTATCGAAGTGAATTATATATATATATATATATATATATAATAATATATATATTATATATACATATATATATATATATTATATATATATATATATATTATATATATATATATATTATATATATATATATATAGTTTAGCATTTAATTACATTAATAATTTTGATAAACATTTCACAATTAATAATAATTACAGACGAGACGTTTGCTGCTTGCGAACCAACTGGTAAATAGAAAACAAAACAATTAGATGTAACGTCTTAACTATTTTCTGAACTTAAACTTACGCAGGCTTTCCCCTGCCACAGGTCCCGAGCAGCTGGCCTATCTTCTGCAGCCGTTTCGCAAGCCCAAGAGGATCCGGACGGCGTTCAGCCCGAGTCAGCTGCTGAAGCTGGAAGAAGCCTTCGAGAAGAACCAGTACGTGGTGGGCGCCGAGAGGAAGCAGCTGGCGCAGTCCCTCAACCTCTCAGAAACACAGGTAAATGTCACGACTCGCAGCAGTTGATGTAGTGTCTCAGCCTCTCAGAGAGAGGTAAATGCAGCAGTTGATGTAGTCTCTCAGCCTCTCAGAGAGAGGTAAATGCAGCAGTTGATGTAGTCTCTCAGCCTCTCAGAGAGAGGTAAATGCAGCAGTTGATGTAGTCTCTCAGCCTCTCAGAGAGAGAGGTAAATGCAGCAGTTGATGTAGTCTCTCAGCCTCTCAGGGAGAGGGGTAAATGTCACGACTTGCAGCAGTTGATGTAGTGTCTCAGCCTCTCAGAAACACAGGTACGAACCACCTGGCCCTGACTACTCGTCGCCAGCTGCGGGAGTGTCTTTTAACAAATCAATAACTGATACGAGAATTAACGCATGGAGCTCTTATTTGGCATTAGGTACTAGTGAGAGGTGCTCAGTGTATAGGCTCTGGTGAGAAGTGCTCAAAATATAACCTCCAGGAAGAGGTGCTCAATACATTCCAATCGACGAAGTGAATTTCTTTGCTAAACATAAACTGAGGCTGTACGGAGGGTGGTCCCGGGTTGATGACTTGGGGTGAAGGGGAAACTCCAGGACACACGTGAAGCAGCAGTCAAAAAGTTCAGTATATAGGAGTAAAAAGTTCAGTAAAAAGCGAGTAAGCACATTTAAAGATTAATCAGGTGTAGTGGGCGTGGCGTATTGAGCAGAGTCGTCCACGTTGGCATCTTCGTGTTCCGGTTTGGTGGTGGAGGCCAAAACTGTCAGTAATTTTAAAGTGTCATATGACAAAGAGTACTGGGAAGACGGGACACCACGAGCGTAGCTCTCTTCCTATAACTACACTTAGGTAAGTAGTTAGGTGTGTGTATGCACTTTCTGTACACACTCACACAGAAAGACAGACAGACAGACAGACACACACACACACACACACACACACACACACACACACACACACACACACACACACACACACACACACACACACACACACACACGCAGACAGAGTGTGTGTGTGTGTGTGGTGATCAATAAGGTACCTCACTGCGCCACAGATCACACAGTACTCCACTGAGGAACGCGGAGGTTATCACCCCTCACCTGTTGACACCTAAGTCACCATTGCCATCATCTGTAGCACTTGATTGACACATTCTCTCCTGTTGCAGGTTAAAGTGTGGTTCCAGAACAGAAGGACGAAAGAAAAGAGAATCCAACAAGAAGATGAAGGAGAGGGTGGAGGGGAAGGAGGAACAAGCAATGGAGAAGGAGGGGGTGCAGGAGGAGGAGGAGGAGGAGGAGGAGGTGGAGCAACAGCGTCAGGAGGAGGGAGTGCTCCTTCAGATAAGTGTTCCTCGTCCGCGACTTCTCCTGACAGATCCTCCAAGCCCATGATGGAGGAGGAGGACGACGAGGACGACGAGATCCTCGAAGACGACTCTGAGAGCGAGAGTGTAGGCGTGGGCGGTGGGCGTGTGGAGCTGTCGACGGGCTGAGAAGCCAGAAGCTACCTCACCACGCCCACGTAGGCCCACGCCTCCGCACGCCCCCTCTCCACACCACATCAGCCACCACTACACAAACTCCAGAACACTTGGCGGTGTGCACGAAGCCGTGTACACCGCCTGTACACATAGTTGGGTGTACTTGGGGGGTACACATCGAGTGTATGTGTGTGCTGAGTACACGGCCGGTACACCCAGTGTCATACGCTCGTCAGGAAGTGTAAACAGTGTCATTAGTGTGGGATAATTCACGGGGCATAAGGCTGAAATTGGACAGGATCAGCTACTCGTGAACAAATAGGACTGTCCGATGATACCTTCTAAAGGATTCATATATATATATATATATATATATATATATATATATATATATATATATATATATATATATATATATATATATATATCGTGTTGTCGTGATATAGCATATTATTGGGGCTACGAGAACTCGAAGTCCGAATTTCCGACAAAAAAGTAAAATCCATTAATTTAAGTGAAATTGCTAGTGTACTATATTTCTGTAAGCTGAGTGTATTCAAGGTGTCGTGGCTCTCCTGTGCCACAAGAATATGAGTGCCAAGCTATGAGGAGGAAGAGTGAGATGCCTTTAGAAGCGACACTCGCTGCCGCTACTCACATTTTTTTACTTTCCAAGTGTCGAAGAATAATTTGTAATGCATTTTTTTCTCCCTCCAAATCCTTGCGTTGTTAAGTGTGTATATAACGAAAGTGATCAGGAGCTACGAAGCTGGGGGACTTGTGGAGGGCACTGTGCTTCCGGGTCTCTCGTCTTAAAAATTAGACGGCCCCCTGACGGTTCAAAACAAGTTTATATAAATATATATATATATATATATATATATATATATATATATATATATATATATATATATATATATATATATATCAAATGCTGTATGTCAATATAAAATCACTAATTCATTACATCGAAACTGTTTATAAAGTGAATAATTATGTACTAGATAGACAACCAGACCATCTATCATGCTGTGTTGGGGCAGAATTTAACACGGAGATCAAAGTGTACATAATATATATTTTTTGGTCTCCTTACCAGCGACAGGCTGAGGGAGCGAGGGTGTACCTGGAGTGAGTGTAGACTTGGCGTAAGTGTAAACATTGTATGTGAATGTGGGGGTGTCATTTCCTGAAGTATCATGACACTATAAAAAGGTTTCTCTCCCCATTTCCCGACTCTCAGCTTCGCTGCTGTGTTCACAGTCCGTCCTCTCCTCGTCATTATACATTGTAAATATTTATTTGGTCTTTTTTAGTAACGTATCTCAACGTTGACCAAACCACACACTAGAAAGTGAAGAGACGACGACGTTTCGGTCCGTCCTGGACCATTATTAAGTCGATTGTGATAATGGTCCATGATGGACCGAAACGTTGACGTCTCTTCACTTTCTAGTGTGTGGTCTGATCAAAATTTTTCAGCCACGTTATTGTGACTCCTTATCTACAACGTATCTTAACATTGAACTTCATCGCGTACATCAGAGGGGGGAAAAATAATTATAAAAAAGTTACCCTCTGAGAACCTTCTTGTCTCTACTTATATTTATTATTTTCTGTCATGCTCCTGTCCAAGCCGTCAAACCACGTGACAGTTATATAGGAGGTTCCTGCATATGCTGACAGATCAACTAGGTTGTGAAAACTGTGGCCCTCGAAAGCCTGGCCTTCACGCTTTAAAAAAAATATCGGAACCAGCCACAGACAAAGCACATGTAAATATTTATAGATGCAGCAATCTTGGTAAGCAGCTTCCAAACAACTGCCCCCATAGAAAAGGGTCCATATACTACTGCCCCTCACGTCAATATTCCATACATGCACAAAACAGCAAGATAAAAAGGGAATTGATAATGTTTGGACAGCAAGAACTGAGTTTCCAAAAGCTGTATACCAGCTCTCCTTCTGCCTGATCGATAACGTAAACTCAAAAGTTAAGTAAGGCTTTTGTGTTTGGAAGAGTTGTATTTAACCACTCCTCTGTTACCCTACGCTTCTAAAGTGTACGCAAACTTATGTGCCAAATAATAAAGTTGAATACGAGGTAAAAAGTAAAAAGAAGGGGGGGGGGGATGGGGAGGGATTACAATCGCCATAAGGCCAGCCGGCCTCTTCTGGTCCCAGAAGCAGCCAGTGATCCCCAACTCAACCGACATTCACCCCTGGTTATTGCCTATTCTTTCTGACAACAATAATTGAAGAACGATCATGAGATCACAATGTACGTGAATAGGACACCATCACTGGCTAGACTGACACAAAGGATAGGTCACCACACACACACACACACACACACACACACACTGAAGGCCTCACAAACAAGGAAGTACCACCCCTGACTAATCACGGTATGGAAGAAGTACTAATCATAACTAGGCCACCCACAGGACCACGTACTTCAGGTTTGAGCTTTAATATCTAACCGTCACCTGGGTTAGATATTGTGGGATTTTGATCCCTCCCATGCCCTACGTTTGTTTTGAAGGGAAAACGCCCTAGAGCTAGACATGAACCCCCTACACCACGCCCCGAACTGGCCAGGGGGAGAGACAAAAATATTCAAATCACGGTGAAGTAGCTTGCCTGGTGAACCCATGATCCCTCAAGTTTATTTTGAATGCTGGCCAGGATATATATAGAGTATTTTTTTTTATCACCGATGCCTCTCAGTTATAATTTCTTCACTGTCTTGCGAAGCTAAAAGTTACTTGGAGCTCCGTAATGACGTTCAGCGACCTCTTATGAATGAAGAGATTTGCGAACGCCTGTCAAGGTATCTGAGGTTCTGTCGCTGATGCTCTGTAGCCTGTGTGATGACAGGTCTATATTTCTCGTGGTGATAGTTGCTGGGTACATTCATGTATAAAGTTTTAGTGGTATTTCTATGTACGATACAATAACAGAATTCAGTTTTAAGCTGGTACCTAATAGCGCCTAATATCTACGCTTCCCACACTAACAGCAGAAGTTCCGCTGAATCTTTAATGTGCATTGCAAGACTAACTAAAATTCATAGTCTAAAATTGTTAAAAAAAAAAGGCAAACGCGGACGATCGTTAAACAGACGTGCCACGGAAGATCCACACAGTCGTCAAAACGAAGAGTTAAGCCAGTTACGGCCGTGTTATCTATAGTCGTTATCAGTCTTCCTCCTTCACCGTCACGAGCCTTCCTCAGTTCTGTGCTCCATGGGAGGAAGACAGTAACCCCCCCCCCCCAGGCTCTTCCACGGTCATCCCTCGACCCTCCGACATTCTCCTCAACCAGCTAAACGCTGGTAAATAAACGCTGCGACTCAAATGTTTCACACAGAGTGAAAGATAACTAGACAAAAGTGAATCAGTATCTGCTTAGGGACGTTGTGTGAAATTATGAATTATGGGCTTTTGTGAGATGCTGGCTCTTGGCACCTCACTTGGGTTAGATATTGTGTGCCTACAACAGCCTCCTCAACCACTTGTTGGTATTTGTTAACGAGTGTGCATGCGACGAATGAAAGCAATTCTTGTGATTTGTGTGTGTGTGTGTGGTGTGTGTGTGTGTGTGTGTGTGTGTGTGTGTGTGTGTGGTGTGTGGTGTGTGTGTGTGTGTGTGTGTGTGCTGGTTATCACTCTATGCTCTATAAGAGCGCTGTCTTATGTGTGTGGCAGAGTTAGTGTAAATGGGGCCCTTACGAGGTCTATCCCTGTGTGGTCTGAAGAGGCTATTGCCCCGAGCCTCAACTGGGCTATCCTCAGAGTTGTGCTATTCCTTTAAGGTTTAACATGTTGTTAATGTTTTTAATAAACTTATTTATCTCTTGAGTTTTTAACGACCTTTACATACTTTCGGTGAATAATGTATAAAGGACCTTCCCTCTCTCCCTTCCCTCATATCCCAACTCCTATCCTCTCCTATCCACAATGTGCTATACTGTCAAATTGGTTTGGAATAATTATCGGGAGACTGCGTTATTATATTGAAAAGAAACGTAAGTTAGACACTCAGACACCAACACAATCTAAATGCTTTACTAAGGAATGGAGAACTGCCAGACAGCCAGATGACTGCTCATAACTATATGCGAGTAGAGGAAAAGATACAGGACGCACTTTGATGTTAACTATGAAAGACTGTTCTACAAGAATTCATTCCTTAGTTGCAGGCGACGAGTCACAATAACGTGGCTAAAGTATGTTGACCAGACCACACACTAGAAGGTGAAGGGACGACGACGTTTCGGTCCGTCTTGGACCATTCTCAAGTCGATTCGTGGTAGGCGTGGTAGTCATTTCTTAGTTGACTACCACGCCTTACAATCAATAAGTTCCCAGACGTTAGATGAGATTGAAGGTAAATAGCTCAGTCAACTCTCACTGTTTATGTTAGGTTCTGTTAAGGTCATGGTGATGTTAGATTGATACAATGGTAACTTGCTTAGTTAAACTAATTTTGGGGTTCAGTTAGTGAACCCATTATGACCAGCTAACCTTTTTCCCTATCGCTCACGGGAAAGGTATTGGGTACACTACCGGAACTCACAGTTCCTGCGACGGCGCTGGAACCAATCGTATTGGTGTATGCCTTTCCATTGGAGACTTTCAGCGCCGTGGAGAGGTGGGACCTGCTGCCTGGGTAACAGCTTCTCCCCCGAATCAACCTACCCTGGCTTTGTGCCCTGGTGAGGCCACTCCAGACCAGGCCGATGCCAGTGCGCGAGTCCATAGTCTCCTGAGACTGATGGATGCCTACTACTACTACTACTACTACTACTACTACTACTACTACTACTACTACTACTACTACTACTACAAGTTGTTTCAGACCCTTCCATGTCTGGATACATTTTCTTATACAGGTAGAATTCAACAGAGTGACATGCGCAAGTCGGCTAAAACTACCTATAACGTAAAATCTAGCTACAGATCAACGTCTCCCTGTTGCTATCGTGTAAAGTTCACACAAAGTTTGTTTCCAAGTTTCAATGTAAACCATATTGGAAGAGGTCAACCCGTGTGTTATAATAAGTGTCAGGATTCAGGTGGGACATGGTAACTTAGGATAAGTGACGAGTTGCCCAGCCGTAAGCACTTCAATTGTGAAAGAGAACTTGTTGAAAGAAAACTGGAAACCACTTTTCAACATGAGTGAAAGACCAATTATATCAATGATATAGGTGATATAAGTGTCTTTATTGATCTAAATAATTTTTTTGTTATTTATCTATATATATTTATCTATTTATTTATCTATATTTATCTGTATATATTTATCTCTTTATTTATCTATGTGTATCTATATATATTATATATTTCTTTATCTATATTTTAGACGACAAACCTCATAATCTCTACACTCATCCAAGGATATTAAAAGATATCCTCACAGTCTTCTTGATATTAGATAAGCCAGACTAGGAGACTGCTCTTACACCCCACATTCCAAGCTGAATTGGGAGCAATACGGGTAGCACTCAAAATTATTGACAACACTGAAGTAGACAGCTTAATTATTTCTGATTCCCTTTCCTCACTACTAGCAACAAATAGTTTGCAATCAAGTAATAATGTGCTTGTCTCAGAAGCCAGACATAGATATATAAGCATACTTAACAAGAGGGTAAATATCAAAAGGTTGTGGATTTCTTCTCACATTGGCTTGCAGGAATATGATAAAGTTGACGCCCTTGCTAAGGTTGCAGTAAATGTAGACAGTGTTGAACGGAATCTTGAGTTATCAAATAGTTCCCTTAAAAGTGTCATTAGACGAGAACTCTTGGATGAATTTGAAGAGAGTAGTACAGTGCAAACTGGATCTAGCAGGTCTATTGCTTATCACAATGAAATGTGTGAAGTAAAACATGTGTATGGGGCCAGTAACAAAGTCAGCAGACTAACAAACGTTGTTACAGCTCTAATAAGACTTGGCTACAAGTACCTCTGGCAGTTCGGCTTATACAGGGATCTAGATGAAGTCAAGTGTAAAGTGTGTGGACAAAGACAGGGACACACACTCATTATATCTTCGATTGTATATCAGTTGAGCCATTTAGAGATAAGTCTAAACTCACGTTGCATGAAATGGCAAACCATCTTATTACTAAAGATAAAAAAAAACTGAAATCCTTGCACTGTATCCATATTTCGTTTCCAGTAGATAAACGATATATGAGATTAAGAAGCAAGTAGTGTATCGGGAAGACTAATAATAACAAACTGCAGCTCCCCTATGACTCTGAAATATCTCCATAGCTCAAACAATTATGTATTAGTCATAATCATTATACATTAATTGTAGGTCTTAACTTGTAAAAATATAACTGTAGATAGAAATAGAACATTCTCGGTAACTAGCTGACATTATAATTATAAGTTGTGAAGGGCAGATGAAATTGTTAATGTAATAGTCTTTGTTGAGGTCTGATAAAGACCTTTCGTGCCCTCTGCAATCCTTTTTGCGCTACCGCTCACAGGACAAGAATAGATTGCACAATTAACTAGCCGCCTCCGCCTGTATCAATCAATCTAACATCCCGTGACAACCGTGACTCCTCATATACTTGAAGAAACAGCTGCGAAGTGTTCTGTATACCTAAGCTTATAAATAATAATAATAATAATAATAATAATAATAATAATAAATAATAATAATAATAATAATAATAATAATAATGAGAAAATCCACAGAAGCAGCCGTGATGTGGGTTCGAACCTATGCGGTGGGTGTTCCCAGATGGACCCTCGAGTCGACTACGCCACGACATGGTCAAAAGAATTACAACCTGCGGTACTGATTATTTTTGCCCCTGTTCTTAGTATCTGTCGAATCACCATCATGGCAAGACCAGGTGCTGACGAGGCTCGAGTCATGGTGAGATCGTAAAGGTTATCCAAATCACTTAAGTCACAGTAAGAGATGCTTAAAGGGTGCGGACGCGAGGGGCCAGGCGACTCGCCTTATAGGATGTGAGAATCAAATAACTAATTCATACGTTATCAAGTCTCAGTTCAGAGACTTTTTAAAGACCCCCGCAAGCACAAAGGTACTCGAGGCAATGGGGTTACGTCAGGTGTCTATTTTGTATGTGTGTGTGCGTGTGTGTGTGTGTGTGTGTGTGTGTGTGGTGTGTGTGTGTGTGTGTGTGTGTGTGTGTGTGTGTGTGTGTGTGTGTGTGTGTGTAGAAGAGAAAGAGTGTTCCCTGCTATATACAAACCTGAGGAGGTGAAAGAAATTCACGAGCATTTCCACCCTCCAATGCAGTGACACTTGCCCCCCCCCCTCCCCTACTCTTAGACAAGGTCACCAGGAGTAAGAGGAGCCAGAACACGTGGCAGGGTACGAGGAGCCAGAACACGTGGCAGTGTAAGAGGAGCCAGAACACGTGGCAGGGTAAGAGAAGCCAGAACACGTGGCAGGGTAAGAGGAGCCAGAACACGTGGCAGGGTAAGAGGAGCCAGAACACGTGGCAGGGTAAGAGAAGCCAGAACACGTGGCAGGGTAAGAGGAGCCAGAACACGTGGCAGGGTAAGAGGAGCCAGAACACGTGGCAGGGTAAGAGGAGCCAGAACACGTGGCAGGGTAAGAGGAGCCAGAACACGTGGCAGGGTAAGAGGAGCCAGAACACGTGGCAGGGTAAGAGGAGCCAGAACACGTGGCAGGGTAAGAGGAGCCAGAACACGTGGCAGGGTAAGAGGAGCCAGACCACGTGGCAGGGTAAGAGGAGCCAGAACACGTGGCAGGGTAAGAGGAGCCAGAACACGTGGCAGTGTAAGAGGAGCCAGAACACGTGGCTCCTCTTACCACGTGAAAAGGGGTGCCAAACCAGCTGTGATGTCTACGATCTAAAATAACCATTATTATCATCATGCTGTAATAAAACCATTTATTCCCACATCTTTAAATTACCAGAAAATACAACAGCATGGACATGATGATGCGAGCCATTACTCATAATATAATCATCTCGAACCCGCTCCAGCTTGAGGGGGCGTGATTGGCACGGACCTAAATCTGATCTAAGATGAAGCAAGCTTAAACTGCGCTGTCGTCAAATATATATATTTTGAGTCTTTATCGCTGATGGAATGACAAGACACGCCTTGCATCAGCAACACACTGGAAGGAGACCAGGGCCGTGTCTCCCGTGCAACATTCGTGTGCAGTTGCTTGTTGCTTCCTCCTTTTTTGTGGAAGTAATAAATATTGTGAGGGAGGACATGTGCACTGAGACCATGTCCTTACTCATACCCTTCCTGTGAGCGGTAGCGCAAAAAGGATTACACAGAACACAAAAGGTCTTTACCAGACTTTAATTGAGACTATTGCATTAACAATTTCATCTATCCTTCACACCTTATAATTATAATGTCAATTACAGAGAATGTTGCATTTCAGTAGCTATATTTTTACATTTAATCATTATTGATTAATGGTAGGTCATATCGCTAATACATAATTGTTTGAGCAATGGAGATATTACAGAGTCATAGGGGAGCTGTTGTTTGTTATTATTAGTCTTCACAATACACTACTTGCTTCTTATTGTTATATGACGTTTATCTACTGGAAGCTAAATATGGATACAGTGCAAGGATTTCAGGTATTTAATCCTTAGTAATAAGATAGCTTGCCATTTCATACAACGTGAGTTTAGATTTATCTCTAAATGGCTCAATTTTACAACAGTCCAAGATATAATGTTCGAGTGTGTGTCCCTGTCTTTGTCCTCACCCTTCGCACTTTACTTCATCTAGATCCCTATACAAGCCGAACTGCCAGAGATACCTGTAGCCAAGTCTTCCTTGCCTTGTCCTGTTTCAACTGTCACCCTTGCATGTCCACCCTGGCCCTCCTCCACCACCACTCACCCTCCTCCACGTAAACGAGACAGGTAAGTGTTTAGGAAACGCAATCTTCCCATGAGGATATCAAGTAATAAGGAAATAAAGCGTACACAGAGATGGAGGTGGAGTTCCTGTTGCTACAGCTCCACAGGAACTTTGAAGAAGTCATCCTGGGAACATCCACAGACATGAAGATAATTGTAGCTGGGATTTACAATCCTCCACCAAACAATATACGGCCTAAGGAAGAATACGACAAGTGCAACGAGACTTGCCATACAGGTAGCGGAAAAAGCAGCCAGTGTCAAGGTGAGCAAGAACTAAAATTCTAATACTAAGGGAGTTTAACCACAGGGGAAATTGATTGGATAAATAAGGACTCACACGGGGGACGGGGGGGATTAGACGCGGGAGAGCAAAATTGGTAGACACAGCGGACAGTTACTTCTTAAAGCAGCATCTCTCAGACCCAACAAGAGTAAGAGGAGAAGACTCACCAGCAACACTAGACCTGGTGTTTATCCAAAACGAGAGGCAGGTGGTGAGGAAATAGAGATGCCTCTTGAAGCTAGAGAACTTTAATTAAAAGCTATGACTAATTCTGGAATCATTGTATGGTCAGCACAGTAACCGAACCAGGCAATGTGATGTAGTCATTGCGGTAATTCGCCTTGGCTATAGACACATCTGGCAGGCTAGTGAGGCTGAACCATTACCAGAATATGCAGCTTGTAAACTCTGTGACAAATCTTCAAGTCATCCCCTAGAACACTTTATTATTGAAAGTGAAACCGTAGAATATTTTAGACCTCCTGGCTTATTGTACCAACAACTGTGATAACTATTTCATTGAATCTGGTGTACTGGACGACATCCTAACAATTAGTCCTAAATTTGCTTCTCCATTTAAGAAAAATTAAGAACAATTATATATATTTTATTTTTAAGCTTATGAATCCATCCCTACCCTTGTGTGGCAGTGCCCAATAGAAAGTTGCAGTTACAAATTCGTAAACTGAGACATGTATACTGCTTAATGTAGAAGATTGTAACCATGATATATATATATATATATATATATATATATATATATATATATATATATATATATATATATATATATTAGTATATTTTGGTAGCAGTCTTTCCTGTAGACATATGTTATTAAATATGACCGAAAAAGTAAGATTAATAATTCTAACACGAATTTTCTCAATTTTCCTTATGTTTGTTTTTACTGATGACGGTAAATTAAAAATCAATTCTCCAAAATTCATTCTTTATTTCTTAGTCTGACGCGACACTTGAGCGCGTTTCGTAAAACTTATTACATTTTCAAAGACTTTAGTTACACACACTGAACAGAGTTTAAACAGCTTTTCTTTTTTATATACCTGCATTTGGGTGAGGTGACATGTTACAATGGTTTGGGGTGAGGTGAGAACAAACACAGAACACGAAACAATGGGTATAAGCTAAAGGGAAGAATAGATCTGTAACTGCAGAAGGCCTATTGGCCCATATTTCTTGATGTTTCTATATTGGAGCGGAGTCTTGAAGTGGGTAGAATATAGTTGTGCGTTAATTGGCTGTTGATTGCTGGTGTTGACTTCTTGATGTGTAGTGCCTCGCAGATGTCAAGCCGCCTGTTGTCGCTGTATCTATCAATGATTTCTGTGTTGTTTGTTAAGATTTCTCTGGTGATGGTTTGGTTGTGGGAAGAGATTATATGTTCCTTGATAGAGCCCTGTTGCTTATGCATCGTTAATCGCCTGGAAAGAGATGTTGTTGTCTTGCCTATATATTGAGTTCTTTGGGGCTTACAGTCCCCAAGTGGGCATTTGAAGGCATAGACGACATTGGTCTCTTTCAAAGCGTTCTGCTTTGTGTCTGGAGAGTTTCTCATGAGTAGGTTGGCAGTTTTCTTGGTTTTATAGTAAATCGTCAATTGTATCTTCTGATTTTTGTCTGTAGGGATAACGTTTCTATTAACAATATCTTTCAGGACCCTTTCCTCCGTTTTATGAGCTGTGGAGAAGAAGTTCCTGTAAAATAGTCTAATAGGGGGTATAGGTGTTGTGTTAGTTGTATCTTCAGAGGTTGCATGGCGTTTCACTTTCCTTCTTATGATGTCTTCAATGAAACCATTGGAGAAGCCGTTGTTGACTAGGACCTGCCTTACTCTACAGAGTTCTTCGTCGACTTGCTTCCATTCTGAGCTGTGGCTGAGAGCACGGTCGACATAAGCGTTAACAACACTCCTCTTGTACCTATCTGGGCAGTCACTGTTGGCATTTAGGCACATTCCTATGTTTGTTTCCTTAGTGTAGACTGCAGTGTGGAAACCTCCGCTCCTTTCCATGACTGTTACATCTAGAAAGGGCAGCTTCCCATCCTT
Source organism: Procambarus virginalis (assembly GCA_020271785.1). NCBI lineage: Eukaryota > Metazoa > Arthropoda > Malacostraca > Decapoda > Cambaridae > Procambarus > Procambarus virginalis. The sequence continues at coordinate 12,929,846 of WNGS01004374.1, forward strand.
CTCCATCTCGTAAGTGAAACGTAACACAGAATTCTGCTCAAACGCTTCTTTCAGCTCCTGCAGATGTCTGACATCAGGTACCTGTGTAAAAATGTCGTCAACATACCTGCAGTATATGGCCGGTTTCAAGTTCAAGTCGACTAAGACTTTTTCCTCAATAGTACCCATGTAGAAGTTTGCAAACAGGACGCCTAGGGGAGAACCCATAGCGACCCCATCTACTTGCTTATACATGTGCCCATCCGGGCTCAAGAAGGGTGCCTCCTTAGTACAAGCTTGGAGTAGTTTCCTCAGGATATTTTCTGGCATGTCAAGGGGAGTACAGGCCGGGTCTCGATACACTCGGTCCACTATCATCCCGATTGTTTCATCCACAGGTACGTTGGTGAACAGTGATTCTACGTCCAACGATGCTCTTATCCCTGTAGCCCGTGTTCCCCGCAGTAAGTCAACAAATTCCTTCGGGGATTTCAGGCTGAAGTTGCACGGGACATAAGGAGTCAGTAAGCCGTTGAGTCGTTTCGCCAGTCTGTACGTGGGTGTGGGTATCTGGCTGATAATTGGCCGAAGTGGGTTTCCAGGCTTATGCGTCTTGACGTTTCCATACGCATATCCAGGTTTATATTCTCCAATAATCTTTGGCAGGTGGAGTCCGGATTTCTTGGCATTCACAGTTTCAATCAACTTGTTGACCTTTGTTTTCAATTCGGCTGTAGTGTCCTTCGTTACCCTTTGGAATTTAGTTTGGTCAGAGAGTATGTGGTTCATTTTCGCCAGATATTCGTCTTTCTTAAGGATGACGTATATTGGCGACTTGTCGCCTCTCCTGACAACTATCTCCTTGTTCTCACGAAGGCTCTTGGCTGCCGCTTTGAGCTCGGGGGTCAGTATGGTACTTCTGTAGTTGCCTCGATTCTTTCCTCCTTCTGCAATAAGTTCAGCTTGTAAGGTGTCTTTGGTGGTGACCTTCTTTTGTGCTTCGAGGTCAAATATGTCGTCCAACAGGATCTCCAACTCCACTTTCCGGGCCAACGCACTTGGTCTGGACATAACGTGACAGTTTATACCCAGATTTAGGAGAGTGACTTGGTCCTCAGTGAGGTTGATACCTGCAAGGTTCAGGAAGCCGTCTCTTGGTCGTGGAATTGCCATGGGTCCTCCATATAGTGTTGTTAGCTTCTTGATAATCCTTGTTTCCGTGCTGAGGTGATGTCGGTCTGTGAGGATGTCGAGGTGTTGTTCGATGCGGGTGCGGAGACTTTCGTCGATGTTGCTGTTTCTCCATTCGTTTGTGGCCTGAAGTAGTTGCGTTTTATTGTCTTTGATATCATTTTCTGCCTTGTGTATCTGATTACGAATCAGATCTTGGCGATATTTATCGTGAAGGCTTGATTCCTTGCTGCTGGGTCGTGCGTTTTAATATTAGTATATTTGGTAGCAGTCTTTCCTGTAGACATATGTTATTAAATAGACCGAAAAAGTAAGATTAATAATTCTAACACGAATTTTCTCAATTTTCCTTATGTTTTGTTTTTACTGATGACGGAAATTAAAAATCAATTCTCCAAATTCATTCTTTTATTT
>WNGS01004374.1:12934258-12947728 GCA_020271785.1 Procambarus virginalis
TCATGCAGGTATGTTCCCTCATGCAGGTATGTTCCCTAGACGCAGGCTGGAATGGTGGTGGTAGTGGAAAGGCAGAGAGAGAGAGTTAGATGGTAGCAGCTGTGGGGAATATAGTTGGAAGGGTGGTGGGAGAGGGATAAGTAGATCTATCAGAAAAAGGAGCCCATCTTATCAACAAGAGTTGGGCCGCCTGAGAGGCTGATATCTATTATATATTGTATTACGTCTCCAGACGTCCGCACAGTCTGGACAGTGTTGAGCTGTGAATATGTGGAAATTTTAAACAATGAAATGCACACAGATTTTGATGCAATTCCGCTAGGAAAAATCTGAGACAATACCGAGGTGGGGAAATCACGGTCAACATCTTCACTGATGGAGAATTTGGCACATTAATTGCAACTATTGTGGTTAAGATGTGAATTTATTTATTACATTACATATTTTGATTTATATATAAAATCAAACATATATATATCATATTGTTAACCGGGTATTGTTAAAAATAAACACCAAATGGCGACATACCTGCATGATGTGACATACCTGTGTGTGATAGATCTACTAAACCCTCCCTCCCTCTCCCACAGCCACTAGATCGCCCAACCACCACACCACCCCGACAACCCCTGCCATCACCTTCAGTTAGTTTAGTTAGTTCATTTATTATGCACCCCATACCCATCTTGTGGGCGGTAGTGGAAAGGGTTACAGAGGCACATAATGGGCTCAGGGACTGAACCCCACAATTCATTTAGCTAAGCAAGTTACAATCTTGATGAGCTAGTTACAAAATTCAATATAAGTCGTCACATCAACAATGGGTTCGAGATCGACCTCAAGTACAGGTTCTAAATTAAGCAACTGACATATGTGGAGAGCTAGTGTCAAAATTTATATGTTTGTCCTGCACACCGCCCCCCATCCAGTGGGCAGCGGTGGATAGGTTACAGTCACTTAGTTACTACCTACAGTTAGCAAACTGGGGATATTTGGCTAAAATTTCTGGTAGCAGATCATTTTGAATTAAATATTTACACATCGCTGGAACATTGGTTATAGAATTGTCTCTAAATTCACGTATCTTTTCGCACTCCATCACATAGTGACGGGGGGTGTGCGAATAATTTTGTTGACACAGTTTACATTTGGTCAGGTCTACATCGGCAGATAATGAGAATTCCCAGAGATACTTGTAACCGAGTCTAAGCCGAGCAGCAGTAACATCTAGAAGTAATGCTCTCAACTCTTTAAGACATAACTGTAACATGCTCGTGTCCGAAGCTAGACACAAATACAACAAAATTATTAAGGATGGTAACAGAGTCCATTTCATGTGGTCTCCATCTCATGTTGGCCTCCGAATGCATGATAGAGCTGATAAGTTAGCCAAAGAATCTGCCTTTAAAGGAGCCGTTGAGTGTAACCTTGGATTGTCAATGAGCAATCTGAGAGCAGAAGTACACCGAGAACTTCAACAAGATCTTGTAGATCTGAGGCAAAGTGAAATTGACACCAGTAATTCCATCTATCATCAAACTATCATGCAAGAGGAGCCACACATCTATGGATCATCCAATAAAATCAGCCATCACCTTCACCGCCATCACTCCAACAACCACCACGACCGTTACCACCACCCTTACAACCACCATCACCACCACCACCACTCCTACCACCAACCCCTTGCTACGACAACCACTATTTTCCCCAGCAAGGTTAATGGCACCGAATAAACGCAACAAAATTAAACAAAACATAAGTTATGAAAAACTGAAACTAGGAAATGCACAAATTATCATTGATAAAAGTAAGATAAAACAGTTTAAAGTTAAATATTCGCTGCAGTTAAAATTCTCTCCATCCTTGTATAAAAGGATATATATCCCTCTCGCCGAGAGACCAAACATAGCAAAGAGTATACGGTATAGTCTATATCCCTTGACAGTTTCTGAAGTACTGACATCTCAGTTTCCTTCTACTGTACCTTGTAAGCCCCCCCCCCCACACACACACACACACATTAAATGAAATGCAATGACCTAAACCACACACCAGAAGAGACGAAACAGTGAAGTGAAACAGTTGTCATAGCTGAGCATTAGGTGTCCCTGCATTCTGCAAGATTATCTTTTATGCAACCGAGTACCAATCATCCCCCCCCCCCCTCGAGATGATGAAGCATCAGGAGCTATGACCAGGGATGGGACATCTTGGTTATCTCCCTACCTTGATGAAGCCGACCGTGGCATCCCAACAACGCTGCCAAGATATAAAGGTCTCTGAACATAGGCACAACAAACTTGGGTCTAGTTCTCCATCCTGGTGAGAGAATACTCAACTCCCCTACACTGTAACTGGATTGTAGTATGGTAACCGGAAACCTAGTCGTTTGTATCTAGTAAGCATGCGCACATAGTACCTTGTATTCGCATTACACTATGTATCATTTTGCATGTATAATATGCTGTGTTAGTTACTACGGTGAGGCGTATATGGCATACAGGCATATTATACCTCGGAAATCACAGTAGCTCGATATATTTGACCAGAATCATTAGAGCAGGACGGGAATCGAACCGACGTCATGATCAGACGCGAGCCTTAACCCATTGAACCACCATATGCTAATCCGATCCCCCGTCCTGCTGCAATGATTTTAACAATTATATTATCGTGCTACTGAGATTTCCCAGTGAATTTGAAGGGAGCGTATGGTGGCGAACCCCCGATACTTACACCACAGTGTAGGCGGGCATATATTTTTTAGCACGCTCCTGTGCCACGAAAGTCCACTACGGGCTCACCATAGCCCGTGCTACTGGTCCCAATCCTGTGCCAGGTAAGTTACGGGCTCACCATAGCCCGTGCTACTTGGAACTTGTTCCGAGTAACTGAATCTATAACAACAACAACAGCGGGCATATTGGTAAGAACTTGGATTAGCTACAGGGTTCGTGGTGGAGTGGGGGGAACCGATCCCAGGTTAAATTACTTAGGACATCGTGGCCTAGTGGGTTAAGGCGCGCGTCTAGGAGGTGGGGGTGACTAAGATGCTTGGTACGATTCCCGTCCTGCTCCAGTGATTTGCACTGGCCCTATCATGTTGTTTTGTTATGATAGCGTGTCCAAAATATCCTGCGAATCTACCTTCACTGAGTTTAACGTACATCTCAAAATCTTCTCGATCAAAAATAGGTCAGTAACTCGAGGCGGTAGAAGTCTCTCCTCGATCTTCCTGTTGGACCTTCTCACTGTCTTCTTCGTCTTTTCTTCCTGCTCCTCCTCCTCCTCCTCCTCCTTCCTCTCGGCACTTGTATACCTCTCATTACTGGCATTCACACACAACAGAATAGCTCAATTCATCATTTCAAACAAGGAAAGAAGTCATTTCACTCTAACGACAGAGTCGCCGCGAGCAGTGATGGTACAAGGCTTGTAGGGAAGAAGGGGGAGTGGGGGGAGGGGGTTACGGTGATCAGGGAGGATGGGAGGTATATAGTGAGTGTAGAATGTATAGTGACACAACACATCATCATATGGACCAAAGAGCCAAAGCTCAACCCCCGCAAGCACAATTAGGTGAGTATATATTTTTTTTCCCTTCCCATTCTTCCGTCCTCTCATAATTGCACACATTGCAAGCCCACGTGCCGGCGTCAGTCACCTTCGTTAATGCAACACGTGCATTTCCGAGCAACGAAGACAGTTGACACTGCTTGACAACTGATTGATTAATAGTGGATTTGATTGCCCTTCAACACTAAACTTATTGACGTCATCATCATAAGCAACACATCTGCGTGAAGCAACACACATGCACGATGCAACATTAGTGGATAAGGCAACATACTTACATGATGCAACAACTGCATGAAGCGACACACCTGCATGATGCAACACATTCTTGCATGATGCAACATACTTGCCTGAAGCAGTATACCTGCACGAAGTGACATAGCAGAGAGAGAGAGAGAGAGAGAGAGAGAGAGAGAGAGAGAGAGAGAGAGAGAGAGAGAGAGAGAGAGAGAGAGAGAGAGAGAGAGAGAGAGAGAGAGAGAGGAGAGAGATGAGAGAGAGAAGAGAGAGAGAGAGAGAGAGAGAGAGAGAGAGAGAGAGATACTTAGGTAACAATATGTGTCCAACTCATGCTGCTTCATTCATCACATCAACTAGCGAACACATTATTCACGATGCCAGCAGTCAAGGCATATTCATCACGTTCGCTGCTAGCGCCTAGTTCGTCATCAGTAATTGAACAGTTGACAATGTTAAGATCTCGGCAGGCTGATTGAACCACGAGTTGAGTCTCAAGATGAGAGAGAGAGACATCCTCACACATCCTTCTCCTCTCCCGTGCTTGTGCCCGTCAGCTTAGCCATCCTCTCCTCCTCTTCCTCTCGTCTTCCGTCTCTGGTTTAGCGTCTTGTGAGCCAAGTGTCGGGCGAGAAAAGTGTATTAGGCTCAAGGCGCCAGCAACCACCTCTCCTTCCCCACCCCCCACCCCAACCCACATCTTCATCTCAATCTTCGTAAACGAATCACTTCTTCGTGTCAAGACAAGCAAGCCACCACCACCAGCAGCAGTTTCATCAGAGACTCGCTTCAATAACCCAGGCATCACTTTTTATTTTTAATTTTTTTTGTATACCCAAGTGGGTACAGGAGGAGTAGGAGACCTTTGACTCCTGTTAGTAGATTGAGAGCTTTTTTTTCATGGTTCATGTTAAGTCTTATCCCTTTAGGTATTCCCCTACAATACTGTGGTTTGGTCAACTATCCTCCTGTCAGTTAACAACAGGGGAAAAATAGTTAAGAGTAAGCTCTCAGTTAGTAATCTCTGCCAGGACACGAACCTAGACGAGACGGTGGGGGGAACCGCGGGTTCAGCGTGCTACCACTACGCTTTAAGCATGGTTTCTCATGGAATATATCATGCGCTCCCTCGCACACAGCTTTCAGGTTAAGTCTCTTACACTGCACACACAGGTAAATACAGAGTTGTATTTACCTGCGTGTGTGTGTGTGTGTGTGTGCAGACACAGGTAAACCTTATGTATGTGTGTACTCACCTACTTGTACTCACCTATTTGTGCTTGCGGGGGGTTGAGCTCTGGCTCTTTGGTCCCGCCTCTCAACTGTCCATCAACAGGTGTACAGGTTCTTGAGCCTGCTGGACTCTATCATATCTACACTTGAAACTGTTTATGGAGTCAGCCTCCACCACATCATTGCCTGATGGGATTTTGTCTGTGTATAGAGTTTATCAGCATTTCCCTGTCTCAGAGGATATTCGTCTCATTTACACTACTATGTATTGGAATGTGTCAAAAAAAAGAGACAACAGAATTCAAATATGTGAATTTCATTCAAAATCATGTAGCACCTGAAATCGAAACTAGATATCCAATGTGTGCTTACTGTGGGCTGTGCATGCGTGTGACAGCAGAGTAGCAGTCACAACCAGTTGGATGAGTGTGGAGCACCACTAGTGACTGTGTGACTGGTTCACCATAGATGTAAATTGCTCTCTATAAAGACTGATGTGGGTCACTTCTTGAACCACTTGTGAAACAAAAGACAATTGACACATAAGTTAAAATTGTGTAAGTAGCTTCAGAAGATTGTTACTTGCCTGGCTCTATGAACTATTGGGTTAGTTCCTGATCTGCTCATTATCTGCCTCTGTAGCTTTTTCCACTCTCCCACGGGCGGGTATGGAGCCCAATACTGCCCTCGATTGTTCAATAAACCCTTGAAATATATGTTTAACACATCTCTAACCCTGTCCATGGAGGACAGAAGAAATGTATATATGTTGTTTAGCATTGTAAATGTGTGGCCACGTCTGTGTAGAAAATAATAATAATAAAAAAAAAACTGCCCTCGGGACAGATACGGCGCCACTAATGCCCACATCAGGGGAGGAAAGGTACCACTCGGTGGGGGAGAAGAGTTTCTCTCCCCCGTCCTCCGGGTATGAGAAAGGAAGTTGTCTCCCCATCACTTGGCGTGGGGAGAAGACAAGTTGTCTCCCCATCACTTGGCGTGGGGAGAAGACAAGTTGTCTCCCCCNAACAAAGCCAGGAATGAAAAAGACATGGACCAGTAAAAAATGCATGGAGCGCAAAATTCAATAGACCGCAGAACTGAGGAAGAACTTAATGAGGTGGTTTGGCCATGTCGAACGACTAGATGACGGGTTAACTGGGGAAGAACGAACATTCAAGTGAATTTTCAGAGGGCAAGAGGGTAGTTAACGCTGGGAGAAGTTGGGCTGAGGTGGTGTGAGTGTGTGCGTGATAGTGCAGACAACACACACGTGTGCAGGCGACGAGTCGCAATAACGTGGCTGAAGAATGTTGACCAGACCACACACTAGAAGGTGAAGGGACGACGACGACGTTTCGGTCCAGGACGGACCGAAACGTCGTCGTCCCTTCACCTTCTAGTGTGTGGTCTGGTCAACACATGTGTGATCTAGCAAAGAACAAGATTGGCTGAAAGTGGTTTGAAAGAAGAGAGTGAATGCAGTTGTGTGTCACACGACAATAACAAAGTAATGGGGGTTAGAAAATGTATATGTTTATCTCTCAGAATGTTTGGTAATATGTTTATTGTTTGTGATGTGTGTCTATGTATGTATTAACACGATGTACTGAACGGGGTGAGAATAGCTTGAGCTACCTCATCCCTTTGTGTGTATTTTACCTCAATAAACTTATTTCATTTCATTTCATTTCAATGGGGGTTGGGGGAGGGCGGCTGCTATGGATGGGTGCCCGGGGTGTAGTGATGTTGTTGTTGTTGTTTTAGAGTCAGCCACTTGGAACAAAAGTTGCAAGTAGCACAGGCTATGGTGAGCCCGTAGTGGACTTACTTGGCACAGGAGCGGGGATGTGAAGAGAACTATACACAAGGTCTTATGAAGCACTGTGGTGGTGCTGCTGGAACATGGTGGGGCACGAGGAGCACTGTACCCCTGTGCTTACGGAGTAGTGGAGGTGCTGCTTTATATCGCTAATGGAAGGCGGAGGAGCGTTTGTATTAGAGATGCAATATACTGTATTGTGAATAATGTACTGAATACACATGTGGTTGATACCTGGTTGATGGGGTTCTGGGAGTTCTTCTACTCCCCAAGCCCGTCCCGAGGCCAGGCTCGACTTGTGAGAGTTTTGTTCACCAGGCTGTTGCTTGGAGCGGCCCGCAGGCCCACATACCCACCACAGTCTAGTTGTGGTGGTATTTATATTAATTATATATTATCTATATCTACACATTAGAATGTCTGTGTGTCTGTTTAGGGGTTGGAGGTCAGACCCTTGTCGCTAGCCTCACAGTCCACATTTTACTCATGCGTAAAACTTGAGACTGGCTTCAGTAGAGGCCTCCAAACTTCCTGTGATTTTAGTAGGAATCCGGTTGCATAAGTCTGAGTAAGCACAGGGCGGTCCAGTGGTTAGCGCCACCGACTGGCAGTCTCTCCGTCGCGAGTTCGAGTCATCTCGAAGTTGATTTTCTCAGTACTCTAATTTCCTGGCATGACATGACTTTTCTAGTTCCTGACACGACTGTTCTAGTTCCTGATACGACTGTTCTCTCTACTACGTCACCAAACCCAACCCAACCGAGAACAGTGAGAGGTCATCCAACAACATCACTCCTGCACTTAACGTCCTCTCTCCTGACGAATTTCTCGCTCCATGACCCTCCACAGAGTGCCATAAGGCGTAGTCTAGAGGCATAATACAACAATAGGAACAAGAAATTGTCGCATTACCGCCTGCAAAGGGGTTAAGGAGGAGTTGAAGAGCGTGTTAGCGAAGGCACACAAGGGAAATTATTTTTCTTTTAATAGCTGCGGAACTTTTGACGTAACGTCCCTTGAAAACTTTCCTGACGTCAGCCAGCGGGGCCGTAAAACAGCAGCGGCGTCGTCTAATCTCTGTATTAAAAGGTCTTTCTGTAATCCTAATGTTGCTGCAGGCTTCAGGTTAGGGAAGAGACTTGAGGGATCATGAGGCTCACAACATTCACTTGGTAGTAATTCGCGGTGCTACGGGTTTTACGAGGACAATTTTGTTCCGTCTTGCCAAGTTTCCGTGTGTAGAACTGCATCAGGCCTGGAGTGTGTGTGTGTCTTACCAAGTACTACAAGGGTGGGGGGGAATTGTTTGAATTTTTGCCAAGTAATACATAGAAAGTATATTGGTCTTGTTTATTCTTTACTAAGCTCTACGTTCGAAGTATTGGGGGCACCTGTTTCATTCTTTACTAAGTGCTACACTGGGAAGTATTGGGGGCACCTGTTTTATTCTTTACTAAGTGCTACACTGGGAAGTATTGGGGGCACCTGTTTTATTCTTTACTAAGTGCTACACTGGGAAGTATTGGGGGCACCTGTTTTATTCTTTACTAAGTGCTACACTGGGAAGTACTGGGGGCACCTGTTTTATTCTTTACTAAGTGCTACACTGGGAAGTATTGGGGGCACCTGTTTTATTCTTTACTAAGTGCTACACTGGGAAGTACTGGGGGCACCTGTTTTATTCTTTACTAAGTGCTACACTGGGAAGTATTGGGGGCACCTGTTTTATTCTTTACTAAGTGCTACACTGGGAAGTACTGGGGGCACCTGTTTTATTCTTTACTAAGTGCTACACTGGGAAGTACTGGGGGCACCTGTTTTATTCTTTACTAAGTGCTACACTGGGAAGTACTGGGGGCACCTGTTTTATTCTTTACTAAGTGTTAAATGTGAAACATAACAGTTACATTATACTATCTCCCAGACGCCGTATGGGCATGAGGATACTATTCACTTGCTGCATAGTATTATATTGCCCACTGAGAATAAGTAAACAAATCCCCCACCCCCCCTACATGAGCATGAAAACAACGAACCGAAAAGTAGTCACAGTCCAACCCGTCCTCGCAAATTCGTATAGTCAATATTGACTTATTAGTTACGTGCATAGGTGACATACTAAACATAATAGTTTCCCTTGAAAAGCTTCATAGAAAACACCGACCTTACCTAACCTACTTAGTATGTTAAAATAAGCATCTTATAGCTTCGTAATTATAATTGTTACTTAACCTATTATAGGTATAGGTTAGGTAATAATTGTAATTAAGAAGCAATAAGATGCTTATCTTAACATACTAAGTAGGTTAGGTAAGGTCGGTGTTTTCTATGAAGCTTTTCAAGGGAAACTATTAGGTTAAGTATGTCACCTATGCACATATTTAATAAGTCAATATTGACTATACTAATTTGCGAGGACGGGTTGCACAGTCGCTGCCATATGCGAGGGGGGTTGCGGGGTGTTTATTCAGTTCTATTTTGTCCAACTGAACATACATACGTCAGCGCAGGCGTCGTGTATATTAAGAACAAAGAGAGAGAGAGACAAGCCAATTTTTTTCCACGAATGAAACGCAAAAATATAAGCACTAAAACTGGCATTCGTTGACAATGTGACTTCCGCTACGACATTAGGATTAGTGACGCAAGCGAGTGCGTACTTTTTTTCTCTTCGGGATGGAGAAGTAGTGAGGGGGAAGGGCGTATACGTGAAATGTTTCGACACTGAACAGAGAGGGGAAATGAATGTGAAGAGGAGAAAAGGGTTTATATATCATTCAAGCCTCTTAATGTCACGGACATTATAAAAGCCTCCCCCCTCGTTCCCTATCCATTCATGTGGACTGGTCAGTACGGCGACGGACCTTACTTCTTGCAGGGTCGTCGTTCGATCTCCGATGGTCAAAGCCCTGGGCAGCGTTCCTTCCCTCCATCCGATATTCCCAGTTCCCCTTTTCCCACTTGTCCTCATATTCAAAGTTGCTCTATAGTCATACTGGCTCAGTGCTTTTTCTTGATTATTTGACCGAGAAACACCGGTGTTGTTGTCAAAGAACACCAACTTTTCCGCCAAGAAACACACGCTTTTTCCATTGAACAAAGTGTTAGCATAAATAGACGCCCGAGTTTTTTCCAAAGACACTCGCGCATTGTCGAAAACAACACTGGCTTTATCGCCAAGAAACATCGACATTTACGCCAAGGAATGTTAGTTTGCCGGAGGGCTGTGTTTCGTGTTTTGAGGTCCGTGTTTTCGTTGTCTACGAAAACACGGACGTACTTTTGTAGAAGTACGTCCGTGTTTCTGTCAAGAAACATCTATTATTTTTTCTCCGAAAAACTAAAAAAAAAAAAACACACACGTTTTCGTCAAGGAAATCGAGCAGTGTGGGCAGTGTCTGCGATTACAGCAAGGAACGCCTGGGGGTTACAGCAAGGAACGCCAGGTATTACAGCAAGGAACGCCAGGTATTACAGCAAGGAACGCCAGGTATTACAGCAAGGAACGCCAGGTATTACAGCAAGGAACGCCAGGTATTACAGCAAGGAACGCCAGGTATTACATCAAGGAACGCCAGGTATTACAGCAAGGAACGCCAGGTATTACATCAAGGAACGCCTGGTATTACAGCAAGGAACGCCAGGTATTACAGCCAGGAACGCCAGGTATTACAGCCAGGAACGCCAGGTATTACAGCAAGGAACGCCAGGTATTACAGCAAGGAACGCCAGGGGTTACAGCAAGGAACGCCAGGTATTACAGCAAGGAACGCCAGGTATTACAGCAAGGAACGCCTGGGGTTACAGCAAGGAACATCTGGGGAGTTTCAACAAGCCCGCTGTTATCTATAAAGCAAAACCCAGTGAAGACCTTGAGACTCAGCAGTGAATTACTGACACATGTCACCTCTCCGAAGATATTGTGTACGTGACCGCTGCCGTGTCTGGCCCCCTCATTACGTGACCACCATTCTGAATCGCCCTTTTCCTGTCTTCACCCGCATTCACGCCCAACCTTATACGCGTCCTCTCACAATTATGAGTTCGTGTCCGTGACTGTTTACCCGGGCAGCCGTCCGTGGTGTCGAAGCTGAACGCTTAAGCGGCCTTTTAACGAATACATCTCATTTTGTACGTTTGTGTCCCCCCCCCCCAACATACACATCATGTCATTCCTAACTCTTCGCCTTTCTAGACAATGTAAATTATTAAGCTTTCTTCCAATCTCTTCATATGGAAGATTGTACGGGAAACCTAGCGCATAAATTCCACAATTCAGAAGAACGTTTAGCCTCCGGCCCGCTGGTCCGCCACTTAAACCACCGGAAAATCAACCAGGTATCAACCAGGCCTAGGGAGAATAACAGCGTCTCTCGACCCTTACTCCTGCGCCCGGTGTATCTATTGGTGTCTATCTCATCCCCCGATCCATGTAGACTTTTCCACAGGCCCATACCTCCCCCCCCCCCTCCACGTCCCTCTCCCTGAATAAACGGTCATTATATCCCTGTTTTTATCCATTTGCGATCAGACGGAGTCATCATGATGTGTAGCGCGACTGTTACAGCCTCCTCGTATGGGCAGTATAAGGTTAACTACTTCAATGCCCAGGAACTAAACTTCGACCCTCCAAACTCAACTTGATCAGTACATTCAGAGCGGTACTCACAGACGTGTAGAAACACACACGAAACACACAAGAAAGCTGAAAAAAGCGCCCGCTTCGTGCTGACACACACACACACACACACACACACACACACACACACACACACACACACACACACACACATACACACACACACACACACACACAGGGGAATCGACAGGGTTGATAGAGACAGGCTGTTTAACACAAGGGGCACACGCACTAGGGGACACAGGTGGAAACTGAGTGCCCAAATGAGCCACAGAGATATTAGAAAGAACTTTTTTAGTGTCAGAGTGGTTGACAAATGGAATGCATTAGGAAGCGATGTGGTGGAGGCTGACTCCATACACAGTTTCAAGTGTAGATATGATAGAGCCCATTAGGCTCAGGAAACTGTACACCTGTTTATTGACGGTTGAGAGGCGGGACCAAAGAGCCAGAGCTCAACCCCCGCAAGCACAACTAGGTGAGTACAACTAGGTGAGCACACACCCACACCCACCCACACACCCACACACACACACACACACACACACACACACACACACACACACACACACACACACACACACACACACACACACGGTGTCAACAGTTGATATACATAACTGTACATTAACAAGTGGGACAGCTTGCCGATAACGCCTTACGTCCCACTACAGTGATACCAGACTTATGGGTTCCGGAAAAATGTACCGACCAAATATGTACCGTTCATATCCGGCTGAATGTACCGGCCGGATATGAACGCTACTAAGTACCTTATAAACGAGGTCATCCTTCACCTGTTATTACCCACGATAACGATGATATTAATAAGCGGAAGAGAATCGATATCTATCCCAACTTGGTGTGAGTGAATATACCGTTGATGAAAAAATGTGTACGTAATACTAATGGTATTAATGTAATGTTCGTGCTAACATTTTGTATTTGGCTGTACGCAATATGTAATAAATCTTCAGATTACAGAGAAACATTATGCAGTAATTGCCAGCTAATATATGTAATTACAATGTTAGAAAACAGAACTAAAAACCATTTCTAAATTAAACAGTATAATATACTTATGAAAAGTTTTAAATTCTCTTGTACATCTATAAATTCTTTATTGGGTGCAAGTTAGTGCCCTTAGATCTTAGAAAGATCTTAGAAAGATCTTAGAAAGATCTTAGAAAGATCTTTGGTTACACCTGCCAGGATCATTGTGAAGATTGTTCTTCAGTTTCTGGAGCTCACTACAGCTTAGACACTCGCCCCACACATCTAAAAATAAAGGAAGCAACCAACGTTTCAGTCCTTCGTGGACCATTATAAAAACGTACCGAAACGTCGTCACTTTATTTCAGATATGTGAGTTGAGTGTCTGATTTTCAGCCAGGTTAGTGTTACTTATAATCTGTATACTACATTCAATAAGAAGGGGGTTGAAGGGGACGTAAAAGGATCGGCAACAATATTTGTCCCTATAAGCTGGTCATCTCTCACGAAAAGCCCATTTTTACAGCACGTAGGTCGGTGAGTTATTGGTCCTTCACTCGTGGTGGCCGTCGGAACTGAATTCTTGTACTTGGTTGGTGATGTTTTAAAGATTCGCTACCTGAACAAAATTCCAAGTAGCACGGGCTATGGTGAGCCCGTAGTGCCTTTTGTACTTGGTAATCTCCTGACTAACCAGATGATTTTGATGTGTCAGAGAAACTCGTTGTTCTCTCGTGGAACTGTCGTGTCCCTCCTTGTTTTGTAGTGCCGTGTAGTTGGCAGGTGTCAACAGGTTGTTGTTTTAGTTTTGCTACTCAGAACGAAATGTGGGGTGTAGCCCGGGCTATGGTGAGCCCGTAATGAGTTCGGTTATTTGCAATACCTTGTTACCGTGACACGATCAGTGGAGTAATACCTTGGTTGGGTGTCAACAGATTGTTGTCGTCTATATATTCTCTTCACGTGT
>WNGS01004374.1:12966104-12996104 GCA_020271785.1 Procambarus virginalis
ATTGTAGAATAAAAATTCCATCACGGGTTAACCACGATTCATTATATCCACAAGGAGAGGGGGTTCATTTACTATATTTTCTCGGGCATTACATTTCATTTCCTGGTGGTTACACACTTGCCTCTGCCCAACCAAACATGCCGGCCCAGCCAACATGCCTCGGCCCTGCCAAACATGCCTCGCCCCAGCAAACATCCTCGCCCCAGCCAAACATGCCTCGGCCCAGCCAAACATGCCTCGGCTAGCCAAACATGCCTCGCCCCAGTAAAAACATGCCTCGGCCCAGCCAAACATGCCTCGGCCTAACCAAATATGCCTCCTGATCAACGCTGTCAGAACAAAGAAAAACTAACCTGGCATTAAGTCCGGGGACGAAGCTAATCCCTCTCTATCTTGGAGTACTTCTACATCCCCCCCCCCTCCCCCTTCCATTCAGTGTAACCATCTTTTGGTGTAACCACCACCCTTTCCCCCTTCTGCATACCCCTTCTATGTGTATCCCCACTTTCGTTCCTCGTGGTGTACCACCCGCTAACTGTACACCCCTTTTGTGAGAACCCCACCGCCCTCCGCCCTTCCCATTCGTGATGTACCCTCCTCTCTGTATTCCCCTACTATGTGTATGTACCCTCTCTATGTTGCTTCTCTGAGTCTTCGAAGGGTAAAGGTATATATTCCCCTTCCTTGTCTAACCCCCACCCCCCCACCCATCCCTGCTCTAGGTGTACGGGAAGGGTGCATGTTTTTTCCTCTCCCATCCCCCCCTCTCTCCCCACCCCTCCCATCATAACAGAACAATAAATCATCAACATGGAGACAATTAGTGTTCCCACAGTAGCTCTATTAACCTACACCCATTCCTCCTCCCCTTCCACTCTCCCCCTCCCACGGTGGCCCAATACGACCAAACTCGCACCCTATTAGGGCGAGAATCACATCGCTTCAGGGAGACACTCGCCTCTCTGACAACTAAATTAATTAGAATGAAATGCCTTATAAGTCAAAACCATGAAATCAACATTAATAACAATACTATAGAAAACAATAAACATTAAATGTAAACCAAAAAAATTAATATATCTCACTGAAACCAAGAAGAAACCAGTTCGTGTATATATTAGTGAAAAACTAAAAATAACCCCCCCCCCCGCAAAAAAATAGAGGTAAAAACAGACACTGTCAATTAAAAAAAATAGTAATTGTTTTAAGAACAAAGAGGACAAAGATCCCGAGCCGGACATAACCTGGTCGTTTGCGACAAAGAAAAGTACAGATGTATTTGTTAGTAATACATCAGGGGATATATATATATATATATATATATAATATCTATATATCTATATATATATATGATATATATATATATTATATATATATATATATATATATCAGCCATTCTCACAGGGGATATTACAGGGGATATTTGCTTTCTTTTTTAGCACAGAAACGACTCCACGAATCATCGTCGACCCCTAATCCGAGGAATATCCCTTATTTTAAATGAGCGATATTCACATTCATTTTATTCATTCAGTTTCATTTTAGCTAATTTTAAATTAGCTGAATGATGAGAGTTCGGGGGAGAAGGGTTGGGGGGATATATTTGGTGGGGAGAAGGGTTTCATAGCTGTGGGGGAGGGGGGGGCAGATAGTGTTGGTCTAACACAGGGTCTCCAAACTATGGCCCGCGGGCCACATCCGCCCGCCACATAATTTCATCCGGCCCGCCAAACAATCCCTGTGTGGTGGCCTTGAAAAAATAATTATCGTACGAATGGCATCGCGAATTATTCAAAGCTGACTGAAAAATAAGTATAGAGAAGGAAATCTGATTGAGTTTTATAAATGCCTGCAGACAGATCAGTTTCCAAATTGATAAAGTTTGCTTGTAGTTTTGTGTCCATTTTTGGTTCACATACTTGTGTGAACAAACATTTCCAAAATGAAGTATGTGAAATCTAACTATCGAGCAATTTTGTCTGATGATCACTTGAAATCAATTCTTACAATTGGCTCATCTAATCTGGAACCTGATTTTAATGAAATTTTGAAGTCAAAACGATAGTATCATTCGTCACACTAATTGGTTGCATAAAACTAAAGGCAGGAATCTATTTAGTTTACCCTAATTTTTTCCCAAAAGATATGTTTTAATTTTTCCATGTTTATACTTTAATATTTGAGGAAATTAAATTACTGGCACTGATTTTTTTTTGTTTTTTTTTCATTTTTTATTCCTTCGGCCCGCATAAATATGGGAAATATATAATGTGGCCCTTACATTGAAAAGTTTGGAGACCCCTGGTCTAACACAATAAATTTTATGAGAAAATCAGTAGGAGTCATGAGAAGGATTCGAACCTGCACACTGGGTACTCCCAAGCCCACACTTTAGACCACTTCACCCCGACATGGACCAAAGCAGGTTCGAATCCTCTTCACAGCTCCTACTGATTTTCTCAATGATATAATCATGTTAATATAATTTTTATGTGCAATATTGATTATATATTGATATCAATACAATTGATGATAATATTGACCTTTTCTGTTAAGGCTGAGACAGACACAAGATAATTCTTAAATAAGAACTAAGTTATTATTTAAGTGTTTTAACTTGTTGTGTCTTAGTGTTTTTGTCCTTTTGAGTAAGGCTGAACACCTGGGCAAGCTATCTTGAAATAAACTAATTTAACCTAACTTTACTTTAACCCAACTTAACCCAACTTAAACTATACTCATCTAACCTAGGACAGGAAATAGAGAACCCAGCCTTGAATATTTAGTCAGATGCGGCATCACTCTGACATTTGGTGGCCAGCAAGAGCTAGAATTATAGGAACAAATCTCATCTTCAGGTGAAGTTGTTGGACAACTTCAGTTGCTGAGCAGGAAAATTTATGCTGCTGGTAAGAACAAATCTCTCGCTGAGCAGGAAAGCATCAGTTGCATGTAGGTTCCCCGGCCAATAAACGCTCAGTTATTGTCTGCACTTCACCAGAGTGATAATTGTAAAACTTAAAAATGTAATTTCATCCCTTAAATAACCTGTAAGATCGTCTGGGATATCTCACGTGAGTTAAGAAATTCAACCTCACAAAACATCAGAGTATAAATTATGGATGATGATACCGTTAAGGAAAATATATTAACTGAGATTATATAGATATATATTAGGTACCTGGGTACCCCCATTTAGGTACCCAGGTACCTAAATGGAGGTACCCGGCGGAGCCTGGGGTTAACCCGTGTATCATTCCACCGAAGAAACTTCATAGAAAAATTGTGAGGAATGTCGATGATAAAAAGAAAATGAATATATGGTATCCCAACGTCCGTCAACATATTAATTCTCTGTCTTCCTATTTGTCGGTGAATATCTCTGTCTCTGTTCTCTCTCTCTGTCTCTCTCTCTCTCTCTCTCTCTCTCTCTCTCTCTCTCTCTCTCTCTCTCTCTCTCTCTCTCTCGCTCTCGCTCCTGTTCTTTCTCTCTTTGTGTCTTTGCCCTTGTCTGTCATCTGATTTTCGTTCTTTGTCTGTCTGTGTCTTTCTAGCTCGTTGTCTTCTGTCTGTCTCTATCTTTCTATCTGTTTACCTATCTGTCTGTCTGTCTGTCTCCCTTTCTGCCTGTCTATCATTCTGTCTGTCTGTGTGTGTTTCCGTCTGTCTCTTTATATGTTCCTGTCTCACTGTCTCTCGCTGTTTGTCACATTCTCGTTTTCTTTCTCTTTCAAAATAAATAATATTACAAAGAAATTAAATGCTCCTGAAACTCTACGGAAAACAATTTCACTCTCCTTGAAAAGCGCAGGGGATCGCTACAGACGCCGATATCTCTTAAAGGGTGGCACTAGAGCCTACCCCAACTCCCCTATTCTCTCCATGTGTCCTCTTGGAAAGTTAGCTTAGCCTAGCCCTAAGCATCTAGCCTACCGGTATGGGGTACATAATAAATGACTAACTAGCTGGAGAGAATTACGTTGAAGGATAGGATAGCTTTACGCCGGTGAGGTCGAACAATGCAGGTGATGGGCGTAATGAAGTCATTAAGGCACCACTGTTAGAGGGAAAGGAGAAAGGGAAGGGAACCATGCTGTCAGTGGGAAAGATGGCGATGGAGAGAGGAGGACACTACTGTGGGGAAGAGGAAGATCTACACCTCTTCCAGAGGCGGCCTCCGTGGGCTTTAAGCCGCAGGTGATAGCCAAAATGAAATCCCAAATCGCCATCAATTACGCTACAAGCCGTAATATACGCTTGAGCCTTTCACTAATGACTACCTTAATGCCGCAGCGACAAATTTCTCCGATTAATCAAGAGAAAATGACGGGCTCTTGGGCATATGCGGGCTTTTTTAATCACGAATTTCCATCTTTTTCTATATTAATGAATGATTATCAAATCCAGGTATAACGGTGATATATTGGGCGATTATTTTATGTCAGCAATTGGGGGGGGGGAGCACGTCTTGTAGGGGGAAGGGGGAGGGGAGGAGACTTAGAGGTCAGTCTGTGCACCACTGCTTTCCTTGCCACGAAGAGCAGTGGTACAGACTGAGTAGTGGTACTGCATGGTATGGCGACCTCGTCACTGCCACCCCCCACTTAATGACCACCACTACCACCATCTGACAGCACGGACACACCACTACCACCATCACCTGACAGCACGACTACCACCATCCAAGGTCCTAAACCACCAGTTACAATAACAGCCAGGTGACCCTTCAGCTTACTGACCCGGCGCACACATTCCCATCACAATCTCTCTTCAGTTCTCAACCACCAACACCAACTTTGATGGGAACAACAATGAACCCTTCCCCACTCATTTCCTCTCCCTCCCCACTCCCTCCCAATCTCCCTCTCTCCCCCATCTCCATTCCTTCCCACTCGCAACCTACTCCCACTGCCTACCCTCCCACTCCCTACCTCCCACTTCTATCCGGCATTCCACACCGCTTTAACCTCTTCACAAAAGTGATAATCATTGATTTGATCAACAAGCGACATGTTCACAGAGCTGATCCTCGACTGGGGGAGTGACTTGTAGTGGGGGTTAGAGGCAGGTAGAAAGGGTGGGGGTGATGTAGAGGGAGTTAGGGTTGGGGGGTTGGGGATGAAAGGGGGGCGTTTATCCTATGCTGAGGTGACGGTGGTTTCGCTCGATCTGTTGACTGATTATAATTTTTTTTTACATCGTAAAAGAGAGAACTTTGGCATTAAATATAATATATTGGCAAGTAGAAAAATGCATGTGTGACACATTTTATAGGACGCCTGTGCAAATAAAGATCAAATAACAACAATAAAATTTACTTCAATAAAATAATTTTAAATAATTGATCTACGTAATAGAAAATTACCATTGAAATTGAATCTTCGTAAACTTTTTCAACGTGTCGAAGGATTCCATTTATTGTTATATTAATTATAACAGGCGTTAATGATAACTAATAAATCCCACTATGCACTCGGCTATCATGGTGGCATATCTGGCAGTATTCCCTACCCCCCCACACACACACACACTTGACACACACTGCCAACGTGCTCACACTTAGTGCTCACACTCAGTGGTCGCACTCAGGGCTGGCACTCGGTGTTCCACGGTGCTTGCCACAAGATGGGTTATGCCTCATGGTGTGATCGTACAAAAATCGGTAAGAATTATCTCCCACTTGAGGGTTATACAGTAACTCGAATATGATTTCCCATGGCTTGGTTGGGCCAGCAGTGGCATCCTTACCAGGTAGCGAGAGATTCGTGATCAAACTGAATTAAGTCTGAGACAGAACTCACTATTGGGCAAGGGATGCCTTGAGATAAAGCATGCGGAGGAATGAGACCGCGTAATCAACCCACTCACAGCCCGAAACATGTGTTTCACACGTAATGAGTCTTAGCTAAAAAAAAAACAACCTCAAAAATGCAGGCCATGAGTCACAATAACGTGGCTAAAGTAAGTTGACAGACCACACACTAGAAGGTGAAAGGACGACTACGTTTCGGTCCGTCCTGGACCATTCTCAAGTCGATTGATTTCATCGACTTGAGAATGGTCCAGAACGGACCGAAACGTCGTCGTCCCTTCACCTTCTAGTGTGTGGTCTGTCAACCTCAAAAATGTCCTGTGACGTGAACATATCGAAGTAAAAGATTTCTGGTCGTCGAGAACACCTTTGAAATTGGTACGAATGGTAAAAAAGGGAATCCACCAGTTCAATAGTCTCCTTAAGAATAAGCTGGACAACAGAAAGTTCAACATTACAAAAGTCAACTGTGGTAGTGGGTCAACCACTGTACCTGAAGCCAAGAAAGGCAACGCCTACTTCCGACTCAAGTTCCACAGTTAGACGCGCCGGCCTAACACCAGCAGAGCCCTTGGGGAGGAACGAACTCTCGAAAGACAGTAGGCGTAATACTAGCTTTGAAGTGTTGTCGTTTATGCAGAAAAGTATTTACATTATGCTACCTCTGGCAACACTTACTGAATGTTGCATCGCCAACACCTACAGAATGCTACCTCATGCAACAACCATAGAATCCCTCCTCGGACAATAACAAAGAAAAAACGATTAAAACACTAAAATTTAACCAGGATTAATGTCTTGTGAGAGATTCTTAAAAATAACATATGCTATATTGACAGAGGGCTTAAGAACAAGACGGAGGTGATAAATACGAAGAATTGGAAAGTATAGCTTAAAACAGAAGCAAAAGAAGCAGGAGGTCATGCTGTGTGAACGTGGTGCGAACACCAGGCCAGCAGGGACTGGCATCAGAAGCCCAGACGCTGCTCTCCTGCACATATCAACAGTCTCCTGACTGGCAGAGCAAGTGAAGCACAAGGAGGGCCAGCAGTCGACTGACTGACAGCAAGAAAGGATAGACCCTATGATGTTCAACTGGAGACGTCGAGGAATAACCCTACACACCATCTCCCTCCAGCTTCGAGCAACAGCAAGGTCATGGATAGCTGAAGGAAGAAGAATGTATCAGTCTGTATCCCATGGAGTAAGAATGGACTTTCTCTCACGTTCTGCGGAACACCTTCACGGAGTCTCAAGCTACCTAAGGCTCCATCTAAGCCTCCTATCAAGGATCAGATTAAGGTAAATGAGTCTGTATCGACTCGACGAACTGCTGTATTTTTGGAGGCTTACGGTCTTTGACGGCGAAAACTCCAAATCACATTCCTGTGCCCAACAATATACTGACATTCGTCTAGCTCCACACGAGATCGGCAGGTAGTCCACGTACAGGGTGCTGGTCGTACCAGCTGGGAGGAAATCCGTAGTTTTAAAGGTTTGACTTAATCTTTGAATACAACAAAAAGTTATCGTGATTTTTTTCCTTCCAGATTGAGGGGGGTGGGGGGGGGGAGAGGCTAATTTTGAAGCACCCCAACTGTTCCCTGTAGTGACCGCTGAAGGGAGTTGCTGTACAAGTAGTGTACAAGTTGTACAAGTTGCTGTACAAAGCTTAGTTGCTGTACACACGTGAACATTGCAGCTTAATAAGGGAGCAGGATGAGGTGAGGTAAGATGAATATCAGGAGAAAGCACTAAGCCTGTGCAGGTGATGAGTCACAATAACGTGGCTAAAGTATGTTGACCAGACCACACACTAGAAGGTGAAGAGACGACGACGTTTCGGTCCGTCCTGGATCATTCTCAACAATCCACTTGAGAATGGTCCAGGACGGACTGAAATGTCGTCGTCCCTTCACCTTCTAGTGTGTGGTCTGGTCAACACTAAGCCTGTATGAGAATATAGGACAGTATATATAGCAATATGATTGTTTAAAATTGCTGTGCTCATTACAACCTCAAGTATAACTATTTGAATAGTTATAATTTAGTTAAATTATAAATACCTATAACACTCACACACATACAGATAGTTATAATAGTTAAATTATAACTATTTCTATGTGTGTACTCACCTATTTGTGCTTGCGGGGGTTGAGCTTTGGCTCTTTGGTCCCGCCTCTCAACTGTCAATCAACAGGTGTACAGGTTCCTGAGCCTACTGAGCTCTATCATATCTACATTTGAAACTGTGTATGGAGTCAGCCTCCACCACATCACTTCCTAGTGCATTCCATTTATTAACTACTCTGACACTGAACAAATTCTTTCTAACGTCTCTGTGGCTCATCTGGGTACTAAGTTTCCACCTGTGTCCCTTTGTTCGTGTCCCACCCGTGCTGAAAAGTTTGTCTTTGTCCACCCTGTCGATTCCCCTGAGAATTTTGTAGGAGGTTATCATGTTTCCCCTTACTCTTCTGTTTTCCAGGGATGTGAGGTTCAGCTCCTTTAGCCTTTCCTCGTAGCTCAATCCTCTCAATCCAATCCAATCATGTGTGTGTATGTGTGTATGCTCATCTAGCTGTCCTTGCAGGGTCGAGCTAGACTCCTGGCCCCGCCTTCCGAACGCTCTTAAATTAATGCAATGACTAATTTATCACGCTTTTTATCACATTTACATTTTACAAAATCGAATCGAATTATCTTCAACGACTTCTGCGTCTAACCTGTTCCATTTATTGACAGCTCTAACGCTGAAAAAGTTCTTTCTTGTGTCTCTCTGACTCATTTGCTTTCCCAGTTTCCACCTGTGGCCCTTCCATCTGTGTACTGACTTAGTTGTGCTTGCGGGGGTTGAGCTCTGGCTCTTTGGTCCCGCCCTCTCAACTGCCAATCAACTGTATGCGTGTGTGTGTGTGTGTGTGTGTGTGTGTGTGTGTGTGTGTGTGTGTGTGTGTGTGTGTGTGTGTGTGTGTGTGTGTGTGTGTGTGTGTGTGTGTGTGTGTGTTCATGTGTAAACTCGCTTATAACACCCTTTCTGGACACACTAATTGGACACCATAATAAAAAAGGGAGTGAGAAAGCTTAACAAATAAGACAGCAGCGGCTGATATGACACCTGTAACATTTTTATGACACCTGTAATTACCTCCTCCCTTACCCCCCCCCCCCATCTCTCCCTACCTCTCAGCATACAACAATAAGCGCGTGAAGACTCGCTTAACGCGCCATCAAGGGCGTCTCGACCAATCGGCGAGCACCTAGCCAAAACCCAACCAGACCCTCGTGAAATGTTAGATAGAGATTATACACCTGTCAGGGGCTTCTACCTGCCCTGGGATGGTTCTCAAGGAGAGGCCGGGATGAAGAGAAGATGCTGTTAGACCGAGAGTTTAGTAATAATCTCTTGATGCACAGCAAACGCTGTCTATCTTCTACTCAATTTATCTGGACAGTCGGGGCCATCTAAGGGCTATTTTGGCCCTGAACTATTGGACAGACAACGAAAAATTTTGGACAGTAATTCGTGTAGTTCAGTGATCTGTTATCTTGCCAGCCCATATTGTCGGCGGTGCCGTCAACTGGGAGGACTCTTGAATGCTTTGCATAATGTGAAGAGCTGGCATCCTGTGGGAAGGAGGACCTGTCATTACGCAGTCTTGGCCTGACGGGGTAATAGTCGACCTCCCCGCTCCTGACGTCTCCATCAACACCTCCGGCCGTCACACCATCATTCTGTTCCTCGCTCAACGGACCATCCTCGTGTGATCTCTGCCTCCTCCTTAGTTTCATTCTTATTAACACGCTGTTACTCGATTACATCAAACGAATTACAGAGTATAGGTCAAGAATGGCTATATTTTAAAAATTATTATAATTCTACTTTTTAAATCAATATTATTATGAATTTGACATTATGTATGTCTAGTCTACCAGCCTTCACTGTTAGACGTTGGGTAGATGATGAGATACCTTCTGATATCTGCAAGTATATGAAATATATACGTACTTTCATTTAGGAATAAACTGTTTTTAATGTTATAAACGTGTTTGGTATATGATATTGCTGCAGCCAACTGTGTACCAAAGCCTTCATATAGTCGCTTGATTTACAAGTCCACTACGGGCTCACCATAGGCCGTGCTACTTGGAACTTTTTGTTCCGAGTAGCTGAACCTAAAGCAACAACAACTTGACTTACTTTCGCGCGTGTCTGTATTCTGCAAAATGCAAGTCAGACAGAGAATGACTGGGCGCGATCATTTGGGAAAGCGTAGCAGAGGATAGACCTAATTGCTTTGGTGCAGCAATTTCTGAGTATGTCGTATTTTGAACCAATCGTCTTTCTGGACACAGCTGGCGTTAAACCTTTTTTTTTTGGCTGTTCCTTGCCTCATTTAATGTCTAACGAGTTTTTTCTTCTTGTCAATCCACACTCTTAGATATATCAAGTTGCTAGAGTTCTCGACCTAGCTGGTGGCCAATATTCTAGGGCAGGGGCTCTCAACCTTTTTCAACTCATTCCCCAACTTTTGCTAGAAAATATATACAGTTCTGAGTCATTACCCCTCCTGCCCTCCATTCACTTTAAATTCAATCTTAACGACAGTGTTTTCTGCATATTTACCTAACTTTACTTTAAATAAATCATACTTCAGCAAATGATGATTTTAATTATTAATAACACCCGAAGAAAATAAATGATGAAAGGCATGTCTGAGTGAAAAAATAATTCTGAGATAAGTTAAAGCCTTTGGAGAATTCCGTGTCAAAGCACAAATACTCCCACTATGATCACTGTGCATCAGTAGTATTTCTGCAGCTCAGAGTGGCATATTCCAATCCCCCCCCTTTGGAATATTCAAATTTCCCCTTTGGAATTTGTGAATACGTAATTTAGGGTCTTGCATTAAGAAAGGTGTCATTGGGTTTGCTCATTGAAATGTATTTTTTTCTAATTCAAGTAAGACAGGGAATTTAGCATCATTTTTGTACAAAGACGTTACCAAAGTAGTTAACCGCTCCTAGACCTACTTTGAAGGGGCCATATTTGTCGCCTTCATTATCGTACAGAAATAGTCTTGATGTCTGTGTGGCGGATGTTTCTTGAGAGTTATTCTAGACTGATTTTGCATGAAATGGGAAACCATCTAAGGATAAAATACCTGAAATCCTTGCACTGTATCCATTTATTGCTTCTAATAGATCAATTAATTGAGATAAATGAACAACCAGTGTAGGGTGAAGACTAATAATAACAAACAGCAGTTTTCCTATGACCCTGTAATATATATCCAGAGCTAAAACAGTTATGTATTAGAGAAAAGACCTACAGTTAATGTATAGTAATTAACTGTTAATACATAGCTATTGAAGTAGTCAGACATCTCTGTAACTAACTGACATTATAATTATAAGTTGTGCAGGATAGATGTAAGTGATA
Organism: Procambarus virginalis; assembly: GCA_020271785.1. NCBI lineage: Eukaryota > Metazoa > Arthropoda > Malacostraca > Decapoda > Cambaridae > Procambarus > Procambarus virginalis. The sequence continues at coordinate 12,977,360 of WNGS01004374.1, forward strand.
ATGTAATAATCTTTGCTGAGTTCTGATAAAAATCTTTTATGCCCTCTGTAATCCTTTTTTGCGCTACCGCTCACAGGATGAGTATGGGGTGCACAATAAACCAGCATGACCACGATGGTAGGGTGTGTGACCTTCACACCACCTTCAGGGAGACCCAGAAAACCAACAAGTACAGGGACCTAGAACGTTGTTACAGGTTCGTGCCGATAGGCTCCAAGACTCTGGGCGCCTGGGGTAAATATGCACTTAAGTTCCTAAGGGAGGTGGGTGGGGACCTCATTGGGAAAACTAGAGACTCAAGAGCTGCCAATTTCATATTCCAGCGCCTCAGTGTCGCAGTTCAGAGGGGAATGCGTGCTGTATCTTGGGTACGCACCCCAACCTCGAAAAGAGCTGGACGAGGTCTTCGAACACTATTGTTATATAGTGTGTGTTCTCTGTTAACTGTAGCAATGCAATAAAATTAAATAAAACAAATTAATAAAAAATAATAGGGGTGGTAAGAGAGGAAAAGATTAAAGTGTTCAGTGAGAATCCACAAGGTCTTTCTGAACACTCTATATTTTCTTCTTTGAGAATGTGGGTCCCTTCAATTGCACCAATGGTGGTACCCCTATGATATATATATATATATATATATATATATATATAATATATATATATATATATATATATATATATAATATATATCATGCTTCCAATTAACTACATTAGACAGTATACATGTTTCAATTACGAATTTGTAATCCAACTTTCAATTGTGCACTGCCACACAAGGTCAGGGAGGGATCCATAAGAGATGCATCTTAAAAATAAAATAAATACAATTGTTCTTCATTCTTTAAAATGGACAAGCAAATTTAGGATAAATTGTTAGGATGTCGTCTAGTACACCAGATGCAATGAAATAGTTATACAGTTGGTTGGTACATAGGCCAGGAGGTCTAGAATCGTTTACGGTTTCACATTCGACAATAAAGTGTTCTAGGGAATGCTTAAAGATTTGTCACAGTAAAAACCAGTTTTAGACCACAGTAAACTACAGTAAACTCGTACTACAGCGTTCTGAATAAGCTCGGCCTTAGGCCAGGAGGAAGAGTGAACAAGGTACGCGCTGCATAGCCAATTTGGAGAACCAACGATATGAATATAAAACTTCCTTAACACTTTGTGTCCCGTTCCTGGATGGGGACCCCTGTGATTGCTCTCTACGTGTCCTGACGTGCCCACACAGAGAGAGGCGTATACGTGTCCTGGCTGGTGCACGGGGAGACGTGTGCGTGTCTTGACGGGGCCCACAGAAAGACGTATGCGTGATGTGGCATGTCCACAGGGACGCGTGTGCGTGTCCCGACGTGTCCACCCCCAAAACGTCTTGTTTCACGCATTCGGTACTCGTTAATATCCACACACACATGATTTATGTCCTTATGAAGGCGTCCGTGAAGGAATAGGGTGGCGGGGCTGCCCAGCATGGGATGGGGATACAGTGGGGGAAGTGGGGTGAGAATACAACTGGGGGAGGCTAGGTAGAGGGGGAGGAAGCACTGGTGGAAGGAAAAAGGGAGGAAGAGAAGGGTGAAGAACAGCTGGGGAAATATAAGAGGGAGAAGGTAGGGTTGAGAACCACTCTCTCAGCACCGCTCCTGTGCCAGGTAAGTCCACTAGTGGCTCACCATAGCTCGTGCTACTTGGAACTTTTTGTTCCCAGTAGCTAAATCTTGAAAAAAATGGATGAGAACACGGGCTCACCACAGCCTGTGCTACATGGACATTTCGTTCTGAGTAGCTAAAACAACAACTGGCGAGAACAAAGCTGTTGGAGAGAAAAAGAAAGTGGGGGTTGGGGGGTTGAAGCACAGCTTGTATTAATTCTCAAGAAAAACAGAGATGGCTGAGAAGTAATCATTAACATCTGCAATCCTTCATTTAAAGTCAGACATTGATCACTTGAAGACTCATTCACTTGAAGGCCATATAATGAAAGGTGATCAAATTATATTTCATGCCTTAATGCCCTTGAAATAAACTTGAAATAAACAAAAGCGGACCCGAAAAGTCAAATTACAACACAAGTCTTTTCAATAACAACATAAAATAATAAATGAAACAGTATAAGACCTGTTAGCCTATAGGAGGAAGCTCCCATGTTTTTATATAAAGTTTAAGAATATCTTGGTCTGATTGTTCATGTAAAAATTGTTTGGAGCAAATAGGACCTGGTTCGTATAAACTAGTAGGCCAACTGTTGTGTTTTTCTTGTTTTATTCTTCTGGCGTAATGAGACCTTGCAAAAAAAAAAGCAAGAATTTAAACAGTGGTGTGATCACGAAGTCACAAACGTGTTCACAACGAGATGAAAACATCCAGGGAAGAAGAAAGGTCACCTACCTCGAGTGGACTAAAATGACCTTAGTTTCATTAACTTAATCCACTTCAAGCTTCAAACTTTTATCCCATGCATGCAAACTGTTAATTTCATAATGAAATTTGCGCCATTTACCAAGCAAAGTTTCTACCACAGAATTGCTTACTGCCCGAGAGTTGTGTTGCCTCTCCCTCCCTAAAGCCTAAAAAAATAAAGTTTTGTCCCGAGGGGCGGGCTTATTGGGCAGCGCCACTCATCCTGTGAGTGGACACTCCGCCATAGTGACAGTATTGGGCATCGCCACTCATCCTGTGAGTGGACACTCCGCCATAGTGACAGTATTGGGCAGCACCACTCATCCTGTGAGTGGACACGCCGCCATAGTGACAGTATTGAGCAGCGCCACTCATCCTGTGAATGGACACACCGCCATAATGACAGTATTGGGCATCGTCACTCATCCTATGAGTGGACACACCGCCATAGCAGCATTTACAACACTCCCCAATAGGAAGAAACCCCGCTGGGTTGTTCATCCTGTCACTTGTACCCAGACACAGCTGGGACTTGCTTAACTATCTCAGCGTGGTAAACATCTTGTACGTCCCTACATCCTGTTGCTGTTTTTCTTCATTTCCTCTCACTTCCTCATCCCTTCTCCCTCATTTTTCTTTCTCCCACCCTCCCTCTACCCTTGCTCTCTCCCCCCCCCTCCCACTCACCCATGGCATAATTTGCCATATAATCTACCCCTACATTGGAAATGTTATACTTTTCTCACGCTCTCTTGACCCATATGAGAGAAGGATGTGGATAGGATGAATGGTGACCGTGCTGGTCATCGGCGCCCGTTCTGGTGACAAGCAAACAGGAGACACATATGTAGAGGATACATTGATAAACAACTGATCTTGCGCCATAACAAGTCTTGCCAAATAAAACAAATGCGCATCTAACCTTTAGATTAGATTCAAAATCCCGACAGAGACAAACTGGAGGCAAAAGGCTCACTCTAACACACCAACAACGCTAATCCTTAAAGGACTCAGTATTCTTAGTCTGTCCCCTATCCTCTTGCCAAAAGAGGGGCTCCACTTTTCAGGGGCTATCTGGGACGTCGGAAGATGCATTCTTCAACAAGGAGGTTTGGGTAGTATTACGGGATAATTTGGTTATGTGAAAATACAAATCCAAGACGCCTTATAAAGATGGAGTCACCAATAATGTATTCAGCGGCACCGCTCCTGTGCCAGGTAAGTCCACTACGGCTCACCATAGCCCGTGTTATTTGCTCCACTCTTGTGCCAGATAAGCTATGGACTCACCATAGCCCGAGCTACTGGCCCCGTTCCTGTACCAGGTAAGTTACGGGCTCACCATAGCCCGTGCTACTTGGAACTTGTTCCGAGTAGCTAAATCTATAACAACAACATAATGTATTCACTTGCCTATGTGATGTTTCGGGGAAACTCCTTCGTGTCTTCACTAAGTCATCTTGAGCTGAGGATTTTTGCCCATAGTGCAAATGCGATGTAATTATACAGATAACGAAGCCTAAGAACGTTGACACCCGCCTGGCTGAACACAGCACAAGGTGTCTCAACATAGCATAAGATACATGCAGCTATCAACAGTGTTGGCACAAGAAATTCAAGATATCATTTGGAAGAAATTAATTAGAAAATTAGATTAATTTATTAGAAAATTAGACCAAATATGTTAATTCCACTAATGTGTGAGCTGTAGGTTCAGACGTGGTAGCTATCTTATCTTGAGATAGCAATGTTTAACAACATTGCTAGAAGCAATGTTTAACAACAACACAAAATGAGAATATGACATAAATTGATAACTATGGCTCTTTGACCTTAGCTGAGCAAATGGTTATTCATTATTGCGCTAATGTACAGGAAAATACTTGTGGAGAAATGTTATATGCGCTCCCAGGAGTTATAGGAACTTGTGTTTTTCAAAATTAGAGGAATACCCTGGTGTGTATGGTGGAGATGTTCCAGTGGCAATATGCCCCCCATATGAGGGTTTTTGATGATAGTGGAGTGGTGGAGGTCCAAGAGTCCATCTTGTACTTCGTGGCTGATGGTAGAAAGACGGGCCGTGGTGGTGGTGGTAGCAAGAGGCCCCTTGGTGCAGATGATGGTGGTGGTAGTGGTGGTGGTGGTGGTAGCAAGAGGCCCTTGGTGCAGATGATGGTGGTGGTAGTGGTGGTGGTGGTGGTAGCAAGAGGCCCCTTGGTGCAGATGATGGTGGTGGTAGTGGTGGTGGTGGTGGTAGCAAGAGGCCCCTTGGTGCAGATGATGGTGGTGGTAGTGGTGGTGGTGGTGGTGGTAGCAAGAGGCCCCTTGGTGCAGATGATGGTGGTGGTAGTGGTGGTGGTGGTGGTAGCAAGAGGCCCCTTGGTGCAGATGATGGTGGTGGTAGTGGTGGTGGTGGTGGTGGTAGCAAGAGGCCCCTTGGTGCAGATGATGGTGGTGGTAGTGGTGGTGGTAGCAAGAGGCCCCTTGGTGCAGATGATGGTGGTGGTAGTGGTGGTGGTGGTGGTGGTAGCAAGAGGCCCCTTGGTGCAGATGATGGTGGTGGTAGTGGTGGTGGTAGCAAGAGGCCCCTTGGTGCAGATGATGGTGGTGGTAGTGGTGGTGGTAGCAAGAGGCCCCTTGGTGGTAGCAGCATCAAGAAGCCACCAGGTAACTAGTGGCAGCGTAGGGTCCCTGTAGCGCAGTAGGCAAGGCTAGCAAAACCGACGCGTCCTCCATCCTCTACAAATTACTACTGCTCCGCAAACCAGTTCATCCAATTAAACAAAGATCTCTATAAGGCAACGCTCTTTACATGAATAGAATGCGCGTGAATAGAATAAACCGACCCGCTCTAAAAACGTGTGCCCTAACAATCACCTTAACACCATGCCCCTAACAATAACCTTAACACCGTGCCCCTAACAATCGCCTTAACACCATGCCTCTAACAATCGCCTTAACACCGTGCCTCTAACAATCGCCTTAACACCATGCCTCTAACAATCGCCTTAACACCATGCCTCTAACAATCGCCTTAACACCGTGCCTCTAACAATCGCCTTAACACCGTGCCTCTAACAATCGCCTTAACACCATGCCTCTAACAATCGCCTTAACACCATGCCTCTAACAATCGCCTTAACACCATGCCTCTAACAATCGCCTTAACACCATGCCCCTAACAATCACCTTAACACCATGCCTCTAACAATCGCCTTAACACCATGCCTCTAACAATCGCCTTAACACCATGCCCCTAACAATCACCTTAACACCATGCCTCTAACAATCGCCTTAACACCATGCCTCTAACAATCGCCTTAACACCATGCCCCTAACAATCGCCTTAACACCGTGCCCCTAACAATCACCTTACCGTGCCTCTAAAACTATGTTATTAACAACCGTCTCTTAACACAGTGCTACTCCACGCACACACAACACGTTAAAGATCTGAAAGTCAATTACAGTAATTAATCCTTCTTGCCACTGGACTTAACATGGGTCAAAAAAAAATAAGAAACGCTAATGACATGGGTTAAGAAGAACAAAGTGCATGCCAAGCTTGGGCTGGACCTTCCCCTATCAGTCACCTCTCAACCCCATACCCCCCCCCCCCACTCTCCATTGAGGGGACTTCACATACCAGTGGAGAGAGAGAGATTGGGGTGGGGGAATTTTCTTCTCTGACGATCTGGAGTGTTATTCCCCCCTCTAGGAATGTACCCTGTGTGGGCCACAGAGCTTTATCTCTTCCGGTTTAGCCATAAAGGTAAACCTTACACATAGCTAAGGAGGGTTGAAATGCTCTCTCCGAGCGAACATAGATGCTCATATGATGATGACCAAATTAGTGGTAAATCAATTCTGGAACGCGATGTATATATTATAGTTTTCTTATGACAAAAAAGAGATTAAACTACAAATTCAGTTGAGTTTATCGACCCACACTGAAGCCTAAGCAGATCCAGTTATGCTTAAAGGCGCTAAATTATTTTGCACATTTGAGAACATATGAACTACATATTCTCACAAAATGCCTCCCTTTATCGTGATAAATAACACGTGAAAGTAACCACTGAAATCAAAATTATAACCTTAGTACCAAATTGATATTTTTAGGCCAGGGTTGGGGGGGGCTGAGATATCCAACACACTCCTCCATATCTAATAATCATGTAATACCAAGCATCATATCGGGCATAATACGCTGCCCGCCGCCACTTACGTCAGCACGGCGTCTGCTACCGATAAAACATCTCTTCCTGAGCGCCGCCGCCACCTTCCCTGCGCTTCTTCAATCGCTTTCGGACCATTTTGCTGGTGGGGAGCAGCAGCAGCTGTCTGCGTCTGCCGCTCCTCAGTGCAAACAGCTGAAGCATTAGATGCGCATAAAACATACGCGGGGGAACTCTGCCTTAGCGGAGGTCTCGCTATGTTGGAGATTATGTGTGTGTGTGTGTGTGTGTGTGTGTGTGTGTGTGTGTGGTGTGTGTGTGTTGTGTGTGTGTGTGTGTGTGTGTGTGTGTGTGTGTGTGAGACAGTGGGGGGGGGGGGAAGACAGTGGGGGGAGGGGGTGTCCCGCTGCCTGAGCCGTCACTAGGCTCCGCCCCGCGCACGCAACAAGCCAGCCCATTGGGTGCGAGGGTGGGCGTGTGGGTGGGAGGCGGGGAATGGGTGGGGCGGGCGGCACATGGCAGGAGTGGCGGCGTGTGGTGGCGGTGGCTGGGGGGGAAACCTGGAGTGTGCTGAGCCCGGCCCTCGTGCTGCTAGGCTCACGTTACTAGGGTGTATTCCGGTGGATTGTGGCGCGCGCCTGCTGCTGCCGCCGCCGCCGCTGACTCACGTGTTGCGTCAGGACGCACGACGCGCTCCCGGTGCGGTCGTACGCTCGCTTCCTGCTTCACATGGGCGTCGGCTGAATGATGCCCTGCGACCCCCTAATGAAGCCAAAACTAGGCTTCTCCATCGAATCCCTGGTGGGCGGCAAGATAGGCTCAGAGGGCCGCGGGTCGCCGCCGCTCGCCGACACCTGCAGCGATCGCGGCCTGTCGCCGCCCATTTCCATGCCGCCCTCGTCGCTCTCGCCAGGCCCGCCCGCCTTCAGCGACCTCAGGGCGCCGCTGGCCATGAGGGCGCTCTTCGACGACAACAAACCGCTCCCCATTCAGCGCCCGCAACCCATTAACGGCGCCGCCCACCGGGCGTCTCAGGAGGTGAATCTGCCGCCCTCGCTGCTCGCGGCAGCTAAACTGCCCACGGGACTACATCCGGCCCTCCTGCCGCACCACCTCAATCTGGCCCTACCGCAGCTGCAAGGGCTTCATGGGGGCTTCCCGCCGCAGCTTAACCCACTGATGATGGGTGCCGGCGCCCCCGGCCTGGCCGCCCACCTGCCCCGGGAGTACCCGCTCTACCCATGGCTACTGTCGCGGCATGGTCGCGTCTTCCCTCATGGCCTCCCCAGTGAGTACCCCAGCCTGCCCTCGTACCCCTGTGTGCAATTGTACCCCTAATGAGTACCCCCAGCCTGCCCTTTTACCTCCAGTGAGTTCCCCAGTGTGCATTTGTACCTCCCCCACCAGTATATATTTTAGCCTGCTCGTGTAACCTCTGTGAATACGCCAGGGTGTACTTGTACCCCCTAGTGAGTACCCTATCCGGCCCTTGTATTCCAGTAAGTACTCCACCAGCCTGTCATTGTACTCCACCAGCCTGTCATTGTACTCCACCAACCTGTCATTGTACTCCACCAACCTGTCATTGTACTCCACCAGACTGTCATTGTACTCCACCAGACTGTCATTGTACTCCACCAGACTGTCATTGTACTCCACCAGACTGTCATTGTACTCCATATATGTACATATACATATCATGTATATATACATGTACATATACATATCATGTGTGTATATATATATATGTACATATCATGTTCTATTTATCATGTCTATCCTGCACCTTGAACTGGGAGTCCTCTCTACTTGAGTTTTTAGACCGTCCATTAAATTCCCTTGGCATCTACACTCTCTCTCTCTACCTATCCACATCTACCTTCAATCTACCCTCCGTCTAGACCCACTATGGACAGTGACATACCTAACCTCTTGAGGCTGCCCTTGCCATCTTCACCTCAAGATCCACTATCATCTAGCCTTATCCAAGCGGCCAGCACAAGTCCCCCCCCCCCCAGTCCTTTTCTCGTGTTCAGTAAATGCTCCATCTCTATCCTCTTGCTCAATACACGCTCATACACTATTCGTATGCTCGATAACCCATCCTCCCGTATCCCTCGTGGTTCAAGTTCAAGTATGTTTATTGAGATAAGAAAGAACTACATCTCAAAGGGATAGAGTAGCTTAGGCTATTTCTAACCCTCCTCCCCCCCTCGTGGTCATATACGCTCCAGTCTTAGCTCTGGTGGTCACTACACGCTCATATATCCTATCCTCATGCTCAATAAGGTAGCGGTCCACGGTCCAGCCCTATCCCTCGGTGGGTGATGTGTCCATATCAAAGCCATTGAATAATTTGTCCCTTTCCTCATCCCTACAATCTCCCCCCACCCCCACCCCCGGGAGCACGAACCACCACCCCATGCCTTGTGTCAACACTTATTATTGCTACCCCTCTTTCCACCCCCTCCCACCTCCTCCTCTCTCTTCCCCCCCCCCTTCCTTCCCCACTTCTCCTCTCGGTCTCTATCCCCTCTCCCCCTCCCCGCGGGCCTTTCCATAACATCAAGCAGGGAAGCATGCTAAAGAACTGGAGGGGGGATGAGGAGTGTGCTAAATGGCACGAGGAACTGGGTAAAATAAGTAAACATTCCCATTGGAATGAGGAGAGAAAGACATCTACTAAATCTCTATAACACAAGCGGTAGTGATTTGTAATAGGCATTGATTTGGTTCATAAATTATGCCCAGCTGTATTCGTCTCGTGGGGGGTACAGTGGGCCCCCAATACCCATCCCATGGGCGGTATATGGGGATCTCATACTCATCCCGTGGGCGGTTGTGGGCCCCATACCCCATCCTTTGGGTGGTAGTGGAAAGATTACAGAGGTACAAATATAATGGGCTCAGGAACTTAATCCTAAAATTCATATATAAAATAAACAAAATAAAATAAACATTTTAAGCTAAGCAAGTAACAATCTGGTGAAGTTAGTTCCACCACTCAATGTCCACACGTGAATATTCTTATATTGCGCAGATGGTTCAAGAAATGGACCTCCTGCGCCACAGGTAGTCTCTCAATTAGAGAAGTAATTACTTCTAATTACAGAAGAAATTGTTTTTATTTAATGTGTGTTTGTGTTTGGTTCGTGTTTAAAAGGATTTGTAAATATCTAGAATGTTTCTAGCTAAAAAAAACTACATATGTTCCAACACATGATGCTCACGAGGGTGTACATATGTGTCACGCAGGTATAAAGGTGCGATGCCCTCCCCCCCATTACCCCTCTACAGGTGTGTTTGGCAGGTGTGTTCCGTCGGGATTTTTTTTGTTATAACGAGTAGCTGAATGGTAACCGTAAAATGGTTTGCAGGTGATAAATAAAGTACTCACTTCACGCAGCTGTAGTGGTCTCGTGTGGACGCAATACGAGTTATATATCAGAGAACAAATAAAATGTCCTCGACCGCTAATTCCGCCTGGATTATAACCCATGCTGGGTTAGATTATAACAACACTGGTTTTAGATTACAACCACACTGGCTTTAGATTACAACCACACTGGTTTTAGATTACAACCACACTGGCTTTAGATTATAACAACACTGGCTTTAGATTACAACCACACTGGCTTTAGATTATAACCACACTGGCTTTAGATTATAACAACACTGGCTTTAGATTATAACAACACTGGCTTTAGATTATAACCACACTGGCTTTAGATTACAACCACACTGGCTTTAGATTATAACCACACTGCCTTTAGATTACAACCACACTGGCTTTAGATTATAACCACACTGGCTTTAGATTACAACCACAATGGCTTTAGATTACAACCACACTGGCCTATAGTTCGTAATGCTTCAGTGCTTTATCATATTGAGCGTCTCGTGAAAATTCAGATTTCTGGCCATTTCCCCATCACAGTGTATCTGAAACTAATAACATCAACGCATGTGATGAAAAATGTCTTCATATATGTAGCGATAATTCTCTATGAAAACATGTAGTTTGTAGTGGAAATAATAGTACGTCGTTCCCTGCCAGCGTGACCCTGGCAGAGAACGACAAAACCTCCAAATGCATTTTATAGCCAGCAGCAACCAATGTAGTTGGTTTTAGGATGATAGATATTAATCCCTGTATCTGTGTTTAACGTGATAGACGTTAATCCCTATAGATGGGTATAGGATGACAGACACATTGAAAAGGAACAAAAATAGAGCATTCAGAATCTTTTAAATGGAATTGAAATTAAAATTTATTTTATCTTACAAGTATCCAGTCTAAATTTTCATTTAGACTGGATACAAGTAAGAATTTGTTTGGCAATTAATTTGTTGGGGGAGGAAACATAACATTTAACTGTTAAGGCGAATACCTTGTCAACTTTTAAGAATAGAATGGAGTGACATGCATCATCAAATAACTCAAGGTTAAGGGTTGTCGATTATTAATACCCCTCAGAATATGTTTGCAGCAGAACGATGGGATCGAACTATAGTGTTCTGGGTGAATCCGGACGCACGCCGTACCTCATGCACCACTACATGCTTAAAAACGGCACGTCTACTGTGCTTTTCATTGCACATTAGTATCCCCCAGTAGACCTGGAAACACAAACCGTAACTGTCTCTATTTTCCGCTTGTTACAACTTGTAATAAAGTTGTTACATCTTGGCTTAACGTGTTTATGACGTATTAGAACGTTGCTACAACTTGTTATATTGGTTGTTATAACTGGTTAGGAGGTGTTAAAACTTGTTCGAACGTTGTACCAACGTCGTAGTTTAGGTGTGTGTTTGGCGGGAGGTCAGTCTGATCACATGAGACAGTTTTGACTAAGCTAGTTCCAACTCTGGCTGCGGGGGTAGCTATAGCCACCAAAACGGGGTTGTATGTCGTATGCCATACGACATACAACTCTGGAGGACTTCTTTCTCTGTGGTATATATATACACACACACACATACAATCAGGATGAGTGGCGGTACCCAGTATGCTCATCCCATGAAGCAACAATTAAAAACCCGTGGTAGAAATTAGTTGGGTCGAAATGGGACCTAGGTTCGTGTGGGCCTAACGAGCCTACTGCAGTGCTCTTGCATATATATATATATATATATATATATATATATATATATATATATATATATATATATATACATATATATATATATATATATATATATATATATATATATATATATATATATATATATATATATATATTATGAAGCTCTAATAGAGTAGGGTGCCCCAGGACGGGGCTCACTACTCTGTTCCTATGATTTTCTCCTCACGAAAAGCTGTCGTTACGAACCTTCTTTCTTCTTCAGGTACACCCGAAGAAGGAGGGTACACCATGTCCAAACCCCACATTATAACATGAAGAAACGTCGACGCTTCGGTCCTTCCTGGACCATTATGTTACACGACGTGATAATGGTTCAAGACGGACCGAAATGTTGTCGTTTCTCACAGTTTCTGATGAGTGGTTTGGTTGTCATATGTTCAGCCATGTTATTGTGGCATTGCCTGCATAGTGGGTACACACGTACACACACACACACACACACACACACACACACACACACACACACACACACACACACACACACACACACACACACACACACCACACACACACACACACACACACACACACACACACCACACACACACACACACACACACACACACACACACACACACACACACACACACACACGGGGCGGGCGTAAGGGGCGAGAAGTCGGACTGGCGAACAGTAACAAGTGGAGTACCACAAGGATCGGTGCTGGGACCAATTCTATTTCTTGTATATGTTAACGACATGTTTACGGGTGTAGAGTCCTACATGTCGATGTTTGCGGATGACGCAAAGTTGATGAGAAGAGTTGTGACAGATGAGGATTGCAGGATCCTCCAAGAGGACCTGAACAGGTTGCAGAGATGGTCAGAGAAATGGCTACTGGAATTCAACACGAGCAAATGTAAAGTTATGGAAATGGGACTAGGAGATAGGAGACCAAAGGGACAGTACACAATGAAGGGGAACAGCCTACCTGTGACGACGCGCGAAAGAGACCTGGGTGTGGACGTAACACCTAATCTATCTCCTGAGGCACATATAAATAGGATAACGACAGCAGCGTACTCTACACTGGCAAAAGTTAGAACATCATTCAGAAACCTAAGTAAGGAGGCATTTAGGGCTCTTTACACTGCCTACGTGAGGCCAGTCTTAGAGTATGCCGCCTCATCATGGAGTCCCCATCTAAAGAAGCACATAATGAAACTGGAAAAGGTTCAGAGGTTTGCAACGAGACTCGTCCCAGAGCTACGAGGGATGGGGTATGAGGAGCGCCTGGGGGAACTATGCCTTACGACACTAGAAAGAAGAAGGGAGAGGGGGGACATGATAGGAACGTATAAAATACTCAGAGGGATTGACAGAGTGGACATAGACGAAATGTTCACACGGAATAGTAACAGAACGAGGGGACATGGATGGAAGTTAGAAACTCAGATGAGTCACAGAGATGTTAGGAAGTTTTCTTTTAGCGTGAGAGTAGTGGGAAAATGGAATGCACTTAAGGAACAGGTTGTGGAAGCCAATACTATTCATAATTTTAAAACCAGGTATGAAAGGGAAATGGGATAGGAGTCATTGCTGTAAACAACTGATGCTCGAAAGGCGGGATCCAAGAGTCAATGCTCGATCCTGCAGACACATATAGGTGAGTACATATAGGTGAGTACACACACACACACACACCACACACACACACACACACCACACACACCACAACACACACACACACACACACACACACACACCACACACACACACACACACACACACACACACCCACACACACACACAACACACACACACACACATAACAGNGGGGCTTGTGTCGTGTGTGTTCGTGTTAATTTAGGGTAAAGGAGGCAAGAAGCGGCGATCAGTGTACAAGCTGAGGCAGCGCTCAGGTGCACATGCTCGGAAATACATCCTGATTGCTATTTTATCTCCGAGAGTCTACGAGACACTACAAGATGGACACTCAACGAGGCTGGAGTTAAGGCTCTCCTCGCCAGCACTGAGGGGGGGGGGGAGAGGGGTAAATTTCCCTGTAGTCTGGTCGGCGTCTTCCTCCTTAATGATGCCTTCCAAGCAACCATTTTGTTTCTTTATGAATAGATGAATAACATAATGGGTGGGCTTTATGGCACGTGACGAGGCTACTCGCGCCGGTTATCGCACGTCTCCCCTTCCCCCCTGCCTCCCCCACTTGCTATCCCTTGATATCTGGGCGTTGCAGCCCACCACCCCCCCCCTCCCATCCCTTCACACCGCACCCCTCCGACAGGCTCTTGCTAATTGCAACATGTGTATTTACAATTTGTGTCTGCAGAATCGAGCTATTAGTTCTTGGACCCCGCCTTTCTAATCTATCTATTTTTCCTCTGTTAAATCTACTACATATATTTCTCTCTAACACACACACACACACACTTGGGGAACAGGTTGTGGAAGTAAACTCTATTCATACTTTTAAAATTAGGTATGATAGGGAAATGGGACAGGAGTCATGCTGTAAACAACCGAAGGCTGGAAAGGCGGGATCCAAGAGTCAATGCTCGATCCTGCAAGCACAAATAGGTGAGTACAAGCACAAATAGGTGAGTACACACACACACACACACACACACACACACACACACACACACACACACACACACACACACACACACACACACACACACACACACACACACACAACACACACACAGGGTAGACAGATTCACTACAAACGACAAGGAAGTGTGCGAGGAACTGAATAAGAAATTCCAGGAGGTCTTCACATTAGAGCAAGAAGAAGTTTCAGAGATAAGAGAGGGAATAGTTAACCAGCCACCACTAGAGGAGTTTGGGATTACCAGTGGGGGATGTAAGGAAGCTTTTGCTGGAGTTGGCTGTGACAAAGGATATAGGACCGGATGGAATCTCACCATGGATATTAATGAAGGAGCAGAAGCACTGTGCCTGCCACTCTCCATAGTGTATAACAAATCACAGTTAACAGGTGAATTGCCAACAAATTGGAAGACGCTAATGTAGTCCTGATATACAAGAAGGGGATAAACAGGAGGCACTGAACTATAGGCCAGTGTCCCTAACCTGCATACCATGCAAGTTGATGGAGAAGATTGTGCGAAAAAAGCTAGTGGAACATATGGAGCGAAAGAACTTTGTAACACAACATCAACATGGGTTCATGGATGGCAAGTCATGCTTCAGAGGAATAATTGAATTCTACGACCAGGCAACAAAAGTCAGGCAAGACAGAGAGGGGTGGGCAGACTGCATGTTTTTGGATTGCCAGAAAGCCTTTGACACAGTACCACACAAGAGATTAGTACAAAAGCTGGAGATGCAGGCAGGAGTGAAAGGGAAGGTACTCCATTGGATAAGGGAGTATACCTAAGCAACAGAAGACAGCGAGTCACTGTGAGGGGTGAGGCCTCAGATTGGCGAGGCGTCACCAGTGGAGTCCCGCTGGGTTCAGTCCTTGGATCTATACTGTTTCTGATATATGTAAATTATCTCACAGAGGGTATAGAATCATTCCTCTCATTGTTTGCTAATGATGCAAAAATTATGAGGAGGATTAAGACAGAGGAAGATAGTATGAGGTTACAAGATAACCTAGACAGACTGAATGAATGGTTCAAGAAATGGCTACTAAAGTTCAACCCGAGTAAATGTAAGGTATTGAAACTAGGCGGGGTATCACACCAAACCTGTCTCCTGAAGCCCACATAAAAAGAATAACATCTGCGGCGTATGCAAGGCTGGCTAATGCCAGACCCCTATCTGGTTGCTACCAATGTGTACTCACCTATTTGTGCCTGCAGGATCGAACATTGACTCTTAGATCCCGCCTTTCGAGCCATCGGTTGTTTACAACAATGGCTCCGGTCCTATTTCCCTATCATACCTAGTTTTAAAATTATGAATAGAGTTTGCTTCCTCAACCTGCTCCTTAAGTGCATTCTATTTTTCCACTACTCTCACGTTAAAGGAAAACTTCCTAACATCTCTGTGACTCATCTGAGTTTCCAGCTTCCACTCATGTTTCTTCGTTCTGTTACTACTCCGTGTGAATATTTCGTCTATTTCCACTCTGTCAATACCCCTGAGTATTTTATACGTTCCTATCATATCCCCCCTCACCCTTCTTTTTTCTAGTGTTGTAAGGCTCAGTTCCTTCAGGCGCTCGTCATACCCCCATCCCTCGTAACGCTGGGACGAGTCTCGTTGCAATGTATGTATTCACCTAGTTGTTCTTGCGGGGGTTGAGCTCTGTTCTTTCGGCTCCTCTCTCAACTGCCAATCAATCAACTGTAACTAACTACTAAAAAAATTTCACCACACACACACACACACACCTGTACACCTGTTGACTGACGGTTGAGAGGCGGGACCAAAGAGCCAGAGCTCAACCCCGGCAAGCACAATTAGATGAGTACACACACACATGAAGCAGCTCCGTAACAGTTGGTTAACTCCCAGGTACCTATTTACTACTAGGTAACAGTGGCATCAAAGTGAAAGAAACTTTGCCCATTTGTTTCTGCCTGGTCCGGGAATCGAACCTGGGCCACAGAATTACGAGTCCTGCGCCCTGACCGCTCAGCTACCAGACCCCCAGCTACCAATGTGTGTGTGTGTGTACGAGTGCACGCACTCACTCGCGTGTGTGGGGGGAAGGGAGGAGGACGGAGACCATGGCCACGATGGAGCCTAGTGTGGAAGGGGCCCGGGTGCCCGAGCCTCCAGCCGCCCCGTCGTCCGCTACACCGAATAATCCACTGCTGAGGAAGTCGTCGAGATGTCATGGGGTGAAGAGTGATGCTGGGGGGGGGGGAGGAGAGGACGGGAGAGGCGGCGGAATAGGAGGGAAGGCGATGGGTGGGAGGGGGATCAAGCAGAAGGAAAAGACAGTGAGATGCGAGACGCCATTAGATCTTGCTAGCCCCAGCAGGAGCCCGCAGTAACCAGGGGGAATGAGAAAGGGAGGACTGGAATGGTAGTCTGGACGTACTGTAGCCACAGAGAGGAAGAGGTGCAACAGCAACAAAGTGAGTAGGGAGAAGCGAATGGAAAATGAGGGTGGGTGGAAATTGAAGAGGAGTGTAGTTGAAAGTTGAAAGTTGTTATAAAATCAGTAAAGTTAATCTTGCTGGTCAAGTTCAGGTACGTTCACTGAGACCATAAAATACATTTCACAACATTTCACAAGGATAGAGTAGCTTAGGCTGTTTCTACCCTAAGCTTAGTGCAGTTGAGCGGATTGTTGGGTTTAAAGACACGTTGAGTTGAAGAAGAGGAACAAAGAGTATATATATATATATATATATATATATATATATATATATATATATATATATATATATATATATATATATATATATATATATATATATATATATATATATATATATATATATATATATATATATATATATATATATACATTAATATATATATATATATATATATATATATATATATATATATATATATATATATATACATTAATATTCAGGTCACACTCAAAGATGTTTCAAAGCGCCTTACCCGAGGCTCTGCACGTTAATTCACATATCACGTAACACATACATCTGTTATTATCCTTGAAACTCGTCCACAAAAATTCTGTATAGTTTACCTTGATTTGTGGAATTACCAATTCTCTCCAAAAGTTTTTTTTTTTTGCATATATATATTTACAAATGAGGCTAAAATCCCAGCCTCCTTCTTCGCCAACTAAACTAAGCCACTCAGCTGTTGGAAAAGGTTCCAGTGTGTCAAATCAATCTCCAATTCCTCCCTCCCCCTCTCCTTGTGGATTAATGAATCGTGGGTTAACCCGTGATGGAATTTTTATTCTACAATTTCATTTACTATATTTTCTCGGGCATTACATTTCATTTCCTGGTGGTTACACACTTGCCTCGGCCCAACCAAACATGCCTCGGCCCAGCCAACATGCCTCGGCCCAGCCAAACATGCCTCGGCCCAGCCAAACATGCCTCGCCCCAGCCAACATGCCTCGGCCCAGCCAAACATGCCTCGCCCCAGCCAAACATGCCTCGGCCCAGCCAAACATGCCTCGGCCTAACCAAATATGCCTCACTGATCAACGCTGTCAGAACAAAGAAAAACTAACCTGGCATTAAGTCCGGGGGACGACGAAGCTAATCCCTCTCTATCTTGGAGTACTTCTACATCCCCCCCTCCCCCTTCCATTCAGTGTAACCATCTTTTGGTGTAACCACACACCTCTCCCCCCTTCTGCATACCCCTTCTATGTGTATCCCCCCTTTCGTTCCTCGTGGTGTACCACCCGCTAACTGTACCACCCTTTTGTGAGAACCCCCCCGCCCTCCGCCGTTCCCATTCGTGATGTACCCTCCTCTCTGTATTCCCCTACTATGTGTATGTACCCCTCTCTATATTGCTTCTCTGAGTCTTCGAAGGGTAAAGGTATATACCCCTTCCTTGTCTAAACCCCACCCACCCCCACCCACTCCCACCCATCCCCTGCTCTAGGTGTACGGGAAGGGTGCATGTTTTTTCCTCTCTCCATCCCCCCTCTCTCCCCACCCCTTCCCATCATAACAGAACAATAAATCATCAACATGGAGACAATTAGTGTTCCCACAGTAGCTCTATTAACCTACACCCATTCCTCCTCCCCTTCCACTCTCCCCCTCCCACGGTGGCCCAATACGACCAAACTCGCACCCTATTAGGGCGAGAATCACATCGCTTCAGGGAGACACTCGCCTCTCTTGACAACTAAATTAATTAGAATGAAAATGCCTTATAAGTCAAAACCATGAAATCAACATTAATAACAATACTATAGAAAACTAATAAACATTAAATGTAAACCAAAAAATAATATATCTCACTGAAACCAAGCAAGAAACCAGTTCGTGGTATATATTAGTGGAAAACTAAAAATACCCCCCCCCCGCAAAAAAATAGAGGTAAAAACAGACACTGTCAATTAAAAAATATAGTAATTGTTTTAAGAAACAAAAGAGGACAAAGATCCCGAGCCGGACATAA
>WNGS01004374.1:12998604-13000114 GCA_020271785.1 Procambarus virginalis
GCAAAAGTAGAATGAAGATGATCTTATTTTCATTCTACTTTTGCTCTGATGAAGGCGAATTAGCCGAAAACGCGTTAAGCATTTTCTATTTTTCACATGTGGTTATTCTGCATATATATATAATATATATATATATATATATACTATAGATATATATTATATATATATATATATAATTAGATATATATATAATATAATTTATATATATAATGGTATATATATATTAATGTAGTATAT
This sequence comes from Procambarus virginalis, assembly GCA_020271785.1. NCBI lineage: Eukaryota > Metazoa > Arthropoda > Malacostraca > Decapoda > Cambaridae > Procambarus > Procambarus virginalis. The sequence continues at coordinate 12,998,842 of WNGS01004374.1, forward strand.
ATATATATATATTATATAATATATATATATATACTATATATATATATATATATATATATATATATATATATATATTATACTCGGTTGTTCCTCTTCTTCAACTCAACGTGTCTTTAAACCCAACAATCCGCTCAACTGCACCAAGCTTAGGGTAGAAACAGCCTAAGCTACTCTTTCCTTGTGAAATGTATTTTATGGTCTCAGTGAACGTACCTGAACTTGACCAGCAAGATTAACTTTACTGATTTTATAACAACTTTCAACTTTCAACTACACTCCTCTTCAATTTCCACCCACCCTCATTTTCCATTCGCTTCCCCCTACTCACTTTCTTGCTGTTGCACCTCTTCCTCTCTGTGGCTACAGTACGGTCCAGACTACCATTCCAGTCCTCCCTTCTCATTCCCCCTGGTTACTGCGGGCTCCTGTTGGGGCTAGCAAGATCTAATGGCGTCTCGCATCTCACTGTCTTTTCCTTCTGCTTGATCCCCCTCCCACCCATCGCCTTCCCTCCTATTCCGCCGCCTCTCCCGTCCTCTCCGTCCCCCCCCCCCAGCATCACTCTCCACCCCATGACATCTCGACGACTTCCTCAGCAGTGGATTATTCGGTGTAGCGGACGACGGTGGCGGCTGGAGGCTCGGGCACCCGGGCCCCTTCCACACTAGGCTCCATCGTGGCCAGTGGTCTCCGTCCTCCTCCCCTTCCCCCCACACATGCGAGTGAGTGCGTGCACTCGTACACACACACACACATTGGTAGCTGGGGGTCTGGTAGCTGAGCGATCAGGGCGCAGGACCGTTAATTCTGTGGCCCAGGTTCGATTCCCGGACCAGGCGAGAACAAATGGGCAAAAGTTTCTTTCACTTTGATGCCACTGTTAACTAGTAGTAAATAGGTACCTGGGAGTTAACCAACTGTTACGGAGCTGCTTCCTGTGTGTGTCGTACTCATCTAATTGTGCTTGCCGGGGTTGAGCTCTGCTCTTGGTCCCCGCCTCTCAACCGTCAGTCAACAGGTTTACAGGTGTGTGTGTGTGTGTGGTGAAATTTTTTTTAGTAGTTAGTTACAGTTGATTGATTGGCAGTTGAGAGAGGAGCCGAAAGAAACAGAGCTCAACCCGCAAGAACAACTAGGTGAAGTACATACATTGCAACGAGACTTGTCCCAGCGTTACGAGGGACGGGGTATACGAGCGCCTGAAGGAACTGAGCCTTACAACACTAGAAAAAAGAAGGGTGAGGGGGGGATATGATAGGAACGTATAAAATAC
>WNGS01004374.1:13005282-13020799 GCA_020271785.1 Procambarus virginalis
TGCTGAAAGCCATTAACATTATCTCAGAGTGTTTATTTTTTGTTCTTATTTTAGTATGAACTGAGTGCATAAGACGAAGTCGTAAGACTCATGGGAATTCCAAGGACAAGTGTGGAGATCCTACATGTAATAATTATTGGGATCCTTTAAGCTGGTGACGATGGTCAAGTGTTTCATACTCTCATCTTATGTTTGATACTCTATTCATCTTACCTGATCAACCAGGCTGTGATTCAAACGTCAGGTTACGAGCAGCCGCGTTGCTGGCCAGTCCAGCAACAAGTAGGTTGGTCGAGACCGGCCGGGGGACGTTGAGCCCCGAAATCATCGCAAAGTAGGTACCGTCAAGGTAAGGTACTCGAGGGGACTTCAACCCCACTATGACTCGAGGCCAGACACTGGAGTGTCTCTCCTCTCGGACACCCTTGAGTGTGTTGAATATTTTCAGTGATTGGTAACTTTCAGTTTTATTGAGAATGTTGTTGTTGGTGTTTTAGATTCAGCAACTCGGAACAAAAAGTTCCAAGTAGCACGGTCTATGGCGAGCCCGGTATGGAGACAGGTCTTCTTAAGTTTTAGTTTTGTAAACTTTTTTTTTCATACGTTGAGAGTTTCATGAGATAAAGAAGCATACAACGGCATTTTTAGTGGCCTGATATTTAAAATGCATTATATATATATATATATATATATATATATATATATATATATATTATATATATATATATATATATATATAGAGCCGATTTACTGTTTTATACATTATATCCACCATCGATGATCAGGATGTTAAGATAACAGAAGAAATCTGTGAATGAATAAATCAGTCAGATGTTCTAAAAAATAGTGAGCAGTAAAATGCAGACTATTAAAACCAAGATCAATATAAATAAATAAATAGAAAGGTTGAATTTTTCATGATCACAAATTTTTGGCAAATAAAAACTCAGTCCAGCTGAAATATTTCCACCAACGCCCACAGACAAATTGATCAAGACTGTATCATAATGGCTACATATATGGCTCTAAGCCATATATGTATCTATCATGATGGAGCTAGGATGAAGGAAAAAAAAGGTTAAAAACACGTTATTTTATTAAGCAAGAAACAATCTATTTGCTTTCACATGAATTAATTAATTTAAGACTCCATAAACACTGGTTCATTATCACTTAAATCATATGATAACAGCGTTATGCTAATCGACTTAATTAATGTCCAGGATTATGTATATGAGACGCTGGCTACACTTAAACCTAGAGAGAGAGAGAGAGAGAGAGAGAGAGAGAGAGAGAGAGAGAGAGAGAGAGAGAGAGAGAGAGAGAGAGAGAGAGAGAGAGAGACAGACAGAGAGAGAGAGAGAGAGAGAAGGAGGGAAGGACGTAAGGATAGAGGCAGAGAGAAGACAGGAGAGAGTTAGGGAAGTAATTAATAAGATAAGAGAAAATTAGTGATTGTCAGGAAGACTGTACAAGCAAGGACAATGGCAATCAAGGGCTACAATCACCAAAAGTTGACCATGGAAATAATTGTCGACCAGTGTGCTTAAGTAATCACTTTGTATATTACCAGAGTTCCAACGCACACTTTGCCTTTGGGAACTTAGTAATAGCAAGCGTACTGGGCCCACTGTTACGGTAAATTATATACGCATGTGTTCTCGTAAAGGGTAATTAACAAGATTTTTAACATAGATACATGGTTATTTATGCAGCTATTCCAGACTATTTGAAGGGGTTACGTAGTTTGTCAGTAGCTAGTTATAAGAATATAGGAAACTACAGAATGCTTATTTGTCCATACGATGGCAGCTCCTTATTTATATCCACCCAAACTCATTCATAAAACTGTCTAAACTACGCTTTATAACAATCCAGCGAACACCCGTCTGTTATATACCTGGCAATTTGTTCCATAATTCAACAACACTGTTGGCAAACCTGTAATTACCCAGGTCTTACCTGAATCTAAACTTCTCTAATTATTATCCATTGTTGCGTGTTCTATTTTCTGTTGATACTTATGTACGTGTGTCCCCCCATCTCTGTGTCCCCCATCTCTCAGGAAAGTCAGTCATACAGGGCCGTGCGATCAGTAGACTGCGCTGACAAACTTTGGCTGCATTATGAAGATATGCTCAAGTCCCAGAGAGTGAATAAAGTTATTATAAAGCTCCTGATATTTCAGACCTGTGGGTCTAATGACTGAACATTCAATAAAGTAGTGTGTGAGATCGTAACCCAGTTCCTGCTCATAGAGCTTACACCTGGAGTGCTCAGGATTGAGAGAGGCGTTTTCGGACTTGTAAAAGGAATCCACGGAGTTTTACCATCAGAATATATAAAGTTTATTGTCATTACAATCGAGTTGCCATTAGATTCACTGCTTAAGTCTTCCTGAGAAATATCTTCTTTAAATTGTAAACACAGTTTACATTTGTCCACGTACAGCTGGAACTCCTTTGCTTCTCATCGATGGAATAATGTATATCCACATTGTCATTGCTATCAAGTCGCATCAGGAATGCTGGAATGCTGAATCCACTTAAAAGCCAATTAAAATATTGACTTTCACTCATGAAAACATTGAACTTCCAAACATACATTTTGAACAGGTTAACACCAGAATGCAAGCACGAGGCTGATATGCTAATATTTATCTAGAATGCAACTAATGTATTTGTAGAGACTGCAACTAGCTGAACTGGAGGCTCAGCAACAAGTTTAACTAGAGACTCTGCAACTAATGTAACTGGAGGGACTACAGATAGCGTAACTGGAGAGATTGCAACCAGTTTAGCTGGAAAGTTGAACAAGTACTCCCTCCTTCCCCTTTCCCGCGGCCGACAACACGCGTGCCCGCCGGATAAACACTGAAACCCAATACGGTGATTGGTGTTGGAAAAAAATGTCAATAGAGAGTCAAACGTGATCCCAAAGCGGCACCACATTATGCACAATGGCAATAAGGTGGTGGCGGCGGTGAGGCGTGTGAGAAACATACACACACTGCGATTCCCCCTGGGTGACATCGCCAAAAACCCGACATCCCATTTTTGGGGGGATGTCGCCGCCTTGCATTACCGGCGCGTCGCTTGTCCTCCTGGCCAGGACCGATGGGGAGGACCACAGGCCAGGAGGCCTTGACGTGTCCGGCGGCAGCAGCAGCAGCAGGTTGGGGGCGACGGGTGTTGCACGTGTCGAGGTCTGGCCATCTATACGTGCCTCGCCTCACAACACACTTCGAGGGGTCGTGTTTACCTCCCAGCCTGCCCACACAGCTGGTCCTATTACCCAGGTGGAGCCCCCTAAGCCACGCTATGCAGCTGGCCCTATTATCCAGGTGAAAGCAAAAAACACACACTCCTGTTGGTCCCATTACCCAGGTGAAATTTAAACACACTGATAATGCTGATTATCTGATAAGCGTGTGAACGGGTTCCACTATACATATGTGACTTTATGACGGGTTCTTTTACACAAGTGACTATACCCCCATGTTCCGTTACTCAGATACGAGTGCTCGCTTCTTGCAGGTTGGCGTTCTGTCCCCGACCGTCAAAGTGGTTGGGCACCATTCCCTTTCTCCATTTTATCCCAAATCCTTATCCCCTACCAAGTGCTATATATTCTTAATTAATGGATTAGCGCTTTCCCCTGATAATTACCATACCTTACCCATATTTACTATGTCCGAGGTTCCTTTACCCATATGTGACTATGCAAAGGGTTCCTTTACCCATATGTCACTATACAAAGGGTTCCTTTACCCACCAATACCCAGAAATGCACTCTTGAGAGACATAGCGCGCGTGTGGCAACGAGCTTACCAGAGACGAGGACAAATATAATCAGCACATTACAGCACTGAATGAAAAGCGAAGACCACATTAACATTAGCAACGTCAGCAACAACAGAAATGAGACAATACAAGCAACAATACTAACAATGGTAATAAAGCAATGATACTTGGAATAATAATAATAATAATGGAAAGTAAGAGACATTTAATCGTGCAAGGGCACAATAAGTATCGTAACCAAACAGCCCAACGCTCCGCGCCACTTGTCTGAGGAGTTGTATTCAAGGTCCATCAGTTTTGTTTACGTGAATAAACGTAAACAAAGGCCACGCTTCCTGGTGCTTGGAGACCGCCAGGCTGGTCCGACACCAGTTTAGAAACAGGTTAATTATTGTGGGGGGGGGGGGGATTACCTGATTACTTTTTGGGGTGATTCCGGGTGATCAACGTTCGCCGCGGCCCTCTCTCCTGCTAGGGTCACCGACGCTATGTAAATATAGGTATTTGGATGGATACCAAATACGCGCACATAAACAGAGGAGCATCGGCGGCATGAGAGAAGCCGGCAAGCATGAGAATGTAGTTTAAAAACGTCAGTAAAGGCTCTTTCAAAGCACTCTACACAGCCTATGTACGGTCGATACTGCAGTATTCAGCACCAGCCCGGAATCCACGCTTTTGTATAACACACAAAAAAATAGCCAAATTGCAACATTTTGCAACAAGATTATCGGCAGCACTAAGATGGCTATGCTACGGGGATAGTTTGAAGGAACTGAACCTCCCAACCTCTGAGGAGAGAAGCAACAGAGGAGGCATGATCACAATATACATGATACACAGGGAGAAAGACAAGGTGGACAAAGACAGCCACTGTAAATTGAGGCGACGTTGAACAGGACACAGGTGGAACCTGTACACACAAACGAGTCGTATAAAATGTAAGGAAATACTCGTACCCTGTACTGGTAGTCATCAAGTGGAACGAAGAAATCGTCGTGAATCCCGCCTCCATCCACAACTTTAAACCTGATTCGACTATGATTGCAAATCGTATAATAATTAAATTATAAAGCAGCCGATAAAATAAGTCCTGTCTTTATGACACATAAAGAGATGAGGCTCACTTCTCCTCATCCCCTGATACCTAAGCACCCTCTACCAATCCCTGCCCTTCATCCCTCTCTGAACTGAAGGAGCCATCGGTTCGTGCCTCGACACTAATGAACAAGACAGCACGCCCTTGACATCACACGGGACTATTGCATTACATCACACGCTGACATCGTTAGCCGGCCGTTGGTGTATGGCACGCTTTGAGCATTGCTTCGTACTGGGACGGTGAGCATTGCTTGGTACTGGGGCGGTGTGCATTGCTTGGTACTGGGGCGGTGATCATTGCTTCGTACTGGGGCGGTGAGCATTGCTTCGTACTGGGGCGGTGAGCATTGCTTCGTACTGGGGCGGTGAGCATTGCTTCATACTGGGGCGGTGATCATTGCTTTGTACTGGGGCGATGAGCATTGCTTCATGCCGGGACGGTGAACATTGCTTCATACCGGGAGGGTGAGCATTGCTTCATACCGGGAGGGTGAGCATTGCTTCATACCGGGAGGGTGAGCATTGCTTCATACCGGGAGGGTGAGCATTGCTTCATACCGGGAGGATGAGCATGCTCCCCAGCGGGACGGTGAGCATTGCTTCATATTGACACTTCGTATGAACTTCGTTCTTAGTTCTTACTTACGGTATTTCTTCTCCGTCTTCATTGCTAAAGACTCAAGTTCCTTGCAAGAACCGAAAGTTCTCATTGTTCGTTAACAGTAAATCCTCCAGACTTTCCACACTGTTGCTTGAATTTCCTGCTGTGTCGTCGTTACAGGAATGACTTTGTAACGAGATTAATCCTTGTGGGATACAGAGAAGGAATCAATTACAGAAGGATGTGGCTCGACGCGTCTTGCGTCATACCTGCGTGCGCTCCTGCTGGTTTTGTTTAAACAAAGGAGGTTAAAATGAGAGTTATTAAGAAATATAAGCGGTAAGGTGAGACACGTCACGGATATTTGTGCTACAGATATGTAAACAAACTTAGATAATTGATGAGCTTCGTGCTGGTGGAGGTGATGGTGGTGGTAATGGTGGTGATTGTAGTTGTGGTGGTCAAGGTGGTGGTATTGGCGGTGGTGTTGGTAGTAATCTTGGTGATGGTAATTGTAGTTGGTGATGGTGGTTGTAGTAGTACTTGTAGTAGTAGTAGTAGTAGTAGTAGTAGTAGTAGTAGTAGTAGTAGTAGTAGTAGTAGTAGTAGTAGTAGTAGTAGTAGTGGTGGTAGTAGTGGTGGTGGTGGTGTTAGTGTTTACCTACCAATGACTACGGGGAAGTGATAATGTAATTAGTTACGCCCCGCCTACTAGCCTTGTCGTCCTTATTCCGTTATAAATCAACGATCCTCGTGTTCCAAATCGTTATCGAAACTGGCCGTGAAGTTATGAATGGAGGTGGCTTCCACAACTTCCATCAATCCATTCCATCAATCCATTCCACGCCATGTACGAGTATTTCCTTACCTCTATTACTGGCAGATATTTACCCCTCTCAAGTACACTATTTATAAGATATAAAATAAAGTACAAGGCTAATTAATAATTACTTATTTAATAACGAATATATACATAATACTAATATCATGTAAGCACCGATATTACAAATCAATAACTTGCAGAGGACTGATCAGTCAAAACATGTTTGAATCTTCTCTAAACTGGTTGCAAGCACCAAAATACATATATAATTAGCATTATATAATCTGCATGCATTATTAATATAATCTACTTGAAGCACAGTGAGGCCTGAAACAACACGAATAAAATAATATTGGACACAAATGAGTGCATTGAGGGTGTTTTATTATGATTTATACAAGATAACTTCCAGAGACCTGAGTCGTGACCGTGTCTGTTAGTATTTTCTTCCCAATACGATACCACAGATAACCTAAGGCCAGATTCGCGAAGCAGTTACGCAATTACTTACGAACCTGTACATCTTTTCTCAATCTTTTGCGGCTTTGTTTACAATTATTAAACAGTTAATGAGCTCCGAAGCACCAGGAGGCTGTTTATAACAATAACAACAGTTGATTGGGGACGTTTTCATGCTTGTAAACTGTTTAATAAATGTAACCAAAGGCGTCAAAGATTGAGGAGAGATGTACACGTTCGTAAGTACTTGCGTAACTGCTTCGTGAATTTGGCCCCTGATTTTTGGCCTTAGGTAGAGTATACGTCAAAATACGACGTTCTATTAGACGGACGGATTGTCCGTGCAGCCCGTCCTTCTAAGGTTTCGAAACGTCAAGAAACTGTCGTTCTAAAATGTCCTTATCCTAACCTACTAGAGGACCCAAAACAGAAAACGGAACAGCTTGTCACTTTCGCAAGCAGGTACCATTTTCTAGTACGCCGTTTTATGGCCCTAGGCAGAGTATACGTCGAAATACGACGTCCTATTGGGAGGTCGGCTTACACGCGTTGCACCGCCTGGCCATTGGGTGGCGTGTTCTGGTCTCGTTCTTCTTTCGACTACTTACCGCTGTAACGGGCACAGACTGTAGCGGCACAGACTGTAACGGGCGCAGACTGTAACGGGCACAGACTGTAACGGGCACAGACTGTAACAGGAACAGACTGTAGCGGGCACAGACTGTAGCGGGCACAGGCTGTAACGGGCACAGACTGTAGCGGGCACAGACTGTAACGGGCACAGACTGTAACAGGAACAGACTGTAGCGGGCACAGACTGTAACGGGCACAGGCTGTAACGGGCACAGACTGTAGCGGGCACAGACTGTAGCGGGCACAGACTGTAGCGGGCACAGACTGTAGCGGGCACAGGCTGTAACGGGCACAGACTGTAGCGGGCACAGACTGTAACAGGAACAGACTGTAGCGGGCACAGACTGTAACGGGCACAGGCTGTAACGGGCACAGACTGTAGCGGGCACAGACTGTAATAGGAACAGACTGTAGCGGGCACAGACTGTAGCGGGCACAGACTGTAACAGGAACAGACTGTAACGGGCACAGACTGTAGCGGGCACAGACTGTAACAGGAACAGACTGTAGCGGGCACAGACTGTAGCGGGCACAGGCTGTAACGGGCACAGACTGTAGCGGGCACAGACTGTAACAGGCACAGACTGTAACGGGCACAGACTGTAACAGGCACAGACTGTAACGGGCACAGACTGTAACAGGCACAGACTGTAACGGGCACAGATTGTAACAGGCACAGACTGTAGCGGGCACAGACTGTAACGGGCACAGACTGTAACAGGCACAGACTGTAACGAGCCCAGACTGTAACGGGCACAGACTGTAACGAGCACAGACTGCAACGAGCACAGACTGTAACGAGCACAGACTGTAACGGGCACAGACTGTAACGAGTACAGACTGTAACGAGTACAGACTGTAACGAGCATAGACTGTAACGAGCACAGACTGTAACGAGTACAGACTGTAACGAGTACAGATTGTAACGAGTACAGACTGTAACGAGTACAGACTGTAACGGGCACAGACTGTAACGAGCACAGACTGTAACGAGCACAGACTGTAACGAGTACAGACTGTAAAGAGTACAGACTGTAACGAGCACAGACTGTAACGGGCACATACTGTAACATGCACAGACTGTAACATGCACAGACTGTAACATGCACAGACTGTAACATGCACAGACTGTAACATGCACAGACTGTAACATGCACAGACTGTAACATGCACAGACTTGCCTGTAACACATTAGCCCCTGAAGAGAGCTGATTCCTTGCACCGATGAGGGGGGGATTTCCTCTCTTTGCTCATAGCCGCTCATTTGCACCCACAGTGTAGGTCTCCCTTTGGTGTGGAAGATCGACGTAGCGCTCAATCTAATCCACAGCGCACAGGGCATAGTTCGGTCACACACCGAAACTACTACGTTGCTACAACGTTCGAACAAGTTTTAACACCTCCTAACCAGTTATAACAACCAATATAGCCAGTTGTAACAACGTTCTAATACGTCATAAACACGTTAAGCCAAGATGTAACAACTTTATTACAAGTTGTAACAAGCGGAAAATAGAGACAGTTACGGTTTGTGTTTCCAGGGTAGGTTCTTGGACCCAATGAGAGGGAGATCTTTCTGTCACTCGCCTCCCCCAATATGTGAAGGGGAATTCCGTAATAAACTACATTAAACTAATAATCTTATTTGCTGGACGGTAGAGCGACGGTTTCACTTCATGCAGGTCGGCGTTCAATTCCCGACCGTCCAAGTGGCTGGGCACCAATCCTTCCCCCACCCACTGTCCCATTCCAAATACTTATCCTGACCCCCTTTCAAGTGCTATATAATAGTAATAGATTGGCGCTTTCCCTTGATAATTCCCTTCCTTTCTTATTCCCTATATTATAGGCGATGAACATACACACAAACCATGCAACTGACTTTTCAAGGCTGCAACTTAGCTAAACGATAATTGGAGTTACATTTCTGAGTCCATAATGTGCTCTTAAATACACAGAGCTTTCAGAGATACAGTTTTATTTTACATTTATGGGAATATTGGTCAAAACTGTGCTACATACTTGATCCACGATGGATATCTCTCTCTCTCTCTCTCTCATTTAATTCGTCCTGTATCCTAAAATCTACAATATCCAGACCCGTTTAATAGTCCCTCTGGGCGCTATATTTATCCTCATTTCGTAATCAGTTATGATACATGGATAAAGCTCTGGAGAGCAGAGCCAATACGAGCAGTCAAACACAATCACGGATTACTGAACAAACAGGGTGACGTGGCCGAGAACCAGCCCACCGGTTTTTAGCCTCTACGCTACTCTGACATTGAGGCTATTTTTTTTTTATTTTTTTTTACCCAGGACACCAGTATCATTGTACACTGTCACGACATGCCTGATAACGCACTTATTTTACTAACGACATGCTGTGTGTGTGTTTGGGGGGGAGGGGGGGTTGGGGGTTAGTTAGAATTGTTTGGCGTCGTTGTTATCATCGTTCCATGTTGCTCTGAAGAGCTTTTACGTCAAGTCGACGCGATGGGCGACGTCTCGCGATCACCTGTGAGATATTTTCGCTGGTTTTTAAGGACGTCTTAATCGGAATTCGTCAGCTAATTCCTAACGTGGTCTCGGCCATGTTGCGTAAATTGACGCTCTTTCTCTCTTTCTCTTTGCGTAATAAACTTCAACGTATTTGGTAGTGGTGGTGGTGCCTTACCTTGCGATGATTACGGGGCTCAATGTACCCGCGGCCCGGTCCCTTACCAGGCTTCCTAAGCCTTGTTGAAACTTGTGCCCTGGGTCTGAGAGAAGCAAAGTGGGGGGGGGGGGGAATGTGGCAGTACAGGAGAAAGATTATCATTGGTGGATCATAACATGCACTTACACACACACACACACACACACACACACACACACACACACCACACACACACACACACACACACACACACACACACACACACACACACCACATACACAGCTTCAAGTGAAGATATGATAGAGCCCAGTAGGCTCAGGAACCTGTACATTAGTTGATTGACAGTTGAAAGGCGGGACCAAAGAGCCAGAGCTCAACCCCCGCCAGCACAACTAGGTAAGTAAGTACACACACACACACACACACACACACACACACACACACACACACACACACACACGCACACACACACACACACACACACACACACACACACACACACACACACACCAGTTGATTGACAGTTGAGAGGCGGGACAAAAGAGCCAGAGCTCAACCCCCGCAAGCACAACTAGGTAAGTACACACACACACCATTCTAAAAAAGTATATATGGTAGCTTTTCAGGAACATAAACCTCCGGAGAGCAATATACAACCAACATAAGACCAACTCAAGAGAATGCAACACTGTGTGAAATCCACATCCAAAAACAACAACAAAAATGCAACAGAAATAAAGATGAATGAGACAAGACTCGTCACATGATCAAAAATAAGTAGCGGCAAGAGCAGAGGCCGCGTGAAAGAGCTAGAGCCCGATACAGCGCCGGAGAAGCTTCTGGTAAACCTCTCTTCATGTTAAGAGCCACAAGTCAATGGATCAGTGACACAATAGTCAAATAAGCAGCTGGTGACAGGTTGAACAACTCAGCGGGTTTTCTTCCTATTGGGGAGTGTTGCACATGTCACTATGGCGGTGTCCACTCACAATATGAGTGGCACTGCCCAATAAACTCGCCCCTCGGGGCAAACTTTAAAAATTTAAAGCCGCTTCAAAAGTAAATTCGACGAGAAACATGTAGAAAATAATTACATAAACGGACTCGGAGATGGACAGGCGGGGGGCCAAGAGACAGACCTATTTCCTCGACCCTGTGAACAGATTGATGATTGATGAAGATTAAGCCACCCAAAAGGTGGCACGGGCATGAATAGCCCATAAGTGGTGGCCCTTTTGAGCCATTACCAGTATCAAGACCTGATACTGGTGATCTGTGGAGGTGCGAGAGGACCCTGCGTGACGGGAGATGTCTCGCGTGTGCCTGTGAACACATCAAGGGTGGGTACATCTAGGAGAGTACGAGAGTGAGGCACGGGGTCGAGGCTCCACTAGTGAGTGCCCGTGACCCCTCACTGCCCTCGGCATCTGATCAGTGGCCTGGTCAGTTCAGCTCCTCAAGAGTGCAGGTTGGGGGAGTAGCTTCCACGGCTGGCACTAAGTATGAAGGCACCCGCTACTATCGCAGTGCCACCTGATAGTGCCGCAGCCAGGCAAAACATTTAACATGCGTGGAACCAGAATAACAACAGCAATGGAAAGTGGATGTAATTGCGTGTAAAATGAATATTTTGCAAAAATCTTTGCAAAATGGGTAAAAAAACTGAATGATCCTTTAGATTGTCATGGCTGGAAGGTGATCTAAATGCTTAGCTCCACCTCCTTAGTTGATTCGTCTGTGTGAAATGTATGCACGTTATACACAAATGTCATTTACTGAGGTACATACAACTGCCGCTGAGATTAATACACCGGCCACTAAGGTTGATACAACAGCTTCTAATGATACCATGAAGTTAAATTATCAAATTAAACTAATTATACCATGAAGTTAAATTTGCATGACCACAGTATTTTAGCTAAGTAAGTCCAAAGTATTGATCAACACCGTGCTGAACACACAGCTTATGTGATATTGATCTGATATCAGTAAGATATTAAATGCTTGTCAAGAAGTCACTTGTTTGTGACACTTATTCCTTAATGATTTTAAATTGCCAGCTGGAGTCTCCCTGCTTTATTGACCAGTTGCTTTATCCCGTTCTGCAGATGTGCTACACAATTATGCACATCACTCATTCTTAAGGAATTTCCTTGAGTACTTTCGTATATTAATACATCTTCACTCCTTCTGAAGATGTATTAATATACGAAAGTACTCAAGGAAATTCCTGTTTCAGTTTTCCTCCGTGGTCTGACACTGTCACATTTTTAAATCACGTGTTTATTTATTTTGGTAGCAGTCTTTCCTGTAGACATATATTATTAAATATGACCGAAAAAGTAAGATTAATAATTCTAACACGAATTTTCTCAATGTTTCTTATATTCTTTTTCACTGTTGATAGTAACTGAAAAATCAATTCTCCAAAATTCATTTTTATTTCTAGTCTGACGCGACACTTGAACGCGTTTCGTAAAACTTATTACATTTTCAAAGACTTTAGTTTACACACACACAACTATAACTGAACAGAGTTTTAAAACAGCTTCGATTTTACACCTGCATTTGGGTGAGGTGATATGTTACAACAGTTTTGGATGAGGTGAAAACACAGAACACGAAACAATGGGTATAATATTTTGTAAGTTAAAGGGAAGAATGGAAGTAACTGCAAAGGGCCTATTGGCCCATATTTCTTGATGCTTCTATATTGGTGAGGAGTCTTGAAGTGGGTAGAATATAGTTGTGCATTAATTGGCTGTTGATTGCTGGTGTCAACTTCTTAATGTGTAGTGCCTCGCAGATATCTAGCCGCCTGCTATCGCTGTATCTATCGATGATTTCCGTGTTTTTTGTTAAGACTTCTCTGGTGATGGTCTGGTTGTGGGAAGAGATTATATGTTCCTTAATGGAACCCTGTTGCTTATGCATCGTTAAACGCCTGGAAAGAGATGTTGTCTTGCCTATATACTGAATTCTTTGAGGCTTAAAGTCCCAAGAGGGCATTTGAAGACATAGACGACACTGGTTTCTTTTAAAGCGTTCTGCTTTGTGTCTGGAGAGTTTCTCATGAGTAAGTTGGCAGTTTTCTTGGTTTTATAGTAGATCATCAATTGTATCTTCTGATTTTTGTCTGTAGGGATAACGTTTCTATTAACAATATCTTTCAGGACCCTTTCCTCCGTTTTATGAGCTGTGGGAAAAAGTTCCCGTAAAATAGTCTAATATATATATATATATATATATATATATATATATATATATATATATATATGTCGTACCTAGTAGCCAGAACGCACTTCTCAGCCTACTATGCAAGGCCCGATTTGCCTAATAAGCCAAGTTTTCATGAATTAATTGTTTTTCGACTACCTAACCTTCCTAACCTAACCTAACCTAACTTTTCGGCTACCTAACCTAACCTAACCTATAAAGATAGGTTAGGTTAGGTTAGGTAGGGTTGGTTAGGTTCGGTCATATATCTACGTTATTTTAACTCCAATAAAAAAAATTGACCTCGTAAGTAATGAAATGGGTAGCTTTATCATTTCATAAGAAAAAAATTAGAGAAAATATATTAATTCAGGAAAACTTGGCTTATTAGGCAAATCGGGCCTTGCATAGTAGGCCAAAAAGTGAGTTCTGGCTACTAGGTACGACATATATATATATATATATATATATATATATATATATATATATATATATATATATATATATATATATATGTATATATATTATGTATATATATATGTATATATATATATATATATTATTATGTATATATATATATATATATATATATATATATTATATATATATATATATATATATATATATATAATATATATGTATGTATGTATGTAACGCAGTTCTATTATCGTTCCAATAACTAAAAACGTAAATTTGTTGCTGGGCCTTATCACACTGGCACTAACAGTCGCACTTCGTTAGTGTGTTATTTTTATCATTATCTCGAGTATGTCTCGAATAAATGGTTTTTATTTTATTTTGAATTGGGGGAAAGAGTGTTAGCCTGTTGGTGTGTACTCACCTATTTGTGCTTGCGGGGGTTGAGCTCTAGTTCTTTGGTCCCGCCACTCAAACGTCAATCAACAGGTGTACAGGTTCCTGAGCCTATTGGGCTCTATCATATCTACACTTGAAACTGTGTATGGAGTCAGCCTCCACCACATCACTTCCTAATGCATTCCATTTGTCAACCACTATGACACTAATAAAGTTCCTTCTAATATCTCTGTGGCTCATTTGGGCACTCAGTTTCCACCTGTGTCCCCTAGTGCGTGTGCTCCTTGTGTTAAATAGCCCGTCTTTGTCTACCCTGTTGATTCCCCTGAGAATCTTGAATGTGGTGATCATGTCTCCCTAACTCTTCTGTCTTCCAGCGACGTGAGGTTTAATTCCCGTAGTCTCTCCTCGTAGCTCATACCTCTCAGCTAGGGTACTAGTCTGGTGGCAAACCTTTGAACCTTTTCCAGTTTAGTCTTATCCTTGACTAGATATGGACTTCATGCTGGGGCTGCATACTCCAGGATTGGCCTGACATATGTGGTATACAAAGTTCTGAATAATTCCTTACACACGTTTCTAAATGCCGTTCTTATGTTGGCTAGCCTGGCATATGCCGCTGATGTTATCCTCCTGATATGGGCGGTAGGGGACAGAACTGCCGTGATATCAACTCCCAAGTCTTTTTCTCTCTCTGACTCTTGAAGAATTCCATCTCCCAGATGATACCTTCTATCTGGCCTCTTGCTCCCTACACTTATCTTCATTTCATTACATTTGCTTGGGTTAAACTCTAACAACCATTTGTTCGACCATTTCTTCAGCTTGTCTAGGTCACCTTGAAGCCTCAAGCAGTCCTCCTCTGTCTTAATCCTCATAATTTTGGCATCGTACGCAAACATTGAAAGAAAAGAGTCTATACCCTCCGGGAGATCATTTACATATATCAGAAACAGGATTGGACCGAGTACAGAGCCCTGTGGGACTTCACTGGTGATTTCACGCCAATCTGAGGTCTCACTCCTCACCGTAACTCTTTGCTTCCTACTGCTTAGGTACTCTCTTTTCCATTGGAGCACCTTACCAGCTACTCCTGCCTGTCTCTCCAGCTTATGTACAGGCCTCTTATGCGGTACTGTGTCAAAGGCTTTCCGATAATCCAAGAAAATGCAGTCCGACACACACACACACACACACACACACACACACACACACACACACACACACACACCACACACACACACACCACACACACACACACACAGAAAAAACCTAGTAACACATCTGGAGAGAAGGGACTTCGTGACAAATCGCCAACATGGGTTCAGGGAGGGTAAATCTTGCCTGACTGGCTTAATAGAATTCTACGACCAGGTGACAAAGATTAAGCAAGAAAGAGAAGGCTA
>WNGS01004374.1:13044328-13068629 GCA_020271785.1 Procambarus virginalis
CACTCAATAAACAATCAAAAACTTCAAGAACAATAAACAGTTCACGGTGAGAATCACTGAACACAACAGTATATGTAAAACACTACACTACAGTAACGTTGTTATCTTTTGTTAACGTCGAAGAAAGATTCCCAATTGCGTGTTGTATAACAACGAGAGAGTAAATAACAGATGAATATCATCCACGTAACATTCAGGGACAAATGGAAGCTTTGTACACATCCCAAGAAAAAAATATATGTATATATATATACTATTTATATGCTTAAATAAATTATTGGACTTTGGATTCCTTTTTTAATATTTTTAGATGAATATTTTCGCCATAGAAGTGAATTCACTGATATTGAACTATAGCACAGTAAACTACATCCAGTGATCAAATGCTGAAGTTTGACCGATGACCGACCGATGGAACATTTAGGATATACGCTATTAATATCAGCATCACTCAGGATTATATATATATATTGCATGTCGGGCTATACCGGGAATGGCTGGAAGGATATCAGACCCTACGTATTCACACTGAGGAGACTGGCTCAGGGACGGCGAGGAGCGCTCGAGTATTATTTCCTGACCAACTTCTTTGGAGACATTCGGAAAATGGGGCGGTGACATGAGCTGCAGGTGAAGGTGGTCCTGGAGGCCAGGACGTGGGAGTGTTCCTGCTTGAAGTGGAGGTTGACTGGCGGAGATAGAGGGAGGGAGGAGGAGGAGGAGGGTGACTGGCAGGGAGAGACAGGACCAGATGGGCTGGCAAGGACAGAGGGAGGCTAGGCTGAGAAGGCAGGATGGCAGAGGAGGCTGGAGAAGCATGCGAAGGCAGAAGATCACCGAGATGTACTGCGCCTCTTGGAATGGCAGAACCCCCCTAATGCGAGTGCTGAGGAGCAAAGACGAGGAAGACTGTGTGTGTGGGGAGCAGCAGAACCAGGAGACCTACTGAGTTTCCGCCTCGTTTTCCACGTCGAGCTCTTCCTCCTCTTCATGCTCGAGTACGAGGCCCTCCTCCTCACCTCTTCTCTTCGCCTTTCTCTCTCCTCCTTCGCCGCCTTCGTCTTCTTGCTGCTGCCGTTTGTGCTTTGTTCTTCGGTTCTGAAACCAAACTTTGACCTGCAGAAAGAGAGAGAAAATGCGGTAGGATTTTCGAGTTTAATTTCGGAACTCTACAATACATTCACGGACTACATTGGGAATGGGAAATTGGAAGGAACCAAGCCATAAAATAAGTGGTTATCAGATCCTGCATCATGTATGTATTTAACTAAATAAAAGAAAAAAAAAAAAAAAAAAACAAAAAATTTAAAAAAAAAAAAAAAATAAAAAAAAATTAGAAAAAACAAAAAAAAAAAAAAAAAACAAAAATCAAAAAAAACGAAAAAAAAAAAAAAAAAAAAAAAAAAAAAAATAACAAAACGGCAAACAAAAAAAAAAATAAGAAAAATACTAAAAAAAAAGAAAAAAAAAAAAAAAAAAAAAAAAAAAAAAAAAAATAAAAAAACAATAAACCAACAAAACGAGAAAAACCCAAAAAAAAAAAAATAAAAAAGAAAAAAAAAAAAAAAAATAAATAAATATATTTATTATCTTTTATCTATTCTGTATATTATTATGTATTACTTTATTATTATATTAGTTTATAGCATATTATTCATATTATAGTTATTTTATTAGCTCTGCGCCGCGATCACTCCTTTAACGCGTCCCCAGATTATTTATCGCCTCACCTGCAACATCATTTAGTAATTTCTTATTTGAGAGGATATAAGAGAGAGCAGGACCCCAAGTCCGTGTATCCTATAGAGCTATAAAATGGTAATGCAATGTTTCACTGGCCAGGATATGCCTGTGTTTTAGATGTTCTGATAACTTTTCAAAAACTCGGAATAAATTCTGTCAACATTGTGAAGAGATACTGCATTCTCCTGAACACATATAGTAGAATGACCCATACTAACTCAATGATTATCACAAGAGCTTAACATATCCTGTGATCTACTGTAGTTATGCGCCCTCCCGGGCGATCGAATGGATTCGATTTCTGATGACAGTGCTCCTTGAAACCCCGTCTATGTATAACCAACTAAAATGTCAACTGTTGTGATCTTTGGTGAATAGCCACTTTTGGTCTAGAAAATTGAAAGAAGAAAGCATTGCAGTATTGGCCTATTGCACATTGGCGAGGCAGTGACTCACGAAAGATCAGGTTCCCGTACGTATGAGGCCAGGACTCAATCCGAACCGCCCACCAGCACCTCACCTTCCCCCAAGTACAATTTGAAACTATGTTTTGAAACCCCCATCCCCACACAAAGTATCAACTCCGACTATGACCACTGCACTAGCTAGGTCCATCCCCCCATTTTAGCCACATACCACTGCAGCGAAAGGCTCACATACCCCCCCTAGTTGCCCATCCTGCATGCCCATCTTCCCCCACCCTCCACCACTCCTTCCCCCTTACAACACCTCCCCGACCACACCACCCACCCAAGACTCCAAGACCCCCAACCGTCTTCTGCCCCCCACACACCGTCCCCCCGCCCCACCCCAGACTAGCTCCGACCACACTTGCTTTATCCATGTCTTTTCCTTTGCCCTCCAACGGGCACCCCACCCGCCTTTTACCCCCACGCCCACGCGCCTGTTAACCCCCACCCCACAACTCCGTTCTACATAAGAAAATCAGAAGCATCAATAACACCAAACACCCTATTATTGTGTGGAGTCAATCAGAGGGACAGTAAGTAAAGTGAACTGTGGTTAAAAAAACAAGTGCTTAGGGAAAATTAGATAGATATATAGTCTTATAATAAGAATGGTATAGGTAATAGATATAGATATTAGATAGTACAGGTGAGATAAGAACCTCACAAGGTCTTCCTCTGAATACTCTTTTTTTTCTTCTCCAGAGCTATGGGTCCACTACAATTGCGAGCAGGTGGTACCCTCCAAACTTTTAATATTTATATATATATATATATATATATATATATAATATATATATTATATATATATAATATATATAAAGAGAGAGAGAGAGAGTAGAGGAGAAGCTGGCACGGGAGAGAGGAGGGAAGAGAGCAGAGAGAGAGAGAGAGCTGAGAGAGCAGAGAGGAGAGAGAGGAATGAGAGAAAGAATGAATGAGAGAGAAATAATGAAAGAGAGAGAGAGAGGAGAGAGAGAGAGAGAGAGAGAGAGAGATATTTTAGGTAGAAACGGATAACACAGGTTAGGACAGTGAGGTTAGGAAAGGTTCAGTTTGTCTGAAGAGTAGTGATGATGGTGACAAGTTGTACTTTCTCGGGTTTTAGACAATTACTCAGGAAAGCATGACTTTGTTCCTCCATTATACGCCAGCATCACAAGATGCCTCTCCCTCCCTCTCTCCTTCTATCCCTCCCTCCCTCTCCTCCTTCTCTTCCTCCCTTCCTCCCTACCTCTCTCTCTCTCTCTCTCCCTCCCTTTCTCCCTCCATCTGGAATCGCTGGCACTCCGCTCTGTCACCAGCTGCCATAACCGAAATAAGTCTGTTTAAAACTGAATTCAAAAAGTTTATTCATAAATGTCTGTTTAGAACATTCATAATTGGGTTAGTTTTACGTAAGGTTTACAGGACCCCCCCACCGGAATAATTTACCCAAAAAAGCCCTAATCAAAATTGCACGGCATTAAGCGTGGTCGTTGGTACGACCACGCACGAAACGCTGTGCGTGTTAGTGGCTTTGATAAAACAGACCAATCTTATGTAATCTCACCAACCCATATTGTACCTTCGTGTAAATGAAGTTTATTATTATTATTATTATTTTGCTTATTATTATTATTATAGAGTAGGGGAGGGAGGCGGTTTGGGTTTAGAAGGCCGCAGGAACGCTAAGGGAGGGGAAGAGGTTATGGATGGGCTGGAAGGTTGTAGGGGAGATGTGGGTGTATGGGCCTTTTCCACTACCGACCACAGGAAAAAAGGGGGTATTGGGCGCATAATACAAGAAAAGAATTTGAAGTGGTAAGGGCGGAGGAAGAAGAAGAAGGTTTGGGTGTTCTTAGTAAATAGTGAAGAGCAATTTTAAAGAATCCATATAATAATAATAAAGAACGCCAAAACATATTAAAGAACATAATTGTAATATGAAATAATATAAATATAACCATATTAATATTTAAATAAATTATAAACATACATTAATATACATATAATATATCTAATAGTATATCTAGTCCTGGGGAAGATGAGGGTAAAGTTGCATATGGACTCACCGAGATGTGCTTGCAAGGGGGTTGAGCTCTGGCTCTTTGGTCCTGGTGAATAAATTCCTGAGCCTACTGGGCTCTATCATATCTACATTTGACACTGTGTATGGAGTCAGCCTCCACCACATCACTTCCTAGTGCATTCCATTTATTAACTACTCTGATGCTGAAAAAGTTCTTTCTAATGTCTCTGTGGCTGTGTGCCCCCACACGCAGCTGATCTCCAAGGTAAGCTGTCATTTCTGCACATTCAATTATTCATATTTTCTTATAAAAGTTATGATATATATATATATATATATATATATATATATATATATATATATATATATATATATATATATATATATATATATATATATATATGATGGATACTGGTATGCATTGGCTTGGCAGTTCAGAGTTGTTGACGCGTGTTAGAATCTACCAAATAGAGTCGTGGAGTCGTGTACCTCGAACTGTTTTAAGGAAAAGTTGGACAGGTGCAGGAGTAAAAATAGTTGGGTGTAAACAGGACTGGCCTGGCCAAGGAGCCCCTCTGCAGTGTTCTTGGGGCAGCCAGCTTTCTTAGATACGGTGTATGCCATTGACGCTTTGGATCGTGGTTACTCAGCCTAGAACACTTCCGTCTTTTGGCATTTATGCTGATAATATTTTTGCCAAAACGTCTTCTACTCTAATTTGACCGACGTACCCCCCTAACACTTCCGGAAGTAAAGTGTCCTCATTTTTCACAATAACACAAACCCACCTCTGATTTGACTATGCCACCAATTACACTCTCAACCACCACCCCTGATTTGACTATGCCACCAATTACATTCTCCCCCACCACCCCTGATTTGACTGTCCCTTCACACTCAACCAAATGATATGAAATTCTCCGCTATTTCTTTCTAAAATTAATTGGATTGCATTTTCAAATATTTTTGACTTGGAGATTGAAAAGCATGTACATTATCACCCAGTAATGCTCCAACACGTTGCTCGTGTTCGAAACTGATATTAAATACATTTTTCACAAGCTTATTACGACGAAAACATAATGGTTCTCTCGGAACGTTGATCAACTGGTGGGATAGAGATTGGTTCATATAAAAAAGTGATTGAGATTACGGTCTGCTCAGGCATCCATTGACTTAGTTAGCAGGTTAATAGATGTGCCTGTGGTAGCAGAGCAGGTGTTTAGCAGTGTTGCAGGAAGACAGGTGTAGCAGCAACGGTTTGCGGCGAGGTAGGCGATGCAGCGTGGTATGTTTGTGTTGGCAGCGTCATAGCATTTACTCACAACATATGAAATAACGTGAAATTAGGGTGAAGAAAAGGTTGACGGGAGTGAGGTGAAGGAGAGGAATTGACTTGAGTCGGCTAAGATGCCGGAAGGACGGGTGATAGACACAGCTCCGCTCCTGCGCCAGGTAAGTCCACTACGGCTCACCATAGCCTGTGCTACTTGCTCCGCTCCTGTGCCAGGTAAGTCCACTACGGCTCACCATAACCCGTGCTACTTGCCTCGCTCCTGTGCCAGGTAAGTCCACTACGGCTCACCATAGCCCGTGCTACTTGGAACTTTTGTTCTGAGTAGCTGAATCTATAACAACAACAACAACAACAACAGCCGGAAGAAACTGCTGAGTAAATGTATTGTTCTCAGGGTACTGGGGGCGCCACGATGCTAACTGGGTATTCGAGCGCATTTTAATTTTGCCTAAAAGCTGCTACCGTTACATTACGTCATCACAAGACACCGCCGATGTCTCTTCGTGTTTTGATCACGTTCCTTCCCCACGAAATGTATCATGTGTATACGAATATCTTCGTTCCTTTGAACAACGATATATGATCGAATGGATATGTTTATCCTGAACTGTCAATAACCATCACAGTGACACATTTACGTCTATCTCCGCTCGCGAGCAGCCAAGACCTGTCGCACGATAACCTTCCTTCCGTTAGATCCTCGCGTACGTTCCAGCATACCTGGCGGTCACTGGAATTGCCTCGTCGTCGGCATGGACGACGATGAAGGTATACCTTATACCTCCTCCAGACCCACATGTCTCGCCGCCCCTCCCTCTCTCTCTCTCTCTCAAGTGACCGCTTACCGCTACCGGCTCATTAATCAGGTAATGCTGACCTGTGGATACCTGATAAGCACTGCTCGCTGGAGGCCGGATCTGGTCTTACATACCTGGTCACGGGCTGTATACGCTGCTGCCTTATTTGGGGGTGCGCTCGGAATCTTTCCAGCCAGCCCCGCTCCCCCCCTCCATCCCCTCCCTGGATGCTTCTGGACGCCTCCTGGATCCTTCTGAGATCTCCCTTGGCTACTCTGAATATCTGTGGAATCTCCATGGACTACTGTGGACTATTCTTTGGCTTCTCAAGAAACTCTCTGGACTTCTCTGTAGTCTCACTAGACTCCGTTGGCTCCTCTGGACTTTTCTGGACTCTCCTTGTACTATTCCAGATCTCAGGATTCTGCTTGCTTTCCGAGTGTTCTTGGTTCACTTCACATGCTTACTGGTTCTCAACTAATCGAACACAGTTCCTCCCCCCTCCCACACCACCACCCCTCGAGCTGTCAACCAAAGAACGCCTTTGGTAAGGCCAAATCTGACTTCGTCTGACAGCTAATGATAGATCGTAACTGTGTTCAGCTGTCAAAATGTCCTCCCCCTCCCCCCACTACCTCAAATGAAGCTTTAAACATATATGCTAGAGAGTCATAGAAAACCTTGACAAGATTATTCTAAAGAACTTAAAAGACAAGTTTAGCTGAGGTGGATGATTGCCTTGTCCACGACTCCTCCGCCGCTAGGGACGGAAGCCCCGCTGAAGGTGAAGATTTTCTCCGGGCCTTTCAATCGTTTCATGTTCGTTAATAACAAAAATGATTACTGACACACGTGGGGTAAACACACTCACAGGATGCCAGCCACCGGCTCGAGGACCCCAACAAACGCTGGAAAAACTGAAGGAATGTCGCAGGTTTCCAGAGCGTGAGCGGGGCCCCTTCAGCCGTCCTCCCTGAGAGCTTCCACCATTAATCTGTCCAAACAAACGTCACCGCTGTTCTGCTCACTGGGTAATCGGTGTCATCAGAGTCCACCACCGCAATCCGCCCCCCCCACCCACCCCAGAGGTCCTCTGTCCGCCCACCCCCTAGGTCGTCTATCCACCCACCCCCTAGGTCGTCTATCCACCAACCCACTAGCTCTTCCGTCCACCCACCCACGAGTTCTTCCGTCCACCCACCCACGAGTTCTTCCCACCCACCCCGAAACGGATCTCCTACCTCCTTAATTTCATACACAATTTTTGTTTTATACAGAAGGCAAATTGGGGGCTCAGATTACATGGCAATCATAACTGAACGTTCAATGTATCTATGCCTAAAATGTAAGCTTGATTTAGACTGCTATAACCCAGCCTGTACTCTAATGATTGATGCAAGTATTTGCGGATAAAGTTTCTGATTCTGACAATGACAATGCCTACGTCCTATGCTAATGCAATGCTAAAGTGCAGTTTCGTAGCAATTCAACTGCAGGAAGTGACACTCTTATTCACTCGTATACAACTATACTCTCAGATTTATGTCATTCAAATCTAAAATTTTCAAATCTAAACACATAGTTTCGATTTCTGGGTTGAATATATATTTTTAGTTCCCTTTCCAGGCTACTATTATGTATAATTTTCATCAGTATAAACTTTCATCATATCTCCCTCACTCTACGCTTCCGTCATATCTCTCTACTCTATCTACTTTGTTTTTAACACATTTACATTTATACAGCTACACTAGACCTACATGAAGAGTTGTATGCCATTGACGCTTCCGATCGTGGTTACTCAGCCTAGAACACTTCCGTCTTTTGGCATTTCTGCTGATAATATTTTTGCCAAAACGTCTATAGGATGGGTATGAGATGCACGACCCTGTTATCAGTAATTCGCACTGGCAAATTTTGGATGCATTATGAGAATGTGAAGAACACGAGAGTGAATAAAGAAGCAATGATACTAAAAAGTTCCCCGATTCGCTGGAAGCATGGTAAGCCAGTCATACGCCCTGGAAACACAAACCGTAACTGTCTCTATTTTCCGTCTATGTCTCTATTTCTATGTCTCTATTCTTTCCGTCTTTGTCTCTATTTTACAGGAGCGTATGATCAGTATCCTGTTCTGGCGAACTGTGGGTGTATTATAAGGATATCCTCAAGAACACGAGAGTTAATAAAGGGATTGCAAAGCTCCAGGTACTTCATGCCGGGGAGTCCGAAAAGTCTAATAACTGAGCATTCAGTAAAGTAGTGAGCGAGATCACGACCCAGTTCCTGCTCACAGAGTTTGCACCTGGAGTGTTCAGGACTGGGGAGATTCGTCTCCTGTAGCCACCTGCCACAGGTAACGGTAGCCGAACCTAACTCTGGCATCAGGTAGTCCAGTTTGATGGTCGTTTTGTGCTGTCCATATAAATATGTTTCGGATCTAAACAAATCATAGCTTTTTATACTAGTACTTTCAGGCTTTTGGGAGTCAATAATTTCTCTCCTATCAGACCTGAGAATTTGAAACAGTATAGTTTTAACAACAGTGATGGGGATACATCTTTTAATTGTTGCACGCTAATTTGGCTGCAATGTTAGCATCATTATGATCGGCTATATTTATGTGAAATTGTATCCACACAAAAGAGATTCGAGACTCTTTCTTCCCAGCAGCGATCAGGTTATTTATAATTACCATTATGAGGTTCTGAGTGCTGATCTTGAAATTTTCAAGTGCTTGAAGAGGAAACTTTAAATCACTGAAAAATATTCCTCTTCCTGTGTTTTTTAATTATACTGATAGCTAGTTGCCTCACAATTACCTGTCAGTTGTTTACCCTGACACATCGTGCGTAGGTATTATTTATGTAAAGCCTACCAGCTGCTGCAGCCCCCTCCCTCCCCTCTCTTTAGGCTTCCATCATATCTCCTTTCACTCTTCGCTTTCCTCCATTCTTCCTGTTTCTCTCCGTCCCTTCGACGCTCATTCTCTCCACCTCTAATCGCCCTCTGGTCTGCATCCCTCTTCTCCTTTGCTCTCTCCATCACTCCTCATCCTCCACAGCGTGCCTTCTGCCCCTGTCAAGTCTGGAAGTGATAAAAAGGAGAGAAAACGCCGTAATGTTTTGTGGTGGAGATAGGGATCAGAGCCACTGGTAACGTCTGTCCTCCATCCTCACACACATTTATCAACTAATGAAGAAAATGGATGGCTTGGTGAGGACAATATCTGAACTTTTCATTCGAGGGAGTGGTGTGGGGGGAGCTAGTTATATTTGTTTTCGTTCTATACTTCAAACGTACAGCATTTAGCAAGGCCCAATTAAATGGGGTCTTGGAAAAAAAATATTTATGATTCGTTCCCTCTTCTCAGGAAAGGGGAAATATTTGTGCGATTTGAATGGAAAACTGCATGGAAGGCGTGTGTGTGTGTAGGTCGTGGTGAGGCGGTGAGAGAAGGGAGGTGATGGGGGGAACAAGCTACGGAAAATAGGTAGCTCACCTACACAAGCCACCAGTCGGTACATACCATTTGATTTCAATTACAGTACTGATATTTTCTGGTATGTTTCTATTCATTGTTTATGCTATAATTTTATGAAAATTTATATTTGACAAAATGTACAAGTGCTGTAACTTTCCTATGAGATTATTGAGATTATTGATTAGCAGAAGCATTCATCATTAAACACTCTCATCCAGTTATCAACAGACGGCTTACATCCTACCGTCTACAAGATCAAGAGAGAATTGACAGTTTACATTTAATTTACCTTCCAGCTGACAATTAAGAATGCAGGATCAGAATGTTTGGTCCCATCTCTGCTCTCATCACACCAACATGAAATATCTGGCTGCTTATCCTTTTTTTTCACGTTTCCTCTGCTTCTTAGAATGATCAGAGGTACCTTAGCAAAATGCATCAGACCAACTTAAAGGGTAAAATTATATTTGAGAATTAATTTTTCAACTTTATGCCAAAAGAATAAGAAGACCCTTAGAAAATAGAAAAGATTCGTACTAGAATCTTTGATCTACATTAAATTGATTGACAGTAGCATTCAATATTGCATATAATAATATCAACAGATATTGCTTCAAATTGTGTACTGTATTTACATTCAAATTATCTGTCTGTCCACAGTTGAAGGCCATACCCAAATTATCAAGGGGGAAAGTCTGGGGTGCCGGAGGGACATAGGCTGGTCGGGGAGCCCCTAAGTTAAATGCTTAAGAAATATTAGCCTAAAACCCTATCTCAGTATCAGATTTTCATGGTCAGAAATGAAATCGGGTGCGTGAGAAACGTAGAGTTTACCGTTAAACTTTTATGAGCAGCATCCAGAGCTTGCCAGTAGAGACAATTGATTACATGACTATATATAATATATATATATATATATATATATATATATATAATATATATATATATATATATATATATATATATATATATATATATATATATATATATATATATAATATATACATACTATATATGTAATATATAGTATGTATACTATATATGTAATATACAGTATGTTATATATATTTGAATCAATATATTAATAAATCTAAATTCTAAAAGAGATATATTAAAATGAATAGCAATTCTGGCAACTTATTCTGTCTTTAATTGGTGATTTTAATTGATATTAACCGAGAGTGTATCTTTGTCAAGCGACAGGGGTCAGACCGGCCACCTCACGCCATTTGTCAAAGCCAGTTAACCAAAATTAACATTGGTAACACGCGATTCACCCGTCTTGTGATCAACTAGGAAGGGCAACCCGTCCTCAGTCCAAGTCCATTCCATCCAGCGGTCGACCCCAAATATGTATTCAACAATTTTAACATGCTGTTCATTCAAAATAAAATGTTCTCAAACGTAAGTTAATAGTATTATATATTAGAATATTGGGCATATTTAGGCAATGGTTAGGTTAGGTGTTTAAGTTCTGTTGGCGATTATTTGTATTTGTAGTTCGTGGGTGAAGCATTTATAGCGTTGTGGTTCGAACAAAATCGTCAGTGAAGCATTTGTTCCGGAAGTGTTCGAACGAATCAGTTGTGAGTCGTGTGTAAACCGTTTTTCATTCATAAACACCTGGGGGGTTTGGCGGGTGGATGGAATCGCTTTTGTGTCTTTGTTTGAAGGACGAGCTAGTATTTGTAGCACGTGGATGAAGCATTTAACGTGTTTGGTTCGAACAAAATCGTCAGTGAAGCATTTGTTCCGGAAGTTTTCGGACGTTATCCAGCCCGTCCTCCAAACAAAGATCCAAAAGTGATTCCATGCACCCGCCAAACCCCCTGTTTATGAATGAAAAGCGGTTTACACACGACTCACAACTGCTGACGTTCGAACATATCCGGAACAAGTGCTTCACTTACGAATTTTGTTCGAATCATAACGCTATAAATGCTTCACCCACGTACTACAAACACAAATAATCGCCAACAGAACCTAAACACCTAACCTAACCTATGCCTATATATGCATTATATACTAATATATTTTAATATTAATTTATATTTGAGAACATTCCCGTTTTGAATGAACAGCATGTAAAAATTCATGAATGCGTCTGTGGGGTCGACTGCTGGATGTAATGGACTTGAGTCGAGGACGGGTTGCGTTATCAGTGTTGGGTCGTGTGTAAACCATTTCTCATTCATAAATACCTGGGGGGGTTTGGCGGGTGGATGGAATGAACTTTGGCCTTTGTTTATGAGAACAGGCTACAGGCCGAGTCAACTCCAACATTAACCTGAGGAGCTGTACATAATATTTCCTGTGAGTGCGCTCAATCACTGATTATATTGTTACTTGTAAGACTGGGTAGTTACCAGTTCATTTACTCGACGTAATGGTGAACTGATCGCGTTTTGTCTATACTCCTGACTTTGTTAGGAAAATGCGAGGGAATGTATTTATTTTTTGGGGGGGACAAGTTATATTGTGGTTCGTGATGTGATTGTTTGATTGTTACCGTCGGAGGAGGCTAGATTATTGTGCATCCCGTACTCGTGCTTTGAGCCAGTAACGCAAACAAGGAGTAAAGAAGGCACAAAAAAGGTCTTAATGAGACCTCTGCGTAATTTTGTTTACACTAACAATTTTCACATTATTGTTAGCCTGTCTCTCTTCTGTGTTTTCTGTTTCTCTTTCTCTCAGTCTATCTCTGTCTCTTCCTGTGTCTGTCAGTGTGTCTGTCTGTCTCTCTCTCTCTCTCTCTCTCTCTCTCTCTCTCTCTCTCTCTCTCTCTCTCTCTCTCTCTCTCTCTCTCTCTCTCTCTCTCTCTCTCCTCTCTCTCTCTCTCTCTCTCTCTCTCTCTCTCTCTCTCTCTCTCTCTCTCTCTCGATCTCTCGATCTCTCTCTCTCTCTCTCTCTCTCTCGATCTCTTTCTCTCTCGATCTCGATCTCGAACACATTCCAGGATCCCTGAAATGTACTATACTTGGAAGACACTTCGAAGATGTGTGTCCTGAAGATGGGTGTCCTGAAGATGAGTTTCCTGAAGATGGGTATCCTGTACCCAGTAACATTTCAGCCGATGGGGATGTGTTACAGAGCCCTCTGGACCCCTAAAGCTATCATTGATTCCAAACTCATGTCTGCCGGTCTACTGACACCAACCATCTTTTTACATGTTCACTTTCCATGTGTTTTCGCGTGTAGTTTTATTTCCATATATTACCTGCATGATCAGTGGTCAATTATATTGTGTTCTTCCTTGCAGGTAGAGGATCTGGAGGAGAAGGAAGAGGAGGAGAAGGACTGCATTGATTAAGTTTCCATTGTCTGAAGCCCAGGATCCTGTTGTGGATTGAATAACTGGTTTTGGAGTAAGTGCTAATCCTCACGACATTATTATTATTATTATTATTATTATTATTATTATTATTATTATTATTATTATTATTTTGGAGTGCCATGTTCAAGGGTCAGTTTTATTGCGGGCATTTGTGTCTGAAGTGTGGAGGTATTACTTGTCACTCCTGATCTAGTGGAACATCTAGAGAGGTCAGAGCAGGAGTTACATACTCAAAGTCTTTGTCTAAATCTAAGAACAGATAAAAGCTTCACATTTCGGGGGTTTAAGGACGTAGGAAGCCCTATTGGGTGTTCATGCGGTGCAGGACAAGAGTATGTGCCCACTTCTTCTAGTTTGTGAGTTGGACTGACATCAGCTTCTTTCCCTTTACCTGGAAGCTGCTAAGTACTAATTGCTATCCTACGCCGGCAGAATGCTTTAATCATTATGTTACCCTATCTGGTCCAGGAGCCGTGTCTGTGCAGTGCCTCTCATTCTTGTTGCTTGGAGCTCCTCCACTGTGAATGGATGATCACTGTCATCTGTCATGTTTCCCGCGAGTCTGATTGCTTGTGAACATGTTGGTAGCAGTTCCGCTTGTCTAGTTCTGGTGATCTCTCTCGCAGGTATTCACTGGATGCTCGAGAGGAAAATTCTTCCAGTAGTGGAAGAATTCTTTGTAGAGTTCACTGGATTTTTTGTTTGGTGGTGTGTGGTACCCATTGTGTGTTGGTGGGTGGTGTGTGGTACCCATTGTGTGTTGGTGGGTGGTGTGTGGTACCCACTGTGTAGTGGTGGATGGTGTGTGGTACCCACTGTGAAGTGGTGGGTGGTGTGTGGTACCCACTGTGAAGTGGTGGGTGGTGTGTGGTACCCACTGTGAAGTGGTGGGTAGTGTGTGGTACCCACAGTGTGGTGGTGGGTGTTGGGTAGTACCCACTGTGTAGTGGTGGGTGGTGTGTGGTACCCACTGTGTGGTAGTGGGTGGTACCCATTGTGTGTTGGTGGGTGGTGTGTGGTACCCATTGTGTGTTGGTGGGTGGTGGGTGGTAACCATTGTGTATTGGTGGGTGTTGTGTGGTACCTACTGTGTAGTGGTGGGTGGTGTGTGGTACCTACTGTGTAGTGGTGGGTGGTGTGTGGTACCTACTGTGTAGTGGTGGGTGGTGTGTGGTACCTACTGTGTAGTGGTGGGTGTTGTGTGGTACCTACTGTGTAGTGGTGGGTGGTGTGTGGTACCTACTGTGTAGTGGTGGGTGGTGTGTGGTACCTACTGTGAAGTGGTGGGTGGTGTGTGGTACCCACTGTGTAGTGGTGGGTGGTGTGTGGTACCCACTGTGTAGTGGTGGGTGGTGTGTAGTATCCATTGTGTGATGGTGGGTGGTATCCATTGTGTGCTAGTGGGTGGTGTATGGTGTGTGGTATCCATTGTGTGGTAGTGGGTGGTACCCATCGAACATCTGAGCATGCTCCAGTGTTCTTCTCCCCCAGGACGTGTGATGATTGAAGATTTGGCATCATTCAAGCCATTTCTGTTACTTTATTTCCAACTACAAAATTCTAACGAAGTCTCCAACCTGTTTCAGTCATTCATCTATTTCTCCCTTTTTTACATACTCTACCAATTGAGCTTTCTTTTCCGTTATTGTTTACATCTTCATTGTAAATCAAAAACGCTGTGTTGTCTGTTGCGTTTCTGTGTGTTGTTTGTTGTGTTGTCTGAAAGCAGTGGTGGGGTTCAGTTCCTGAGCCCTTCATGTGCTTGCTGTTTTTCCTCTTATCCACTACCTCCCACGGGATAGGAATGGGGTGCATAATATATAGCCGTTTTCGTAGGCTAAATGGTCGCCTACGTAGCGGATTTGGCAACCTATCCTTCTGACAAGATAGTGCTTTTTGTACCCATAGGGACGAGCGTATTAACGTGGACGTGATGGAGAAATTGAGAGAGTAGAATTTGGTACTATTTGGTACTCCAGGGGAGTGAATTCGATCCCATAACACACCATCATTGTTTTCTCAACATTCGTCAAGTTATTCCAGGGAGTTAGGAGTCAGCAGCATCCAGTAGGGGGGAAGTCACTGAGTCATTGTCCAAACCTCCTGCTGATATGTAAACAACCGACGATCGTCCCGGTAACTTAATTACCGTCGTCAATGATCGCTTGATTCACCCAATTTAATGACGAGAATTAATGAGCACGTTCGAAACTGCCGTTTTGATGAGAGGAGTGATCGTGGCTTGGTTTATCAGAAGGCCCGGCGTAGACTAATTCTCTAATGAAGATGATTTGGGGGAGATATACTGGGCCTGGTGAGTGATTATTTACGGCTGATGGGGCAAGTCTTGAGCCATCATTTACAGTGGGTGACGGGGGAGTCCTGAACCATTATTTACATTGAAAACCATTGGGTGATGGGGGAGTTCTGAGCCATCATTTATCGTGTCCTATGTGGGGCTCCTCCACTTTGTGGAGAAAAGGAATCTGTGTATGGGGAGGAAACTGTGTATTGAGTCAGCCTTTACCACATCACTTCCTAATGTATTCCATTTATTAAGTACTCTGACACTAACAGAATTATTTCTAATGTCTTTATGGCTCATTCGGACACTCATTTCCTCTGCCCAATTGGGCAGTGTGTGTGTGTGTGTGTGCTGTGTGTTTGTTGTGTGTGTGTTGTGTGTGTGTTGTGTGTGTGTGGTGTGTGTGTGTGTGTGTGTGTGGTGTGTTGTGGTGTGTGTGCGTGCGGGTGTCCACTCCATTGGATACTGTTGGCACTGTACCAGAGTTCCCTCCCTGTTGATTGCTATGGATCATGTGATGCTTGAGTCATGAAAACATTTTATTGTACCGTCCGAACACTGTCCGGATAACGAGAGATTAGTACTAGATTACGGTGATCGAGGCATTTTGCCCGTGGGTTACCTCAAAATGTCCCGTGTGTAGAGCGTGGCTCATGGTGTATCCATAGGTTATATATATATATTATATAGATATATAATATATATATATATATTATATATATATATATATATATATATATATATATATATATTTTTTTTTTTTTAACACCTAGAAGGGGTACCACCTCTGGTGCAAGTGTAGGGACCCATAGCCTCGGAGAAGAAAATAAAGAGTACTCAGAGAAGACCTTGTGGATCCTCACTGAACACTTTGATATTTTCTTCTCCTACCACCCCTATTCTTTTGGTATGTGTGTATATTTATCTAACTTTATTTGAAATGTCATTACACAAAAAAAGTTACAGTATTGATTACATGCAGGGTACAAGCCTGCTTGTCACAAGTTGAAAAGCTCCTCCAGCTCCTCAGATGGCGGGCAGGAACCATGGATGCAGTGAGCATTTCCTCTCTGGATTGCCACACTGAGGCGCTGAAAAAGAAAACTGGCAGCTCTAGGGTCTCTAGTTGTTTCGATTAGCTTAGACCCCAACTCCTTCAAAAAGCTAGCAGCACTTTTACCCCAGGCACCAAGTGTCTCTGAGGCAATGGGGACAAAATTGTAGTGGTGCTCAAGGTCTCTGTATTTACGTGACTTGGCCGCTTCCCGGTGATTGGCAGCTCCTCCTGCTTGAGTGGCACTGAAGTCAACATAGGTATTGGCTAAAGTTGAGACGCAAGTGTAGTCCCACACCAACTGTCTACCATTCTTCCAGGGGTTCACCGTGATTCCATCTGGGCGACCGACAGGCTCATTAGAGTTGTGGGACATTAGGTACCGGGCTCTCTCTCTGCTGGACAGCCGGCTGTGGTAAGGCTTCTCTTAATAATGTCATTGACCTCGCCGTGTCTTGCATGCCATCCATATATATATATATATATATATATATATATATATATATATATATATATATATATATATATATATATATATATATATATATATATATATATATATATATATATATATATATATATTAATAATAATAATAATTTATTTAGGAAAAGTACATATTACTATAAGAGGGTGTGTCTGTCTGTTCAATGATGGAGGCCAGACGTTTGGGGCTAGTCTCACTCAAATTGGCAGGGAGAATGGTCTGGGGTACGGTATGAACACAGGCTAGTCAGGGGTCGCTCGAATTTAAAGGGGAAAAGCGTGACAGTGCCATATCCAGATCCCCCCCCCACCGACGATTTTTTGGCATTGCCAGACACGGCTAAATATTTTCAGACCAAACTTTTAAATAACACAAAATTTTCTTCTAGTAATATGCACCATTATTCACTGATTTTGGGAACATTTAACAGAACTTTTCTGCTGTCAATAATTTGCCCGTACTGGCATAAAAGCGAATGATTCTTACAGATCGTCAAAGTTTTTTTTTTCTTTTAAACAACGGCTCTTTATCAGAGTAAGAGGTAATTACTCTTTTTCTAGTATTTTCCATCACTGAGCTGCTCTAACTGCCGACCACCCACACATTAGACAATTATATTTTGTATAAGAGAGAGAGAGAGAGAGAGACAGAGGCCATCAGAGACACTGACAGACACAGCTACAGAGACAGACAGAATGTTGGGGCGAAACTATAACAATATCCTAAGTTCCTGTACTTAATAGTTTTCTTCGTCTTCCTGAAGGTGGCAGCCCCACCCCCTTCAGTTCGGCAGATAGGTATCAGTCATGGTAGATCAGCCATGGTAGATCAGCCATGGTAGATCAGCCATGGTAGATCAGCCATGGTAGATGCCCACGTGTTGTCCCACACAACCTGTGGTTCCAGGCTAACTCTATATCTAAGTTCGTGTGACGTGGGATCCCCTCCCTTGATTGTTTCAAGCGCAGGTTAGACATATATGAGTTGAGGTGGATATAAATAGGGTCTGCCAGTGGCCACGTCTGTGGTAGAAAATAATAATAACAAAAAAATGTTAACCAATAGGCTTTCTGCCATTACCTTGATTCTTATGTTCTAATGATTGTTGAAAATTTTCAGAAAGTTTATACTAAAAAGGTAATTAAACAGACAGACCCACACAGCGCATCCACACATGGGTATATGGACAGGATGCTATCACAGATATCCTTCAGTGTGAGGAGCAGAAACAACTAAAAACTACAAGCAAAGTTATTAGTTACTGGTGACCTCAAGGGAGAAAAAGAGTGAGAATAAATGAACTAAGAGAAGAGGAAAAGGTGTGGAGGGCAAAGCTAGTGGAGGCAGAGAGCGGGGAAGGCGTAAGCAGATGGAGTGCATACACGCGAGAGAAAGTGAGGAAAGGGGAAACGATCGGTCTGTATTTGTTGGGTTTGAGAAATCCTGGTGAGACGAGGGAGTGGATTTTATGCTACTTTGTTACTGATCGGAGACAACGCCAGATATCACCATGCCATACCACTAGACACCACCACCAGACACCATCACCAGGCACCACAACCAGACACCACCACCAAACACCATCACCAGACACCACAACCAGACACCACCACCACCACATCAGGAACCTCTACAAGTCACCACCATCCACACCCCCAACACCCAGCAATCAGTCCGGTACATCTTGGGTCACCGTAACTATACCTCCCTCGGCCACCTGTGATCAAGCTGGGCACTGAAAGTTGAACGTCTCGTTAATCCGCTTATGGCCCCCAAGATGAATATTCCATCACACCCAGAGCAAGACGTCGCCACATCATATAAACCACACAAGTATCACCACCATCTGAAGTCTTGGAGCCCTTAAGCATAATTAATGGTTCAGCTCGTTCTTATACTCTCCTGACCGGACCCTTAAATAATGATATTTTAGTATTTATCAAATTTATAAATAGCCCTTCTCTCTATGGATTAGTTCGTTGTTAGCTAATACGAAAACGTTAACCGGACGAGGCAGTTGTGTGGTATATTGTGTGTTGGCCAAATCACAGTTGGGAGATTATGTTTTGAAGACGTATTGTAGAGGAGGACATCTTGTCACAACTGCTGGTCCTGAGAAGCTGGTGTTCCTTATCAGATTATATCTGACGACTAGCGGGCCTCATCGATCAGAATAACTGGCCAGTTGGAGCATTGTGATTCTCGTTCAACCTCGATGGTACTGGCCCTGGATGGTACTGGCCCTGGATGGTACTGGCCCTGGATGGTACTGGCCCTGGATGGTACTGGCCCTGGATGGTACTGGCCCTCACTTTACAGGATAGATTCTAGTACAGAACCCTGTGGGGACTCCGCTGGTGACATCTCGCCTCTATGAGGTCTCCCTCTCTCACATTATCTTGCTATTTTCTGTTGCTTAGGTACTCTTCTGAGTACCTTACCTGCTACTCTGGCCTGTTTCTCCAACTGTCGCACTAGACTCTTATGGAGCACTGTGTCAAAGGCTTTCTGACAGTCCAAGAAAATGCACTTTTAACCTCCCTTCTCATTCTTCCTTAAAGTTTGTCACATGGTCAGAAAATTCTCTTAAACCTGTGAGGCACGATTGGTTATCCCTGACCCCTTGGTGCTGGGGTGTTACGAAGTCTCTTCTCTCCAGATGTGCTACTGGATTTTGTCTTGTGTTTGTATACATGTGTGTGTGTGTGTGTTTGTACGTATGTGTGTTTTTTTAACATTTGTGTATGTATTAGTATGCATATGTATGTATGTATGTGTGTGTGTGAGTATGTATGCATCTGTGCGTTATCGTGCATATGGTTGTCAAGCGCTTCAGATTGTCGGAATTTATGAGAATGTTGCCAACTTTATATATATATATATATATATATATATATTATATATATATATATATATATATATAATGCACAGACTAGCCTATTACCACTAGCTGAAGTTTATAACTTTTAGACACTCCACCCACCAGGGGACTCGAACACTGGCCAACGAGGTGCCAGTTGCACGCTGTATCCACTATATACTTCAAAGCATAAAAGAGGTAGGAATTCTGGTGTATTTAACCAACCAGAACAATTTAACCAACTCGAACTATATATATATATATATATATATATATATA
The DNA here is from genome assembly GCA_020271785.1 of Procambarus virginalis. Classification (NCBI taxonomy): domain Eukaryota; kingdom Metazoa; phylum Arthropoda; class Malacostraca; order Decapoda; family Cambaridae; genus Procambarus; species Procambarus virginalis. The sequence continues at coordinate 13,064,445 of WNGS01004374.1, forward strand.
TATATATATATATATATATATATATATATATATATATATATATATATAATGCCAGTGTCAGACCACGGAGGAAGAATTGAAACAGGAATTTCCTTAAGTACTTTCGTCTATTAATACATCTTCAGAAGGAAGATGCTCCCTACCATGTTTTTTGTTGTTGTTTTTTATTTACCATATCATCAGTTTTTCGGCACAAAGAAGTTTTCCCATATCCTCGTTTGTCCCTTCCGTTTCTCTCTTTTCTCTATCATTCCCTTTTTTCACTCTCTCGCTCTCTCTCTCTCTCTCTCTCTCTCTCTCTCCTCTCTCTCTCTCTCTCTCTCTCTTTAGGTGAGAGGTGAGATAACTTTAGGTGTTATCAATAATACCTTAAAAAATATAACGTACTGAAGAATTATTCCCATTATCGTGAGAGCTGTCCAGTCATCTTGCATGTCACACAGTAATCTCTGCATGATCCTTGCTTTCAGCCTGTGAGCTGGTGAATATTGTTAAGAATTTAAAACTTTTTGCAAAGCAGATTGTCTCGGCAATATATCAACACGAATTCATTTTTCCATTTGTGAATATTTTATTCTTGTTTGAACAAAAGCGTTTAAATAGTTCCCTGTTGCACTTTTCTCCATGTGAAATCTATTATTAAAATAATATGCAATAAGACACAGCGTACTCACTTTACACATGCAGGGGACTGCCTGTAACATCAGCATTGCAGCAATAATAGAAATATTTAATTACCCAAGACAAGTGTTTGGGAATCAGTGACTACGTATACACATATAAGTAGGTTAACCTATGGCTAATCTATGGCACTCGTGCCCAAAGTGGCACGCGAGCAAATTTTGCTGGCAAGCCCCACACAGTGCCGCCCCTCCATTCATTAAACCCCCACCCATAATAAATTCATAAATATATAAAGATCACCATTGCTACCAAATGAAGCAGCAAAGGAAGTTTTACAAGCAGGGAGCAGTAATATGTGTTCACAGTCGTCACACTCACGACCTGAACAGGAATCTGGCAGAACACAAATAGACAACAGGACCCCTTTTCCTTAAAAAAAATCATTATCGCTGTTACTAATTCATTAATTTTACTTCTTAGGAATTACTAGTTATTAATGACGTTAAATTCCTAAAACTGTATTATTTAAAGCAATTAAGACAAGTTATTGGTTGCCTAAACAGAGTTCTTTAAGAATGCATTCAAGCATTTTGTTCTCATTCTCCATAAAAAATGGTAAAAACATATATAATAATAAATTATAATATGCGGGTCGAAATTCCCATGAGCACGTGAGACAATTTATAGAAGATTATTGCCAATTTGGACACACGCTCTCAAAAAAAAAATATTTGAGATATCAGGTTTGCTATCCCTGCTGTAGGGAAAAAATGTTCTAGGGGAAATATGCTTTAAGAGCATATATATATATGCTCTAAGGGGATGCTTGACGCTAGTGGCATCATTACTTGCCCTCGGAGCTATTGAAATCCTGCTATTAAGATGCTGATCTCTGTTAGCATGATTGAATATCTTAAATAATCAGCTCGTTAACGTAAGGTTACGTGTCACAGGTAAAGGACATTAAATATTCCTCCGCTCAGCTGGGATCTTTATCTGTCTTGTCTTACGAAGGCCACGGAGGGAGGTGGTCTTTCTAGCAAGGGCACGGAGGAAGGTGGTCGTCTTAGCAAATCCATGGAAGACGGCCATCTTAATAAGGCCGTGGAGAAGAGTAATCGCTTTACAAAGTTAGGGAATGAGTCGTCTTTCTATTAAAGTTAAATATGAGGTAGTCGTCTTAATAATGTTGGTGAACAATTAACACATCTTAGTTTACATTTTGTAAACAAATTGGTCGTTCACTTAGCAAGTTTAGGAAGTCTTGAGAGGATCTGGGGGTCAGAGTCTTGCAAGGTCCCTTTGGATGTCTCACGAAACCAAAGGACCTATGAATCAATCTTAGGTTAAATTGTATCCTAGCAGAATATTGGTCGCTTTGCTAGAGGTCAGCGAGCTATGTCTTCGTTTTAACAAGGTCGGGAAGTTGGAGAGTTGATGAAACAATAGTAGGAAGCGAAGTCGTTTGTTTGAAGTCAGGGAATGAGATGATCATCGTCTTATCCAAAGCTAGGAAGAGAAGCAGTCGTCTAATCCAAGGATTCGGAAGAGAGGTGGTCGTCTTATCCAAGGCCTGGGAAAAGAGGTGGTCGTCTTATCCAAAGCCTGGAAGAGAGGTGGTCGTCTTATCCAAGGCCTGGGAAGAGAGGTGGTCGTCTTATCCAAGGCCTGGGAAGAGAGGTGGTCGTTTTATCCAAAGCCTGGGAAGAGAGGTGGTCGTCTTATCCAAAGCCTGGGAAGAGAGGTGGTCGTCTTATCCAAGGCCTGGGAAAAGAGGTGGTCGTCTTATCCAAGACCTGGGAAGAGAGGTGGTCGTCTTATCCAAGACCTGGGAAGAGAGGTGGTTGTCTTATCCAAGGCCTGGGAAGAGAGGTGGTCGTTTTATCCAAGGCCTGGGAAGAGAGGTGGTCGTTTTATCCAAAGCCTGGGAAGAGAGGTGGTCGTCTTATCCAAAGCCTGGGAAGAGAGGTGGTCGTCTTATCCAAGGCCTGGGAAGAGAGGTGGTCGTCTTATCCAAGACCTGGGAAGAGAGGTGGTCGTCTTATTCAAGACCTGGGAAGAGAGGTGGTCGTCTTATCCAAGGCCTGGGAAGAGAGGTGGTCGTTTTATCCAAAGCCTGGGAAGAGAGGTGGTCGTCTAATCCAAAGCCTGGGAAGAGAGGTGGTCGTCTTATCCAAGGCCTGGGAAGAGAGGTGGTCGTCTTATCCAATGCCTGGGAAGAGAGGTGGTCGTCTTATCCAAGGCCTGGGAAGAGAGGTGGTCGTCTTATCCAAAGCCTGGGAAGAGAGGTGGTCGTCTTATCCAAAGCCTGGGAAGAGAGGTGGTCGTCTTATCCAAGGCCTGGGAAGAGAGGTGGTCGTCTTATCCAAGGCCTGGGTGCAGCGGAGACGGGCTAGCGATGTGTCCAGATAGGGTTAGATTAATGATCACTCAAAACACAGCGGTCAGTGCTGTCTCAGTATTAACATGACTATTGGAAGTCCCCCTGACCGCTGTTTCCACGGGCTCCAGCACATCCACAACTCATCCATATGCTTCTATATATATATATATCAGTTGCATATTGGCTTGGTGGGACCATTTAAGCTTGTTTGCATTTGTGTTGCTCACGTGGTCTCACAAAGTGAGGCGATTCGATGAAATATTTATGCCCAAGCTTACCACCAAGTGCTGTCGGGTCGTTGGGGATATAGCCTCGGCTACTAGTGACTTTTGTACAGTCACGGTGGTCGAGTGGTTAAGGAATCAGGTATGCCATGGTGCATAGTGCTCCTGGCTGTCTGGGTTCGAAGGGGGATATTGTGTTAGCGGAGGGGATATTTTTTATTTGTTTTGTTTCTTATTTTTTTATGTCATTGCAGTCGAATATATAATTGGGAAATTCTCCTGCAATGGTGTGGATGGAGTTGTTAAATCTCGACAGGTAAATCGACATTTTACCTGTCGGTTGCATATAGCCAACGCCGCCACCTTCATTCTCTGTTACCACCCACTATCACCGCGGCCAGAACTACCACCACCACCACACTCAGAACCACCGCATCACTACCACCTCCATTCACTTGAACCACCACTATCGCCTACACAACAGCAACACTATGATAACGACCTCAGCACCACTGCCACCACACATCCCCCTCTCCCTACGTTTCCACCCACCAAAACATCGTCACCTTTACGACACTCGTGTCAACGATTCACACGCAAAAAAAGAAAAGACCATGAAAACATCTTTTCATAACTCTACCAAACCATCAGTGTCGCACCCCCAACACAGAATTACCGCGATCCAAGCCCTTCTACCGCTGACCATCTGACTAAACAATCTCTCGGGGAAGTGAAGAGTGTGGGCGTAGCTGTGCCAAGGGCGTGGGCGTGGGGGTAAACAGCGCGTGGGCGTGTTAACAAGGGGTTACGAGGGGCCATTGGCGTGCTATCAAGCCCGCCGCGGGAACACTTCTCGGGCCGGCCCGCCCCTCGACACCCCAGGCTCTTAATCTCCTACTCCAGGGCCAAGTGTCCCGGCTTCAGGGCTGAGAACCGACACTCGAGGGGCCAAGC
>WNGS01004374.1:13068989-13079143 GCA_020271785.1 Procambarus virginalis
ATGCTCGATCCTGCAGACACATATAGGTGAGTACACACACACACACACACACAGGAAGCAGTCCGTAACAGCCGTCTTACTCTCAGGTACCTATTTACTACTAGGTAACAGGGGCATCAGGGTGAAAGAAACTCTTCCCATTTTTGTTTCTCGCCGGCGCCGGGAATCGATCCCGGGCCACAGGATTACGTATCCATCGTTCTATCCACACAACCACCGGCTTCCTGTGTGTGTGTGTGTGTGTGTAATTACCTAAGTGTAGTTACAAGATGAGAACTACGCTCGAGGTGTCCCGTCTTCCCAGCACTCTTTGTCATATAACGCTTTGAGACTACTGACGGTCTTGGCCTCCACCGTATATGTGTGTATGTGTGTGTGTATGTGTGTGTGTGTGTGTGGTGGGCGTGGGAGAAGGTATGCTGGGTAAGGGATGGGTATTTGGGAAGGGTGGGAGGGTAAGGGAGGGGTAGGTCCCTGGGGGATGGATGCCAGGCCCCTAACGTCTTTAGAGAATGAGTGATCATTACGGAGTAGTTGTGATTTCAGCCGACGCGCTGATGGTCCTCTGTTGCTGCTGTTTTCAGTTGCTGTTGCTGCTGCTGTTGCTGGTGATGTTGCTGGTGATGTTGCTGCTGCTACTACTGTTGCTGCTGCTACTGTTGCTGCTGCTACTGTTGCTGCTGCTGTTGTTGGTGCTGTTGCTGGTGATGCTGTTGCTGCTGCAGCTGTTGATGTTGGTTGGTTGGGCTGTGGCTGCTGTTGCAGCTGCTGCAGTTGCTGATGTCGAGTCTTAAGCTGTTGATGGCGCAGAAGAGTTGTTGCGGTTGGCTGGCCGGCCCCCTGACTCACCACAACACTGCTGGTAATGAGCTTTGAACATCCCGCTAGTCAACAGATTATGGCTTAATGAAGATCGTGGTAATAAATGAGCTCTCTTCCCCACGCACGCGCATACGCACACGCACGCACATACACACACGCGCACACACGCACACACACACCACACACACACACACACACACACACACACACACACACACCACACACACACACACACACACACACACACACACACACATAGGTGAGTACATATAGGTGAGTACACACACACACGTATGATAGGGAAATGGGACAGGAGTCATTGCTGTAAGCAACCCATGTCTGGAAAGGCGGGATCCAAGAGTCAATGCTCGATCCTGCAAGCACAAATAGGTGAGTACAAATAGGTGAGTACACACACACACACACACACACACACACACACACACACACACACACACACACACACACACACACACACACACACACACACACAAATGAGCCACAGGGATGTTAGAAAGAACTTTTTCAGTGTCAGAGTAGTTAACAGGTGGAATGCATTAGGAAGTAATGTGGTGGAGGCTGACTCCATACACAGTTTCAAGTGTAGATATGATAGAGCCCAATAGGCTCAGGAATCTGTACAACATTTGATTGACAGATGAGAGGCGGGACCAAAGAGTCAGAGCTCAAACTCCGTAAGCACAACTAGATGAGTACAACTAGGTGAGTACACACACATACACAATAGCAAATATATGGCAAGACAGAGAAGGCTGGGCAGACTGCGTATTTCTGGACTGCCAAAAGCCTCAGATACAGTACCACATAGAAAGTTACTACACAGACTTGAGAAGCAGGCGGGAGTAAGCGGAAACACATTAACATGGGTAAAGAATTACCTAACAGATAGGTGTCAGAGTGTGAGAGTGAGGGGCGAGAAGTCTGACTGGCGTAGAGTAACAAGCGGGGTGCCTCAAAGGGCCTGACAGCTGAGCGGACAGCGCTTCGGATTCGTAGTCCTGAGGTTCCGGGTTCGATCCCCGGTGGAGGCGGAAACAAATTGGCAGAGATTCTTTCATCTTGATTCTCCTGTTACCTAGCAGTAAAATAGATAATTCTGAGTTAAGACAGCTGCTACAGTCTGCTTCCTGGGGATGTGTAACAAAAGGGAGGCCTGGTCGAGGACCGGCCGCGGGGACGCTAAGCCCCGAAAACATCATACAATAATCTTAAGAGGGGTCAGTGCTGGGATCCATATTATTCATCATTTATGTAAATGACTTGACTATAGTAGTTAAGTCTTATCTGTCGATGTTTGCAGATTTGAAACTAGTGAGAAGGGTTGAGACAAATGAAGATTGCAAGATTCTCCAAGATGACATGAACAAGCTGCAGAGTTTGTCCGCGAATTGGCAGCTAGAGTTCAACACCGGCAAATGTAAGATGATGGAAATGGGATCAGGAGCCAGGAGACCGAAAGACGAATGGACGCGGAAGAGAATCAGTAATAGCGAGAATCCGATTTGGATACAAATATGCAAGGAGATTCGGAATGGAAACAACAGTAGATCAGCGAAGTTGCAGAATCTGTGACGAAAGTGATGGACACCGCCTTGACAACTATCTACGTGAATGTGAACACCTGAGAGACAGTAGAAATATGTATAGAATAATAAAACCCACATTGTTTGAGTTAGGAAAACACTATTTGTCAAATATTGATACTGTTCTTAAAAGATTCCTTCATTTTGTACCCGGAAGATAACGTAAGATTTTAAGGGTTGACATATGTTAATCTTCTTGTTTGAGGAGCTGATTACTTGAGACAGTTAAGCAAGTCCTAGCTGTGTCTGGGTACAAGTGACAGGATGAACAACCCAGCGGGTTTTCTTCCTATTGGAGAGTGTTGTACATGCTGCTATGGCGGTATGTCCACTCACAGGAAGAGTGGCGCTGCCCAATAAACTCGCCCCTCGGGGCAAAATTTAAAAAATTGAAACCAATACACGACGAAGGGAAACTACCTCCCAATAACGTTTAGAGAAAAAAATTGGGATTGCACATAACACCAAACCTAGCTCAAGAGGCTCATATAACTAGAATAACGTCAGCCGCATACTCTACTCTGGCAAAAGTCAGAACATCCTCCAGGAACTTGAATTAGTAGGATTTTAGATCACTGTATACCGCCTGTGTGAGACCAGTTTCGGAGTATGCCGCCCAATCGTGGAGCCCCCATCTAAAAACACATAAGGAAGCTCGAAAAGGTGCAAAAGTTTGCAACGAGACTCGTCCCCAGAGCTGCGAGGGATGAAGTATGAAGAAAGACTGAAGGAACTAAACCTGACGACGTTAGCAAGGAGGAGGGTGAGGGGGACGTATATGATGCTTCGATACATTGACAGGGTGGAGAAAAGGAAATGTTTGCAGTGAATACCAATAGAAAAAGGAACGCGGATGGAAGCTTGAGACTCAGATTGCGTCATAGAGATGTTACAGTGTTTCAGTGTTAGAGATCTAACACTGCAAGTGTGTCTACAGTGTGGTAACCACTCACTCACCTCTTAACCTCACACTCTCACTAATCTCCACTCTCACTAACTTCACACTCTCACTCTCACTAACCTCACACTTTCCCTAACGCTTGACCGTGTTCTCGTGCCTGGAACACCTGTGTGAGAACACTGCTGTTTCCCCTCAACGGCGGCCTCAGGAGCCCACAGCGTGTCCTCATCTCCCCTCTCAACTATAATTAATCACGCGCCTACACCATCCTCTTTCACCGAGCCTCTCATTCCCCCCACACCACTACCTCCACAAGCCACACCACACCTTTCAGACCACCACCCACTCCGCCACATCCTTCCCCTCCACTCATTCCCCTCTACATACCACACACTTCCCCCTTCCACACTGAACAACGGCACTCCAGTGAGCCACATCCTCAGCGGAGTGTTTGTTTACAAGGGCAATTTTAGCCGTGGGTGGGGAGTGATGTAGTGTGCCGCCTCAAGCACAAAGACATCAACACGTACAAACCTCACACATCATCCATCACGCTAATACCACACTCTTAAGAGATTGTATTGACAGTGAGAATGAACATCTTTAAGTATATTGACTGCGGTTTTCAGTGGCCTGTCGAACCATTGACGAGTTTTTTCTCCTGGTGTCACTCCTGGTTTTGCAGGCTTCGTAAACCTTAATCAAATGACGGAATAGAAGCTTACACAAGGTAAACTTAGATACAAAACATACAGAGGCTCTGAAGGAGAGATGAAGGCAATGCAATAACAGTAAATATGAGACAGAACAAGCTTTGTCAACATGTATATAGATATTACACTAGGGAAGTATGTAGGGTAAGGCAAAATATAATATTTAAATCCAAAATGACCACCCATTGTCACGTGAAAAGTACAGAACGTTACACACGAAAGACAACGATGGATACATTAACATTCGTGTCCAAGTGTCCACGTAATTTATATATATATACATTCCTGAGTCACAACACAGGATGGGTGTATTTATATACACACCCCATATCTCCATACCCTTGGCATTCCTCTCTCTCCTCTCATCTCGCCCTTCTGTTCATCTTTGGCCTCTCATTCCAACGTCTTCACCCTAACTACCTGCCATGCCCCTCACCCCAGCGCCCATCCCTGCCCTTCACCCTAACACCCATTCCTGCCCCTTCACCCTACCGCACCTCCCTGCCTCCCTCCCTCACAGAGGTTGTTGGGACACACGGATCCCAAAAGTGACTGATGACACGAGAGTTAGTGTGACGTCCCCCAGGTGGGTCATGCCCGTCAGAGCCAACAACACTCACACTACACTGAGGGCCAAAGGCACACACACTATTTGGAGCAACAACAACACAATCCACGAGAGTTATCAACAATCACACACTACACACTACATGGAGGATTACCGACATAGACATATACTGTATATTGAGGATGAATGACACTCACATATACTAAATTAAATTTAAATTTTGCCCCGAGGGGCGAGTTTATTGGGCAGCGCCACTCATCTTGTGAGTGGACACACCGCCATAGCAGCATGTACAACACTCTCCAATAGGAAGAAAACCCGCTGGGTTGTTCATCCTGCCATCATTGTTCTTGCTATACCATCCCATTTGGCAGTGACAGTAGTCCTGGTGCCAGATTCACGAGGCAGTTACTTCGTGAATCTGGCACCTGTACACTTACACTCGCAAGCACTTACGACCCTGTACATCTTTCCTCAAACTTTGGCGGCTTTGTTTACAATTATTAAATAGTTAATGAGCTCCGAAGCACCAGGAGGCTGTTTATAACATTAACAACAGTTGATTGGAAAGTTTTCATGCCTGTAAACTGTTTAATAAATGTAACCAAAGCCGTCAAAGATTGAGGAAAGATGTACACGTTCGTAAGTACTTGCGTAATTGCTTCGTGAATCTGGCCCCTGGACTATGTTGAATCACTAAGCATAGTGTGTGTGTGTGTGTGTGTGTGTGTGTGTGTGTGTGTGTGTAGGGGGTTCAGCCACCAGATGCGTCGTTGTTTACCCCTGACGATAACGCATCCAGATAACGAGGGTAACAAACCATCATTAAAACCCTAGTCGGTGCCACCTGGCTCGTAACAATATTGTAGGTGGTTTGGTGGGTGTTTAATGGAACAGGCACACACACACACACACACACACACACACACACACACACACACACACACACACACACACACACACACACACACACACACACACACACACACACACTTTGCTTGCATCAATGGAAATGTCGTGAAGGCTGAGTATATTGTATAGAACATGATGGCCCGTGGCCAAGATGGAAGCAGCAAGTTGTCTTGAGTGACTGTCCCCAAGTGAGAGACTGTCCCCCCAAGTGAGAGACTGTCCCCCCAAGTGAGAGACTGTCCCCCCAAGTGAGAGACTGTCCCCCAAGTGAGAGACTGTCCCCCCAAGTGAGAGACTGTCCCACAAGTGAGAGACTGTCCCCCCAAGTGAGAGACTGTCCCCCCAAGTGAGAGACTGTCCCCCCAAGTGAGAGACTGTCCCCCCAAGTGAGAGACTGTCCCCCCAAGTGAGAGACTGTCCCCCCAAGTGAGAGACTGTCCCCCCAAGTGAGAGACTGTCTCCCCAAGTGAGAGACTGTCCCCCCAAGTGAGAGACTGTCCCCCCAAGTGAGAGACTGTCCCCCCAAGTGAGAGACTGTCCCCCCAAGTGAGAGACTGTCCCCCCAAGTGAGAGACTGTCCCCCCAAGTGAGAGACTGTCCCCCCAAGTGAGAGACTGTCCCCCCAAGTGAGAGACTGTCCCCCCAAGTGAGAGACTGTCCCCCCAAGTGAGAGACTGTCCCCCCAAGTGAGAGACTGTCCCCCCAAGTGAGAGACTGTCCCCCAAGTGAGAGACTGTCCCCCCAAGTGAGAGACTGTCCCCCAAGTGAGAGACTGTCCCCCCAAGTGAGAGACTGTCCCCCAAGTGAGAGACTGTCCCCCCAAGTGAGAGACTGTCCCCCAAGTGAGAGACTGTCCCCCCAAGTGAGAGACTGTCCCCCCAAGTGAGAGACTGTCCCCCAAGTGAGAGACTGTCCCCCCAAGTGAGAGACTGTCCCCCAAGTGAGAGACTGTCCCCCAAGTGAGAGACTGTCCCCCCAAGTGAGAGACTGTCCCCCCAAGTGAGAGACTGTCTCCCCAAGTGAGAGACTGTCCCCCCAAGTGAGAGACTGTCCCCCAAGTGAGAGACTGTCCCCCCAAGTGAGAGACTGTCCCCCAAGTGAGAGACTGTCCCCCAAGTGAGAGACTGTCCCCCCAAGTGAGAGACTGTCCCCCCAAGTGAGAGACTGTCCCCCCAAGTGAGAGACTGTCCCCCCAAGTGAGAGACTGTCCCCCCAAGTGAGAGACTGTCCCCCCAAGTGAGAGACTGTCCCCCCAAGTGAGAGACTGTCCCCCAAGTGAGAGACTGTCCCCCCAAGTGAGAGACTGTCCCCCAAGTGAGAGACTGTCCCCCAAGTGAGAGACTGTCCCCCAAGTGAGAGACTGTCCCCCCAAGTGAGAGACTGTCCCCCCAAGTGAGAGACTGTCCCCGAAGTGAGAAACTGTCCCCCCAAGTGAGAGACTGTCCCCGAAGTGAGAGACTGTCCCCCCAAGTGAGAGACTGTCCCCGAAGTGAGAAACTGTCCCCCAAGTGAGAGACTGTCCCCGAAGTGAGAAACTGTCCACAAGGCGTGACAAGAGCCGCCCCATCCAGCTTCAGGGACCACCCCGGGCGCCTCTGTCTTATCTTGAGGCGACGGTGAAGGACGACTGTTACCAGCGTGAAAGACTTGTTTGTGGAAACAAGTGTCGCCCTCAACATTAGCCCGACGTGCCCCTGTTGTACCTATCTCACCTAGTTGTGCTTGCGGGGTTGAGCTCTGGCTCTTTGGTCCCGTCTCTCAACCGTCAATCAACTGGTGTGCAGGTTCCTGAGCCTACTGGGCTCTATCATACCTATATTTGAAACTGTGTTTGAAGTCAGCCTCCATCACATCACTACTTAATGTATTCAACCTGTTAACTACTCTGACACTGAAAATGTTCTTTCTAACGTCCCTGTGGCTCATTTGGATACTCAGTTTCCGCCTGTGTCCCCTTGTTCGAGTACCCCCCGTGTTCGACAGTTTATCTACCCTGCCAATTCCTCTGAGAATTTTGTAGGCAGTGATCATGTCTCCCCCTAACTCTTACACAATCCACTCTTCTTTTCCTTGTACAATCCTCCCTCTGTTCGCGTCGTCCTAAAGTGTCCCTAAATATCGCCTGTCTCCTGTGGCTGCGAACCTTCCTCGTGACCTGAAGAAGGAGGAGGACGACTTGGATGTGACTTGAGGCGCATCGGCCTGACCTTTGACACGACCTACTCAGCCTCTCCTCAACCCTCCCTTGGAGACAGTAAGGCAGCGGGTGGTGTTTTCACGTTGCTCTTTTCCACCTTCAGTTCTTCTCTCTTCAAGTCCTCTTCTTTCCTTTTCACTTCCGCTTCATCCCATTCGTCTATTCTCTTTCTGCTTTCTCAAGTTTTTAAGATATATATATTCTTAACTCCCAAGCGTTTTCTATTTAATTTTTTTAGTTTTATTCTCACGAAAGACGTGGAATGAGGAAAAATACAATTCGAATATAGATATGAATAGAAGACAATATGCTGTTGTTGTTGTTGTTGTTTAGATTCAGCTACTCAGAACATAAAGTTCCAAGTAGCACGGGCTATGGTGAGCCCGTAAACGGGGGAAGACAATATCGAAGTGGGCATAACAGGGTGTTGAAACTGGCCAATCATGACCAAAGTAGAGTCGTTGGGGTTGGGATGCACTACCGATGAGGGGTAGTGAAGCTCTATAGTTATGTCTTAGTAACTTTAAACCTTGAAATTGAGACTTTTTCAGACGAATTCTCTTTATCGACATTTTCGGCTCTGTTTTACACCACAGTTTACTGAGCTGTAAACTGAACGTCTCTCGCGGTACTGTTTTTGTCTTAATATTCGTGTGAGTGTGTGTGTGTGTGTGTGTGTGTGTGTGTGTGTGTGTGTGTGTGTGTGTGTGTGTGTGTGTGTGTGTGTGTGTGTGTGTGTGTGTCGCGTAGGTGGTCGCCACACACCTTGAGTCACTTACTTCAAACACCAATAAGAAGTAATCTAATATCCGATATTGGCCATCACCACGCCTCCGTTCTCGTTTTTTGGGGTTCATCAGAACCATCATTCTACCCCGTTATACACTCCCATATATATATATATATATATATATATATATATATATATATATATATATATATATATATATATATATATATATATATATATGTGTATAATGTGTGTGTGTTTCTTGTATGCGTATATGTAAAATAAATGAATATTAAAATGTGCATTAATAGGCAACACGACATTCTGTGTGTTGACGAGACCTGTCGCATTCCGAAATTCCGATGCATTTCGTGTGTTAGAGCAGCACTCAACCAGTACTTCGTAACAAACGTCGTAATAACCACGTATAAACAACGCATTTCATCGTTCGTTTGCTGGGAGGGCTGCGGGGAGTTCGATGAAGTCGCTCCCAGGCAAATCTGGCCAAATGACTGCTGATTTAGCGTGGTCTGAGCCTGGTTTTTGCCCCCCCCCCCTGGGAGTCGGCAAGTAAAGACGTGCGTTGGCAAGCCACTACAGTGCGGTTGTCCCTGTTGGCTCTGAGTCTTACTTTATATGATGACTTTAATCGTCCGATAAATTGGGCTTCCCGGAAGGTGTGGTGTGGTAGGGGTGTGGTTGGCGGGAGTCCTACTGCTGGTTACATGTTGATTAGCGGGGCCACCCAGCGTGGGGGTGTTTAGTTTAGTTCATTTATTATGCACCCCATACCCATCCCGTGGGCGGTAGTGGAAAGGGTTACAGAGGCACATAATGGGCTCAGGGACTGAACCCCACAATTCATTTAGCTAAGCAAGTGGGGGTGTGCGTGGTTGTTTGGTGGCGTCCTCTCCATTGTGGAATGGGGTGGTAGGGAGAAATGGGGGTTGTGTATCCAGCTTGGGGTTGAGTTGTACCAATCAAATAGTGGTGGGGGGGGAAAGAGCAGATTTGTCCACCCCCAAGCTTGGAGTTATGGTGGTCTATCTATCTTGGGATGTTAGCGTTGTTGTGTATTCAGCTTGGACTTGAAATTGTCTATCTATCGTGGAGGAAGGAGTTGTCCCTTCCTCTACTTTGGAGAAGACAACCCCTAAGTGGGGTTGTCCACCCAGTTAGGGGTTTACACGAGAATGGTTTCAAGAGGTATTCTTCTCTCTTCTTCCCTAGCAGGTAGCCCTAGGCCAAGCCTCGCTGGGGATAGCTTTAGCAATGGGGTTTCCATCCAGCATTGTGGGTTAGGAAAGGGCTTGGGATTTACAGCTCAGCATACCAGGTGGTGTGGATTTCCCATCCAGCATATGGGTATACTCGTGTGTGCTACACCCCCCCCCCCTGTGTTGTTGGTACCGAGTGTCAGGGGCCTTGTACCCGGTAACCCTCTCTTGTACCAGCCAGTTGATGTGGGATGACTTAGAGATGGCGGGATTGCTCTCCTGCAGGAATCTGTGTTGACCGTTTGTTGAAACCGCTTTCCGTCGTCCCTCTCCTGCTAGATTTGTTTGCAATCAAAATGCAATCGACTCCTAGATGAACCTATTGAAGTGTGAATATCTTTACCTTGTACGAAGGCTTAGCGAGGAGTAACAGCGCTCTGGTCATTCTGATTTACATTACCAAATGGCTTCTTAGGGTTCAACATGGGTG
>WNGS01004374.1:13096591-13119127 GCA_020271785.1 Procambarus virginalis
AATTAAAGTTCGTCTGCAATTTAATTTCCATAGATCCCTCCCTGCATGACTGTAGAGACACCATTATCATGACCATTGCAAGCGAAGAGTCTACGTAGGAGCGTTGTGCTGAACTAAGTCTAGGATACCTAGGGAGCCGGCGGCGAGCGGACAGCACGCTGGGCTTGTGATCCTGTGGTCCCGGGTCGATCCCGGGCGCCGGCGAGAAACAATGGGCAGAGTTTCTTTCACCCTATGCCCCTGTTACCTAGCAGTAAAATAAGTACCTGGGTGTTAGTCAGCTGTCACGGGCTGCTTCCGGGGTGGAGGCCTGGTCGAGGACCGGGCCGCGGGGACACTAAAGCCCCGAAATCATCTCAAGATCTCAAGATAACCTATCTGAGGTTATCTTGAGAGGATTTCGGGGCTTAGCGTCCCCGCGACCCGGTCCTCGACCAGGCTTCCTTTTTGTTACACCCCCACACCCAGGAAGCAACCCCGTAGCAGCTGTCTAACTCCCAGGTACCTATTTCTGCTAGGTAACAGGGGGCATCAGCGGTGAAAGAAACATTTTGCCCATTTGTCTCCACCACCGCCGGGGATCGAACCGGAATCTCAGGACTACGAATCCGAAGCGCTGTCCACCCAGCACTCAGGCGCCCTAGACTAGGAATTAAGTCTAGGCGAACAGGAAACGAGGGAAGAGACTGCTGACGTCAACATCCCAGCAAACACCTGTCAACTACGGAGAACTAAGTATACATTATTCATGCAAGTTTACGACTTCATATATTGTATGCAGATAGGAAGAAAGGAGGAACGAGATATGTTTGGTTATATCACTTAGTATTGTTTCAGTGTGCACAAGGGAGGAATATTCAACTGAAGCTGAAAGGAAAGAAAAAAGACGGTGCAAGTTGACGTAGTATAAACAATACCTCTCATAAAGTTGTATCAAATATTAACAATCTAATGTTTGCCTTGCACATACAATGTATAAATAATCATCCACAAATGTTAAACAAAAAAAATATTAACGAAAATAAATGTAAGCACACCCATTGCTGCCAGAAACACACACGGACCTCTTGAAGACATGTCCATCACACTGCCTGGGACGAGAGATGTCACGGGGTACAGGACACCCACCGTCAACACAGACTCCGCCAGGGGTCAGGAACGGATACCACCAGATCGCGCCTACGGTAGACTTTCCTACATCCTCAGCAGACAGCAAGAGTACAAGAATAGAAAGTGCAACTTTGTTGGACAACTAAATAGATAATTTCCTTAGCCAATACTTGTTCAAAGGTGATAAGTTCCACTGGCCAGGGAACCCACCTACAGAATGAAAGAAAATTGATAAACAGTAGAAGTGAGAGGCATCGCTTCCCACTTTCCGGACAGTAAGTGGAGACGAGGCGATGTGGGGGACGTCGAAGTCGTCCGTTTGGTCAGCTGTGGCCTGGACAAATTAATTGTCGGTAAGTTTGACCGTGACACAATGGCAGAGACGCAGGAGCAGACCTGATCGCTCGGCAGATAATTCAACCCAAACTATATTCCTTAATACGAAATGGGTGTAGGTGGGATGGGTTTACACGGAGGGGAAAGCTGTGGTTGCTGAGGTGGATGTAGGCGGAGGTCGCTGAAAGATGGGTTAGTGGAACGGATGGAAGGATGGTGAACGAGACAGGCGGAGGTGAGGGCAGATGTAGGCAAAGATGGAAGCCTTTTCGTGGTCGGAGGCAGTCGTGAATGAGGAGTTATGTGGTAGAAGGAAGTGGGAGGTGGGCATGCAGGTAGCGCGTCTCCATGGGAAGTGGTTTACTGTCCGCTAGTTATTCTGACCCTCAGAATAACTACGGAAGTGAGAATAACTAATAAAAGTGAGAATAACTCAGAATAACTACGGAAGTGAGAATAACTGATAAAAGGGAGAATAACTCAGAAAATCTACGGAAGTGAGTTCAAGAGAGTCTGTGTTCATTCTTAGGGAATGTTACTTGATGTTTCTAGACGATATCCGACGTCTAGACGATATCTAGATATCTTGACGATATCTAGACGATATCTAGATATCTTGACGATATCTAGACGATATCTAGACGATATCAAGGGAGGGAGTTTTGTTGATGTCAGGAGAGGTTTCAACGAGCAGGTTGGCAGTCTTCTTGCTCTTATAGTATAATAATAGTTCAACATTCGGGTTGGTGGCTGTAGCGGACACATTTCTATCAATAATGTTTTTTTCTTCAGGACAATCTCTTCCGTTTTGTGTGGCCGTGTAAAAGAAGTTTCTGTAGAATGTTTAATAGTAGGGAATGGTAATGTTTTCGGCGCCATGTACTGAGCCGCCATGCAATCTCCCTGTGCCTTATTAGTGCGGATCTACCATCCAACCAGGTACTCCTGTGCCAGGTAAGTCCACTACGGGCTCACCATAGCCCGTGCTACTTGCTCCGCTCCTGTGCCAGGTAAGTTACGGGCTCACCATAGCTCGTGCTACTGGAACAAGTTCCAAGTAGCACGAATCCTGAATCTATTACAACAACGACAACACCCAACCACAAGTTGAGCACGCATGCGCACACAGGAACGAGTATGTCAGTGTGAGAAGAGCAGCTGAGAAAGGTATGAAAATGATATAGCTAATAAAGCCAAGACTGAACCAAAGCTACTACACAGTCACATCAGGAGGAAGACAACAGTGAAGGAACAGGTGATTAAACTTAGGGTGGGCGAGGACAGGTACACAGAGAATGACAAAGAGGTGTGTGAGAACTCAACAAAAGGTTCCAGGAGGTCTTTACAATAGAACAGGGAGATATCACGGCGCTGGGAGAGGTGGCAGCAAACCAGGTGACCTTGGATAGGTTCGAAATTACAGAGATGAGGTCAAAAAGCACCTATTGGAGCTGGATGTGAGAAAAGCTGTTGGGCGGATGGAATCTCGCCATGGGTATTGAAAGAGTGTGCAGGAGCACTTTGCTTACCACTCTCCATAGTGTATAGTAAGTCACTGGAAACGGGGGACTACCAGAAATATGGAAGACTGCTAATGTAGTACCAATATACAAAAAGGGTGACAGACAAAGAGGCACTGGTGTAACACGGTGGTGGTGTTACACGGTGGTGATGTAACCGGTGGTGGTGTAACACGGTGGTGATGTAACACGGTGGTGGTGTAACACGGTGGTGATGTAACACGGTGGTGGTGTAACACGGTGGTGATGTAACACGGTGGTGGTGTTACACGGTGGTGATGTAACACAGTGGTGATGTAACACAATTATGGCAAGATACAATATATATGTGTGTGTATGAATATGAAATACAATTGCTGTATTATTATTATAAACATTATTATCATCACAATTATTAGAATTACAAATCTTGCTTAACATCATAATTAATTACTATTGCTGTGTGGATATTACAGGTAGAGATGCTCACGTATGTGGTGAGAGAGAGACTCTACGTCTCTCTCCGTCAAATTATTGTTGTTGTTTTAGACTTAGCTACTCAGAACGAAGTGTCCATGTAGCACGGGCTATGGTGAGCCCGTAATCTCCGTCAAAGATAACCCAGCCAGTAGTAGCCTCTTAGAGAGAGAGAGAGAGAGGAGACGAGGGAGGAGGGGAGGGGTGGAAGGACGATATCCCCATTACCGCCTATTTTATCGTCTCTCTGATTACCAGCAGTGTAGTCCTCTGAGCGAACGCTTATACTCGGTATCGTCTCTATCACAATAATTTCCACCGCCATTCATCCGTCTTAAAGTCTCTCTCTTGCAATTTTCTGATCCAAGCCGTCAATAAATATGATGAGATGAGGATGCTCACCGGCATCAGGGCTACTTCATCTGATGCACTGCAGCGATGGGGCGCTGCTGCTGCGCTGCTGCTGCTGCTGTGGCCGCGGGCAGCGCACGGGGGGCGTTGCATGCTGCAAGGCTGGCAGCACAACTCCACAGCAGCCGCCATGAGGAGCGTTTGTGCAGCTACCGCGACGAGTGAGCAGCGAAGCAATCGCGAGCACGGATGGAGACACAGCAAAGGCAGGCTGCGAGCCGCGCGGGCGTCCGGAGGTATAAACGCAACTCTACAACGGATCTATTTTTCCCTCCTTTCTTCTCCGGGAGTGATATAACATTTATCGTGAAGATGATATCATCCGGCGAGCAACTACCGGCCGGCGTCTCATCTTTATCAGACAATGCTTCAGGCAACCCTGCAAAATACAGTCACACACGTCCCTGAGGCTCATGTACCCTCGTAGGAAACGTACATAGTACAAAGCGGTGCATTTTTTGCTGCTGTTTGCGTTCGACCCGAGGGACGGTGTTCTGTATTTTCAAGGCGATGTGGCAACCCTGGCGTCATAAAGTCGACGGTCAGTCGCTGTGATGATGATGATGGGCCGGGCAGCGCTGACATTGTCGTTATAATTGTTCAAAACTTTACCGATAGCGGGCGGGAGAGACGGATTTTATAATGATTGCCACCGGGGTCTGGAGAATGAGGGGGGAAGTGAGGTCGGGGAGGGAGAGTCATTCCCTAAGAGTGAGTCTTTATTTAGTCGTTGATTCACGGTATAAATTCGGATGTAATGATATACCTGACGGGCCGTATAGATCTTTATTGCTCCTATATAAGGATTATGTCTCTCACTCTCGGCTTGTCAGTTGGCACGCAGCGATTGGTAGTGGAGGTGCGCCTTCCCAGCGGCACCAGCCCCAATGGCCCTCACTGTCACACATCCTAGCTCCCTAGATATCGTGCCTGGCAATCCTCCTTCACAGCCCCCCGACGCGAAAACAAACAAAACCGCTGTCTGGTCCGCGGACACATTAAAACTTGAGCGGGGCGCCTTTTTCCGCTCGCTCCCTCTCTTAGTTCAGCCCCAAGAGTCCAATCTCTATCCAACTTGGCTTTTACTATCTCCACTAACAGCCTATGTCTCCCCGAGGCGTTGTTACGCGCTCTAAATCCTTGTAATTCAAGCATTACGCTGACCAAATGACTACAATCACAGACGCTGGGAAGAAATTGAGAGAGAGAGAGTAGCGGCCACTTACCATTATGCACTAGTTCCTCTGGGGTCGCCGGCTGCCCCTGCCGGAGGGCAAGGAAGGAGGAAGGAGGAAGAGTGTGTGTGGTTTTAGTGTTTTAGAATATATATATATATATATATATATATATATATATATATATATATATATATATATATATATATATATATATATATATATATATATATATCTGTATTTGTAGTATGCTAGGAGGATATTGACGTGATATTGGTGATGGTGGGTGTAGGGAAGGTGGGTATGGGGATGGAATTTGAAATTGAAATTGAAATAAGTTTATTGAGGTAAAATATACACAAAGGGATGAGGTAGCTCAAGCTATTCTCACCCGTTCAGTACATCGTGTTAATACATACATAGACACACATCACAAACAATAAACGAATTACCAAACATTCTGATAGATAAACATATACATTTCCTCCTTTACACAAGTAGTATGGTATCAGACCTACACACAAATACTTTTATGATCTAGGTATACTGTATAGACAATGGGGGTGGAATAGTGTGGTGGTTAGCTTCGGGTGGTGTGGCGGTGGTGGTGGTGTGGTGTAGTTGTGATGGTGTGGCGTGGTGTAAACAAAATGTATGGTACATTTGCAAACAAGAGCAAACTGAATGCTCAAGTTTATAATACAAGAAGAAAACACGCAAGAAAATACGAAATAAAGCAGAATCAAGTGGAAATGAGACTCATAGAAAGATTAGTAAGAGAAGAAGGTCATTAAGAAGTAAATGAGGGAGCAGGGGCCAGTGGGTGAGCACCCGGCCTGGGGCGTCGGGTAGGCGGCTCTCAAAGACGACCAAATGACCTGGTTACTAATCAGGTGCAGGGAATGGTTGTGGGAGGGGAGGCCCCAGGTGATCACACAATACTCATCATTACTCGCTTAGCATGCAGGTGTGAAGTGCACCCCCCTTACACTCTGCCTGTTCCTCCCCCGCACGCACACACAAACGCACTTCCTTGCTCTCTCTCTCTCTCTCTCTCTCTCTCTCTCTCTCTCTCTCTCTCTCTCTCTCTCTCTCTCTCTCTCTCTCTCTCTCTCTCTCCTATCCGCCATGCAGCCTATAGTAGATATTAATATGCACGGAGGGAAATTGGGGAATACTCGTAAAAGTCAAGTATCACAATAAAATGAGAAAATATGTACATAGACTAATTTTATTGGTTATTAATAATAATAATACTAGTAGAGATAAGCAATACACACACATACACACCCTTGTTCACACACTTCTCTCACACACTATATTATTTACACACAGATATACGCACCTCTGTACACACACCACCACACTGTACACACACACACACACTACACTGTACACACACCATTCTACACTGTACACACACACACCACTACACTGTACACACACACCCACTACACTGTACACACACACCATTCTACACATAGCATCACCTTGAACATACACCTCACTGCACATGCACTAAATTGTATATATACACCATAATACACACAACACTGCACAGACACCATTCTATACCTTACCACACTGTACTCACCTAGTTGTACTCGCCTTCATGTGATGAGAAGACTGAGCTTCGGCTCTTTGGTCCCGCTTCTCAACTGTCAATCAACTGGTGCACAGGTTTCATATCTACGTTTGAAACTGTGTATGGAGTATGCCGCCACCACATCACTGCCTAATGCATTCCAGTTGTTAACTATTCTGACATTGAAAAAGTTCTTTCTAACGTCCCTGTGGCTCATTTGGGTACTAAGTTCCTACCTGTGTCCTCTTGCTTGTATTCCACCCGTGCTAAATATTTTGTCTTTATCTACCCTGTCAATTCTTCTGATAATTTTATAGGTGATGATCATGTCTGTCCTAATTCTTCTGTCTTCCAGTGTCGTGAGGTTCAGTTCCCTCAGTCTTTCTTCGTAGCTCGGGGACTAGCCTGGTAGCACACCTCTGAACTTTTCCAAACTTCGTTTTGTTTGTCTACTAGATGTGACATTTGGAGTCCACTAGATGTGAACTCCACATCTAGTGGACTCCACTAGATGTGGAGTCCAAGTCCACAACTGCTCAAGTCCACTAGATGTGGACTCCACGCTGGAGCCGCATACTCTATTATTGATCTGACATATGAGCTTCTACAAGCTTCTGAATGATTCCTTACACAAGTTTCTAAAGACAGTTCTTACGTTTGCCAGCTTTACATATGCCGCTATTCTTTTGATATGGGTTTCATGGTACAGGTCTGGCTTTGTATCAACCCCTCATATCTTTCTCTCTATGATTCTTGAAAGATTTTATCTCCCAACTGGTACCTTGTGTTTGGCCTCTTGCTCCCTACACCTATCTTCATCACTTCACAACAGCTCAAGTTAAACTCTAGTAGACATTTGTTGGACTATTCCTTCAGCCTATCCAAATCATCTTGTAATCTCTTGATGTCCTCGTCTGTCTTTCGCTTCATCAGCAAACATGGAAAGGAATGAATCTATACCCTCTAGAAAATCATTTACGGATATCAGAAACATGATAGGTCCGAATACAGAGGCCTGCGGGACTCCTCTGGTGACATCACGACATTCTGAGGTCTCACCCCTCACAGTAACTCTCTGCTTCCTTTTGTTTAGGTATTCCCTTATCCACTGGAGCGCTCTACTGCTTACTCCAGCCTGTTTCTCCAGCTTATGTAACAGCCTCTTTTGGGGTACTTTATCAAAAGCTTCCTGACAGTCATAGAAAATGTAATCTGCTCATCCTTCTCTTTCTTGCATTATGCTTGTTGCTTGGTTATAGAATTAAACCTATGAGGCACGATTTGCCATCCCTGAATCAATGTTTGGTACAACCCATTGCTTTACTCACCAAGCACTTCACTCACACACACACACACACACACACACACACACACACACACACACACACACACACACACACACACACACACACACACACAGGATACAGAATAGGAGATGAAGTACTTAATGAAACGGACAGAGAGAAAGATCTAGGAGTTGATATCACACCAAACCTGTCTCCTGAAGCCCACATAAAAAAGAATAACGTCTGCGGCATATGCGAGGCTGGCTAACATCAGAACAGCGTTCAGGAACCTGTGTAAGGAATCATTTAGAATCTTGTACACCACATATGTAAGACCAATCCCGGAGTATGCGGCCCCAGCATGGAGCCCGTACCTTGTCAAGCACAAGACGAAGCTAGAAAAAGTCCAAAGGTATGCTACTAGACTAGTCCCAGAACTAAGATGAATGAGTTATGAGGAAAGGCGGCGGGAAATGCACCTTACGACACTGAAAGACAGAAGAGTAAGGGGGGACATGACTTACAAAATCCTCAAGGGAATCGACCTGGTAAACAAGGATAAACTATTCAACACTGGGGGGACGCGAACAAGGGGACACAGGTGGAAACTGAGTACCCACATGAGCCACAGAGACGTTAGAAGGAACTTTTTCAGTGTCAGAGTAGTTAACAGATGGAATGCATTAGGTAGTGATGTGGTGGAGGCTGACTGCATACACAGTTTTAAATGTAGATATGATAGAGCCCAGTAGGCTCAGGAACCTGTACACCAGTTGATTGACAGTTGAGAGGCGGGACCAAAGAGCCACAGCTCAAGCCCCGCAAGCACAAATAGGTGAGTACAAATAGGGGAGTACACACACACACACACACACCACACACACACACACACACACACACACACACACACACACACACACACACACACACACACACACACACACACACTGTACCATTCTCTTCAGAATATCATGTCTAGGTCCAATAATGCCACGCAACATAAAGTACAATGCCCGATTGTGTGGTTGAAACACTTGAGGCATATTGTCTCTTTTGTTTATTAATCCTCACCGCTTCCTGCCAGGCCGTCATCCCCCCCCCCCCCCCTCCTCTACTGTGCACACCTGTTTGATATGCAACTTCGTTTTCTCATCAGTTTAACGCACATGTGTATGGTGTGATTGGGCTTACTTGTATCAGTGCTTGCCTACCTGTGTCGACCATGGGGAAAAGGTGGAGTGGGCTGCGTGTCCTTCTAGTGTGCGTTTTGATGTCTTTTGAAGCCGTAGAATTCTTTTTCTGGACTTTCAACAGTAAAACGCGCGGTGAAAGTGGGACTTTCAACACATTTTTCAGTATCAGAGGCTAGGCTACTTGTGTGGCTCCGGTGCTGGCCTCTAGCTGTGGGGCTCCGGTGCTGGGCTCTAGCTGTGTGGCTCCGGTGCTGGGCTCTAGCTGTGTGGCTCTGGTGCTGGGCTCTAGCTGTGTGGCTCCGGTGCTGGGCTCTAGCTGTGTGGCTCCGGTGCTGGGCTCTAGCTGTGGGGCTCCGGTGCTGGGCTCTAGCTGTGTGGCTCCGGTGCTGGCCTCTAGCTGTGTGGCTCCGGTGCTGGGCTCTAGCTGTGTGGCTCCGGTGCTGGGCTCTAGCTGTGGGGCTCCGGTGCTGGGCTCTAGCTGTGTGGCTCCGGTGCTGGGCTCTAGCTGTGTGGCTCCGGTGCTGGGCTCTAGCTGTGGGGCTCTGGTGCTGGTCTCTAGCTGTGTGGCTCCGGTGCTGGTCTCTAGCTGTGGGGCTCCGGTGCTGGGCTCTAGCTGTGGGGCTCCGGTGCTGGGCTCTAGCTGTGTGGCTCCGGTGCTGGTCTCTAGCTGTGTGGCTCCGGTGCTGGTCTCTAGCTGTGGGGCTCTGGTGCTGGGCTCTAGCTGTGTGGCTCCGGTGCTGGGCTCTAGCTGTGGGGCTCTGATGCTGGGCTCTAGCTGTGGGGCTCTGATGCTGGGCTCTAGCTGTGTGCTTTGGTGCTGGGCTCTAGCTGTGGGGCTCCGGTGCTGGGCTCTAGCTGTGGGGCTCCGGTGCTGGGCTCTAGCTGTGTGGCTCTGATGCTGGGCTCTAGCTGTGGGGCTCTGATGCTGGGCTCTAGCTGTGGGGCTCTGATACTGGGCTCTAGCTGTGGGTCTCTGGTGCTGGGCTCTAGCCGTGGGGCTCTGATGCTGGGCTCTAGCTGTGGGGCTCTGATGCTGGGCTCTAGCTGTGTGCTCTGGTGCTGGGCTCTAGCTGTGGGGCTCTGATGCTGGGCTCTAGCTGTGGGGCTCTGATGCTGGGCTCTAGCTGTGGGGCTCTGATGCTGGGCTCTAGCTGTGTGCTCTGGTGCTGGGCTCTAGCTGTGGGGCTCTGATGCTGGGCTCTAGCTGTGGGGCTCTGATGCTGGGCTCTAGCTGTGTGCTCTGATGCTGGGCTCTAGCTGTAGGGCTCTGATGCTGGGCTCTAGCTGTGGGGCTCTGATGCTGGGCTAGATGTTATATGAACTCCCACGACCTTCCCCTTTCGTTAAATCAAAGAGTCTACACTCGTTTTGTTTCATAATGATTAAAGGTCCTGCTTACTCCCTCACAATATATATCTTGAAACAATAGTATCTGTGAACACGTCACTATCTATAACGTATCTTTACTACTAAAACAAAAGTAAGTTTTTGATCATCGTACAACACATTCGTTACTGAATCAGTCGCCCATGATATCGACACAAATAAGCCATAGAAAAAAAGGTTACATTCGTGCAATGTGCATACATGAACATGTTGAAACACCATAAAACTGTTGACAAATCCACACACTAGAAAATGAAGGGACGACGACGTTTCGGTCCGTCCTGGACCATTCTCAAGTCGATTGTGAGACTATTCACAATCGACTTGAGAATGGTCCAGGACGGACCGAAACGTCGCCGTCCCTTCATTTTCTAGTGTGTGGATTGGTCAACATACTTCAGCCACGTTATTGTGACTCATCGCCTGCACCTTAAAGCTGTAATACCTCTCTTCCCTCTGTTGTTTGTGAGAATGTTGATGTAGTTTAAATATATAAAGAATTTGATGATTAATGGTCATTATGCCATTAATCCAGAATGGCATTCCTGACGCCGAGATTAATTACCAGGTTGGAAGTTAGTGTAATGGTTGTTGCAGTGGGAGTTGGGTTGTTGAGGGAGGGAAGGTGAGGGTGGGAGGAAGAAGAGAATGGGAGAGTAGGTGTGGGAGGGAGAGAGGGAAGGAGAGAGTGGGAGGGCAGGAGATGATGTGGTAGGGCAGGCCGGTCTCTCGGGGGCTGTACAGAGAGGGTTGTCTGATCCGCTAAGTGAGGCTTAATGTGGACGTAACGAGGCCATCAGGGTGGAACGCTAATGAGCATGATTCGGCCAGGTCACCAGTTGACACTAATCTCGACCTGTCCTGGCTGCTGCCTCCGTTTGTGGTCGACTCCATCACTTTTAACTTGCGTGTTTTGCTTGTTGTGCTGCTACTTAAAGCTTACGCATGTTTGGCTTAGCAACTGTGAAGGAAAAGTAATATGATGAATGCTCTCTCTCTCTCTCTCTCTCTCTCTCTCTCTCTCTCTCTCTCTCTCTCTCTCTCTCTCTCTCTCTCTCTCTCTCTCTCTCTTCTCATTCTAACCCTGACCTCCCACATGACCCCATTCATCTATCTATATGCAGATTAATCACGAAGGTCACATCACCCTAATCTAGCCAGGGTTAAATATCAAGCCAATCCGTTGTTGTTGTTATAGATTTAGCTACTCAGAACGAAGTGTCCATGTAGCACGGGCTATGGTGAGCCCGTAAACCAATCACTACACCCTTAGTTCTTACACAGCCATGATTCCCCTTCATAGAAACGTTTCACAGCGTGTCAACGTTTCCCCCCCTCCCCCCTTCCCACAGACAACACCTCATGTGCACTTACCTCGCCAGAGTTCTCACTGTTACCTGTGCTAAACATCATGTTATATTGTATTTATTCAAGTTTATAAATGCCATGTTTACCATTAGGTAGGGTCTGCCTTACATGCCTTCTCTCTAAGGCTTATCAGTACGGGTTATCTGGTCAGTACTCGTCCCTGCGACATGTGACCCATCTGTATGATTCGCTGTCTTGTAATTAACTTTTAATTCGGCAGCTTTCAAGTCTGTTGACATTTGTTAATTCTTCTAAATTTGAAGTTATGAATTTTAAATTTGTATCTTTTTAATAATTGTATTAGGTACTTCAAGGTCATAATCTGTGTTCTCTTTCTCGCAAGCCTCATCGGCCTATCAATTAATAAAGTCATGCTTTCTAGCTCGTATATGGGATGTACACAAATTTTAAGTTATTATCATTGGCAAAAATCACATTCATTTGAATATTACACGCCGTCAGTAAGGACGTAGCATCCACTTTAGTTTAAGACCGAAAGATGACCGGTAATTGCGTTTAGTGTCATACATCTTATAGTGTTAGTGTTATAGGTTGCTATAAACGTACGGGGTGTATAATGTCTTTAGAGACTTGCATATCTTTCACTGGGGGACTTATGTCAGTCAAGTTGTACTGCTAGATGGACGAGGAGGCCTGGTTGACGACCGGGCCGCGGGGTCGCTAAGCCCCGAAATTACCTCAAGGTAGGTAAGGTAGATACACGTTGTCTGCTGATACAACTGAACTCATTCTATACCTATCTACAACTCTCCCTTTTTCTCATTACCATTCTTGTACTCATTTTCCCTTTCTGTCTCTGTGTACTCACCTATTTACTATCACCTACTTGTCCCTACAGGATCGAGCTGTCAGTTCTTGGACTCCGCCTTTCTAACCCTTAGTTGTTTAATGTTGTGACTCCAGACCTATTTTTTCCCTCTAATAACTACTACTTATTTCTCTCTCGCACACATCCCCAGGATGCAGCTTATAGCATTTATTCAACTCCCAGGTACCTACTTACTGCTAAGTGAACATCACGCTAGTCGATGTTTGTTTCTGCCAAAAAAACACCATTACCTTTTAATTGTAGGGGATCACTGAAAATAATTAAATTGGGCCCTAAGACCAGATTAACGAAGCAGTTACGCAAGCACTTACGAACCCGTCCATCTTTCTTCAATCTTTGGCGGCTTTGTTTACAGTTATTGAACAGTTAATGAGCTCCGAAGCACCAGAAGGCTGTTTATAACAATAATAACAGTTGATTGGGAAGTTTTCATGCTTGTAAACTGTTTAATAAAAGTCACCAAAGCCACCAAACATTGAGGAAAGATGTACACGTTCGTAGTTCTTGCGTAACTGCTTCGTGAATCTGGCCTCTGGTTCCTTGATGCCAAACAAGCCAAGAACATCTGGAACGTACAGGGAAAATACTACCAAGACTCTGATCACGTCTTTATAATTAAGTATCTCCTGTTCAACAACGTTGTTTGTCTTACAGAAAAAAATATATTAGTCCTGTCTGGCATGAACCCAAGGCTGTCACAGGAATAATTTATTTGACAGCGTCAATTATAATGAAATATTTACTAAAAACATATAATTATAAATATAAAATGAGATTGGGAGGACTTATTTTTTCCCCCAGTATCCACTGATTATAGAACTTACTGAGGGTGATATTTTTGTCATATCCTTATTCTTTAAGGATATCAATCATATAAGGATATCAATCATATAAGGATATCAATCAATAAGGATATCAATCTCTGCATATCAATCATGCTGATAGGCAACACCGTCCCAATAATTAAATTTTTGTGGACTTTAATAGGCTGATTGACCCATACACAAAACTGTGTGGTCCAAATGAAGCACTACAAGTTAAGAGCCCGATCTTGACTCTTATCCCACTCAGGATAGCAATAAGGCTTGATGCGTTCACCTCAGAACAGGTATGCGAAGGTACCATGACCAGGTATGACCAGGTACGAAGCTCGTCATACCTCCCAGCTCAAGTTGACAGGACTGGCGTCATAAAATATATGAGTCTGGGTGGTGGTGGCATAGAATATCCGGGTGCTGCTAAGATCGTGTAGAGAGAGCCAGAGGTTCACTTAGGAGGGTCTCCTCTGTGCTCAGTGAAGCCACCACCTTACCTTACCTTGAGATGCTTCCGGGCTTAGCGTCCCCGCGGCCCGGTCGTCGACCAGGCCTCCTGTTTGCTGGACTGATCAACCACCACTGCACCTCTCAACTGCCTCCCGCCTGATGCACGACTCGCGTGTTTACAAATCGCGGAGAGCTTGCGGTCAGTACAGTGTTAACAAGCAATTATGCAATTGGAAGGCTGGATGGAGTGGCGAGGCCAAGTATAATTACAGCTATAATTTAATGAGTTAAATAATAAATTAAGTACATTTAAGTGAAATGTACAGGTTTTCTGNCTACCACCCCTGCTCTACCACCCCTGCTCTACACCCTCCGTCAAGCCCGGAGGTGACTACAAATTAGAAAATGTCAATTATCTCGCCGCAATCTTGGGTGTGTGAGTAGAGATCTATTGTTGGGCGACCGAGAGTGGTAGCCGTCATGGAACGCCACCCAGGCTCCGCCCGCCGCCCACCACCGCTTCCCAGCCTCCGCCCGCCGCCCACCACCGCTTCCCAGCCTCCACCCGCCGCCCACCACCACTTCCCAGCCTCCACCCGCCGCCCACCACCACTTCCCAGCCTCCACCCGCCGCCCACCACCGCTTCCCGGCCTCCACCCGCCGCCTGTACCTCTAGCAGACCCCTCTCAGTAATGTACAAGAACCTTCTCTGTACCGTATTAACTATATTTTTAACAAGGTCTTGCGACGGCAGGCTCAAGACCTGCCGTCATTTCTCCGTTTTCTGATGTGTGATTTAGTCATCATAATAATGAATAACAGTGACTCCAAAAAAAGTTATTCAAACCCTATGAAATCCTAAGACCTTAGATAATGTAGACTTAATTCACCTCAGTGCTCCTCAAGTAGAATCTTAAATTCATAAATCTTAAATTAAAGTGGAAATTAAAGTTCGTCTGCAATTTAATTTCCATAGATCCCTCCCTGCATGACTGTAGAGACACAATTATCTTGACCATTGCAAGCGAAGAGTCTACCGTAGGAGCGTTGTGCTGAACTAAGTCTAGGAAACCTAGGGAGCCGGTCGGTCGAGCGGACAGCACGCTGGGCTTGTGATCCTGTGGTCCCGGGGTCGATCCCGGGCGCCGGCGAGAAACAATGGGCAGAGTTTCTTTCACCCTATGCCCCTGTTACCTAGCAGTAAAATAAGTACCTGGGTGTTAGTCAGCTGTCACGGGCTGCTTCCGGGGGTGGAGGCCTGGTCGAGGACCGGGCCGCGGGGACACTAAAGCCCCGAAATCATCTCAAGATCTCAAGATAACCTATCTTGAGGTTATCTTGAGATGATTTCGGGGCTTAGCGTCCCCGCGACCCGGTCCTCGACCAGGCTTCCCTTTTTGTTACACCCCCCCCCCCCAGGAAGCAACCCGTAGCAGCTGTCTAACTCCCAGGTACCTATTTCTGCTAGGTAACAGGGGGCATCAGCGGTGAAAGAAACATTTTGCCCATTTGTCTCCACCACCGCGGGGATCGAACTCGGAACCTCAGGACTACGAATCCGAAGCGCTGTCCACCCAGCACTCAGGCGCCCTAGACTAGGAATTAAGTCTATAGGCGAACAGGAAACGAGGGAAGAGACTGCTGACGTCAACATCGCAGCAAACACCTGTCAACTACGGAGAACTAAGTATACATTATTCATGCAAGTTTACGACTTCATATATTGTATGCAGATAGGAAGAAAGGAGGAACGAGAATATGTTTGGTTATATCACCTTAGTATTGTTTCAGTGTGCACAAGGGAGGAATATTCAACTGAAGCTGAAAGGAAAGAAAAAGACGATGCAAGTTGACGTAGTCTAACACAATACCTCTCATAAAGTTGTATCAAATATTAACAATCTAATGTTTGCCTTGCACATACAATGTATAAATAATCATCTACAAATGTTAAACAAAAAAAATATTAACGAAAATAAATGTAAGCACACCATTGCTGCCAGAACACACACGGACCTCTTGAAGACATGTCCATCACAGCTGCCTGGGACGAGAGATGTCACGGGGTACAGGACACCCACCGTCAACACAGACTCCGCCAGGGGGTCAGGAACGGATACCACCCAGATCGCGCCTACGGTAGACTTTCCTACATCCTCAGCAGACAGCAAGAGTACAAGAATAGAAAGTGCAACTTTTGTGGACAACTAAATAGATAATTTCCTTAGCCAATACTTGTTCAAAGGTGATAAGTTCCACTGGCCAGGGAATCCACCTACAGAATGAAAGAAAATTGATAAACAGTAGAAGTGAGAGGCATCGCTTCCCACTTTCCGGACAGTAAGTGGGAGACGAGGCGATGTGGGGACGTCGAAGTCGTCCGTCTGGTCAGCTGTGGCCTGGACAAATTAATTGTCGGTAAGTTTGACCGTGACACAATGGCAGAAACGCAGGAGCAGACCTGATCGCTCGGCAGATAATTCAACCCAAACTATATTGCCTTAATACGAAATGAGTGTAGGTGGGATGGGTTTACACGGAGGGGGAAAGCTGTGATTGCTGAGGTGGATGTAGGCGGAGGTCGCTGAAGGATGGGTTAGTGGAACGGATGGAAGGATTGGTGAACGAGACAGGCGGAGGTGAGGGCAGATGTAGGCAAAGATGGAAGCCTTTTCGTGGTCGGAGGCAGTCGTGAATGGAGGAGTTATGTGGTAGAAGGAAGTGGGAGGTGGGCATGCAGGTAGCGTGTCTCCATGGGAAGTGGTTTACTGTCCGCTAGTTATTCTGCCCCTCAGAATAACTACGGAAGTGAGAATAACTAATAAAAGGGAGAATAACTCAGAATAACTACGGAAGTGAGAATAACTGATAAAAGGGAGAATAACTCAGAAAATCTACGGAAGTGAGTTCAAGAGAGTCTGTGTTCATTCTTAAGGGAAATGTTACTTGATGTTTCTAGACGATATCCGACGTCTAGACGATATCTAGATATCTTGACGATATCGTCTAGATATCTAGACGATATCTTGACGATATCTAGACGATATCAAGGGAGGGAGTTTTGTTTGATGTCAGGAGAGGTTTCAACGAGCAGGTTGGCAGTCTTCTTGCTCGTATGGTATAATATTAGTTCAACCTTCGGGTTGGTGGCTGTAACGGACACATTTTCATCAATAATGTTTTTTTCTTCAGGACAATCTCTT
Organism: Procambarus virginalis; assembly: GCA_020271785.1. NCBI lineage: Eukaryota > Metazoa > Arthropoda > Malacostraca > Decapoda > Cambaridae > Procambarus > Procambarus virginalis. The sequence goes on from WNGS01004374.1 coordinate 13,113,737, forward strand.
CCGTTTTGTGGGCCGTGTAAAAGAAGTTTCTGTAGAATGTTTTAATAGTAGCGAATGGTAATGTTTTCGGCGCCATGTACTGAGCCGCCATGCAACCTCCCCTGTTGTCTTATTAGTGCGGATCTACCACCCACCAGGTCAGCACCGCTCCTGTGCCCGGTAAGTCCACTACGGGCTCACCATAGCCCGTACTACTTGCTCCGCTCCTGTGCCAGGTAAGTTACGGCCTCACCATAGCCCGCGCTACTTGCCCCGCTCCTGTGCCAGGTAAGTTACGGCTCACCATAGCCTGTGCTACTTGGAACTCGTTCCAAGTAGCTGAATCTATAACAACAACAACAACAACACCCAACCACAAGTTGAGCACGCATGCGCACACAGGGTTCTCACGGCTGCTGAGCAGTCAGCGTTCGTATATCACAATCAAGGGATCCGGGTTCGATTCCCAGCCAAGCCAGATGTCTTTGTTCACCTAGCAGTAAAAAGGTACCTAGGAGAGGCACAAAAGCTAACAACTCGATCCGAAAAGTCTTAAATACACACACCCGAGCACCGTTAAAAATATAGAAGGCTCTGAGAAACTACAGAGAAACTTGGGAACATTGTAGCATTAACAGACATGGCTCATAGACTTCAAGCTGAACAAATGCAAATTAACGAGGAGAGGAGTATGTAGAAGAAACCCACAGGGGGCAGTTCAAGCTATAAAAGGAGACTGGAAACTGAGAAAGATGTTGGGAGTTTATACAACTTTGGAGGCCTGGTCGACGACCGGGCCGCGGGGACACTAAGCCCCGGAAGCACCTCATGGTAACCTCCAAACTCTGACATCAGCAGCATATTCGAAGTCGGCGGACGTCGAAGTAACGTTGTAACCTGGATAAAGAGGCCTTCAAAACAGTGCATACAACTCGTGTGAAGACGACGCTTGAAGACGTAATCCCGGCCTGGAAGGGAACTATCAGGGAAAAGCGCCAAACCATTACGACTATATAGCCCTGGGAAGGGGTCAGGATAAGGCACGGGAGACATCTCCTGTCCACGAGGCTAACCATAGCCCGTGCTTCTTGCCCAGCTCCTGTGCCAGGTAAGTTACGGGCTCACCATAGCCCGTACTACTTGGAACTTGTTCCGAGTAGCTGAATCTATAACATCAGGATAAGGATTTGGGATGGGGGACGAGGAGGAAGGAATGGACGGTCGGGGATTGAACGCCCACCTGCATGAAGCGAGACTGTTGCTCTACCGTCCAGCCCATCCCGGCCTGGAGTCTTTACCTATATTAAGCATAAAATAAAATTAGTGATAGGAGAGTCTACAGTATACTCCATGGTCCCAAAACAGAGAGTACTTTTATACCGCGACACGGTGGTGGTGTAACACGGTGGTGGTGTTACACAGTGGTGATGTAACACAATTATGGTAAGATACAATATATATGTGTGTGTATGAATATGCAATACAATTGCTGTATTATTATTATATAAACATTATTATCATTATTATCATCATAATTATTAGAATTACAAATCTTGCTTAACATCATAATCAATTACTATTGCTGTGTGGATATTACAGGTAGAGATGCTCACGTATGTGGTGAGAGAGAGACTCTACGTCTCTCTCCATCAAATTGTTGTTGTTGTTTTAGATTTAGCTACTCAGGACGAAGTGTCCATGTAGCACGGGGTATGGTGAGCCCGTAATCTCCGTCAAAGATAACCCAGCCAGTAGTAGCCTCTTAGAGAGAGAGAAAGGAGACGAGGGAGGAGGGGAGGGGTGGAAGGACGATATTCCCATTACTGCCTATTTTATCGTCTCTCTGATTACGAGCAGTGCAGCCCTCTGAGCGAACACTTACACTCGGTATCGTCTCTATCACAATAATTTCCACCGCCATTCATCCGGTCTTAAAGTCTCTCTCTTGCAATTTTCTGATCCAAGCCGTCAATAATATGATGAGATGAGGATGCTCACCGGCATCAGGGCTACTTCATCTGATGCACTGCAGCGATGATGCGCTGCTGCTGCTGCTGTGGCCGCGAGCAGCGCACAGGGGGCGTTGCATGCTGCAAGGCTGGCAGCACAACTCTACAGCAGCCGCCATGAGGAGCGTTTGTGCAGCTACCGCGACGAGTGAGCAGCGAAGCAATCGCGAGCACGGATGGAGACACAGCAAAGGCAGGCCGCGAGTCGCGCGGGCGTCCGGAGGTATAAACGCAACTCTACAACCGGATCTATTTTTCCCTCCTTTCTTCTCCGGGAGTGATATAACATTTTATCGTGAAGATGATATTATCCGGCGAGCAACTACCGGCCCGGCGTCTCAACTTTATCAGACACTGCTTCAGGCAACGGTGCAAAATACAGTCACACACGTCCCTGAGGCTCATGTACCCTCGTAGGAAACGTACATAGTACAAAGCGGTGCATTTTTTGCTGCTGTTTGCGTTCGACCCGAGGGACGGTGTTCTGTATTTTCAAGGCGATGTGGCAACCCTGGCGTCATAAAGTCGACGGTCAGTCGCTGTGATGATGATGATGGGCCGGGCAGCGCTGACATTGTCGTTATAATTGTTCAAAACTTTACCGATAGCGGGCGGGAGAGACGGATTTTATAATGATTGCCACCGGGGTCTGGAGAATGAGGGGGGGAAGTGAGGTCGGGGAGGGAGAGTCATTCCCTAAGAGTGAGTCTTTATTTAGTCGTTGATTCACGGTATAAATTCGGATGTAATGATATACCTGACACACACACACACACACACACACACACACACACACACACACACACACACACACACACACACACGGGCAAAGTTTCTTTCACCCTGATGCCCCTGTTACCTAGCAGTAAATAAGTACCTGGGTAGTTAGTCAGCTGTCACGGGCTGCTTCCGGGGTGTGTGTGTGTGTGTGGTGTGGGGAAAAAAAAAAAGTAGTTAGTGTAGTTAGTAAACAGTTGATTGACAGTTGAGAGGCGGGCCGAAAGAGCAAAGCTCAACCCCCGTAAAATACAACTAAGTGAATACAACTAAGTGAATCACACACACACTGCTTTTCTTGGATTGTCGGAAAGCCTTTGACACAGTGCCGCATAAGAGGCTGGTACGTAAGCTGGCGAGACGGCAGGTGTAGCTGGTAGATTCTGAAGGGAATTGATAGGGTAATAAAAGACAGAGCTGTTTAACACAAGGGGCACACGCTAGGTGGCGACAGGTGGAAACTGAAGTGCCCAAATGAGCCACAGAGATATATAGAAAGAACTTTTTTAGTGTCAGAGGGTTGGTTGACAAATGGATGCATTAGGAAGTGATGTGTGGAGGCCGACTCCATACACAGTTTCAATGTAGATATGAAGACGCCCAAAGGCTCAGGAATATGGTACACTGTTGATGTGGAGGGGGGGGGTCGGTTGAAGGAGGCGGGTACCAAAGTAGCCAGAGCTTCAACCCCCGCAAAGCACAATTAGGTGAGTAACATCTAGGTGAGTACACAAAACAAACCACACACCCCACACAACACACACACACAACACAACACCACAACACACCACACACACACACACACTACCACACACACACAACCACCACACACCACACCACACAACTTTTTGTCATGAAATTGAGCTCAGTAGGCTCAGAAATCTGTACACCATTGATTGACAATTGAGAGGTGGGACCAAAGAGCCAAAGCTCAAGTCCGCAAGATACAATTAGGTGAATACCACACACACACAGCATCACCTGAGATACCCAGATAATCCACAGACGTCCCTTACAGGTACTATTCCTCACTTTTCCAAGCTTACTAACGTGGCAACCTTAACATATCCAATGTATTAAAAGGCAGCTTTTAGAAGCCATGCCCGGAGGCTTTTATATATTTATAATAATTCTATCAACACATTAAAGCTAGTTGCCACTTTGCATGGATAACCCATCCCCCTATAGAGGTGTTTGATAGCTGATTATGGGATAACTCGGTCCAGACGGTGACCCTTGACCTGGCTGTAGCGTGGCGAACAGGTCATCATGCTGACCTCTATTAGGTCCGCTCTATACATATCTCAACCGGATAACAAATAAACATTTAATCGTCGTTTATAAAATGAAACAATGGACTATCGAGTTCCCTTAGAGGCGATTGATTAGTGCCTCTGATGGACCTCTAGTTGGCCATGTATTTAGCGACGCCAATCACGGTAAAATGTACCCTAATTGGTGCGTAGTTTTTAAATCGCTATCGAATGTTATTAATGAGTTTAATTTGTTAGCATGTATAATCGATTAACGCGGGTTTTGAAATTAATAATGAACATTAGTTAACCCATTTGTGTGTGGAGAGACACTATTGGTAGTGTGTGTGTGTGTGTGTGTGTGTGTGTGTGTGTGTGTGTGTGTGTGTGTGTGTGTGTGTGTGTGTGTGTGTGTGTGCGTGTGTCGAGGAATATGTACAGTGACCATGGCGCTGGTGTTACTGTACACCAGCTCGCCACCGTGGGAACCTCTACCCTCCCACCAGGCTTCGAACCCCTTCCACCACACGCCTCTCCTTTTCCATCACGCTCAACCCCCTTACCCCTCCCCTTCCCCCCATTCCTCTTCCACTCTTCCTCGATCGTCATGTGCTAAACAGGCCGCCCCCTCCCTCCTTGCACAGTTGCATAATACTGTGTACTGAGCATTGTATCCACACTCCACAGCACTCTCTTGCCAGGGGTGTTGAGTCGACCACATTCCAATAGGCGGGTCGTCTGTGCCGCTGCGCCTGATGAGAGGCAGATCTTGCTTTATGTTATATTTGCGATGGCGTAGTGGGTCGTAATGAGAAACTCGACCCCCCCTGGGACTGGTGGTGTGAGTGCGAGGCTGTTGGACAGGCAGCAGCCTGGGGATCTGGGGAGGCCTTCATCACTCTAGAAGCTGGTATGCAAATTATTTGTTCACCGGAGACGTTTGATAGCTGCGTTTTATCCTGGGTGTGCTTATTTCTTGGCCGACATTAGGCTGAATTTCTTGACGATCGGCTATTCCCGATAGGTTCTGCGCGTTGAATGTATTTAATACAATCTGCTACCCCGTGCGGATTGTATGCGGTCTCCATACCTGCCTCGACTGGAGGTATGGAGATCAGGGGAGAGAGAGGGAGCTATGATGGGTGGTGAGAGTACTTAATCCGATCCACCTGAAGGGGTAGTAGAGGCGACCTCTGCATCCTAGCAAAGGCAGCTGGAGGAGGAGGTGGTGGGTGTTTCCCTGGTCTGGTCTCTTGAACTCTCTCCCTCAGGTTACTAGCAGACTCTGAACACTACCTCCCTCACCGCGGCTCATATCACCGATAGTCTCTTTCGTTCCTCTGTGTCAACGAAGATATAACGAGAAGGTTACC
>WNGS01004374.1:13143734-13165353 GCA_020271785.1 Procambarus virginalis
AATCGACTAAGGCGCGTCTGGGATCATCCCGAAGGTAGGTTCGAACCTCTCATCGCAGCCTTTGTGGAGTTGTTCAATATGAAGGACTCATATATTCTCGCTTACGACTGTTTTTAAACCCTTCTTCGTCACACTCCCCTCTCTTTATCTTGTGTCTACCGTCCAGCTTCCCTTTCTCTTTATTTACATACCTATCCCAGCCCCCTCTCTCTTCCCTCCGTTAAACCTCCCTTCCCCCTCTCTCACTGACTCATTTTCCTTTCCCCCTTTCCCATCCCAGCGTCCCTCCTTGGTTCCTTGCCTCTCAACTACTGTCCCCATTTCTTTATTTATATTACTTCCGGCGCCCTTTACTAGCATCTCCTTCCAGCTCCCTCCCGTTCCTTTCTCCCCTTCCTTCCTTCCCCTCCCTCCCTCCCTCCTGAGAATATTAATACATGGCCTTTCCCCCTAACTATAATTAAAGTATGCAACCACGGACGTTAGTGTAGTGGCAGCCGGGATCTTGTGTGTTGTGTCCTGGCAACGCCATCAACCTGAGGGGGGGGGATGGGGGGGTTGATGGTGTCGCCATTACCCCATTGATGGTGTTGACATTACGCCCAAGTCGTAATGTCTTGGCGCTTTTCCCCCTCCCCCCTGATTATTCCTTTTCCCTTCCTCCCTCCCCCCTCTCGTGTTTGCTTACGCTTTGCCAGGTGAGCCGTCCTGTGGCGCCTCCCAGGGTGATTATCTGTGCTCATTTCTGTGGACAATCCTGTGGCAGCAGACAGACAGTAGTACCTCCCCCTCAGGCAACTTCCTCCCGCGCCGCTGAAATCCTTCCATAGGCACACATGGCAACACGCAGACGAGGAGTCACAATAACGTGGTTGAAAAATGTTTGACCAAACCACACACTAGACTGTGAAGAGACGAAGACGTTTTCGGTCCGTCCTGGACCATTCTCTAGTCGATCGTCGTTCCCCACAATCGATAATCCATTCCTCCCCTTTGATAAATGGTCCAGGACGGACCGAAACGTCGTCGTCTCTTCACTTTCTAGTGTGTGGTTTGTTCAACACATGACACATCCTGTGTGCTCTTTTGACACTCTCAACTGGACCAGGATTTTAGAACCTCAGCTCTCAGTGCCGGAATTAATCTTCCTGATGAACAATTATGCGAGATGGTAAATAAGAAAAGGCACAGGTTGGTCAAGTCATTGGAAGAAAAGGCGGTGAATAGGGACACCGGCGATGCCAGAGGAAGATTGACGAACAAACAAAAGTATGGAGAAGAGAGAGAGAGTAGAGAGAAGAGAGGACGAGAGGAGAGAGAGAGAGAAGAGAGCGAGAAAGAGAGAGAGAGAGAGAGAGAGAGAGAGAGAGAGAGAGAGAGAGAGGGAGGGAGAGGAGGGGAGGCAAAAGCCACCCAATATAATAATGCTGGATACTCTCCTGCTACATCACTAGCCTCTTCACCCCTGTTATCATTATTCATTTTCACCCTACTTCCCCCTCCCCCCATGCTTCACTTTCATCACCCCTACACCCCATAGACACTCCCTCCAGCCCCATACACTCCCTGCCACCCCCCTATAACCCCCCCTCCTATGCCCCCATCTCTCCAATGAACACTCATAAAACGTTAACACTTGTTATGGGACTTCTGCCACGTGTGTGCCATGTAACACGTGGGCCTTCCTGTATATCTCGGCCAGTTTTATTAACACCTGGTCCATATATCTCTCTGGTACATTTATATACACCTGGTCCATATATCTCTGGTAGATTTATATACACCTGGTCCATATATCTCTGGTAGATTTATAACGTAGCTTTCCTGTAAATCTCTGGTAGATTTACACACACCACTCCTTTATGCCACAAGCGACAGTACAGTTCAGATGACAGTAAAGCTGTATAACAGGTCTGAACGCTGGGACGACCAGCCTATAAGCAGACAATGGGAAATCATACCTATGGGAGTTAACAGCACAACTACCAGTTTAGGTCAGGTCAAGGGGCTTAGACTGTAACAACGTTACCAGCTATGTTGCCCTCCTTACTAATCCGCTTGAGATTATTAGTCAGCATGAAAAGATATCGCAGGGCCGTGTGATATCGAAAAGACTTCACACACTCCTCAAGAGCTGTATAGCAGATTGGCCATTGACAATAGAGCTGTCAATCAAGATAGCATACACAGATCATTTCACAGGAACGTGCAATATAGGAACAAGTGCATGGACGGATAATCTGGTCAGATTCTAGAGAAAATAGACTTGAAACGAACCATTAGAAACAAGGAGAAGATATACCATATCAACACTTACGGCAGCCTCCTCCATGGGAAGAATTGAGTCAAAACATTATCATTGAAGGATTACCAGTTAAAAAATCAGCATGTGACTTGCAAGGGCTTAAAGTAGTCGTAGGATAACAACAAATGGAAACCCTCTCAAGACCTACAACGAATTCACATCTTCACAGACGGATACAGTTGACCAAAGAAAGATGGTTCTGCTGGGGCAGCAGTTTACACAAACAACCATGAAACTTACTGGACATGAATAGTTGGTGTTCAACATTGCAAACAGAATTATATGCACTGAAAGAGGCCATAAATTCATGCAATTGAGAATAATTTACATGATGTCATCATACATACCGACTCTAAATCTTCGCTCCAGGCATTGTTATCCAGCCAGCATAGAGATAATATATAATTCATCACAGATATCCAACATTTCTTTTAATATATAAGGTACATATACTGTATCACGAAAATGTTATTTAAACAGATTAAAACAAGGCCACCAAGATATTGTTATTAAAACAAGACTAAAAACCAGTGCGCTAAATCAGAAGCGAAAAGGAAACAGGAGAAAAGAAGAAAGCCCCCACCTCCATTTAAAACTTTGATCAAATATCACAGTAACAAGGTTATCACGAATAACCGAACTCAATTACGGGCTCACTATAGCCCGTGCTACATGAACATTTCGTTCTGGAGTAGCTAAATCTAAAACAACAACAATGACAGAAAGAGAATCGCACATCTCCTGTGCCAGTAAGTACGACGGGCTCACCATAGCCCGTGCTGCTTGGAACTTTTTTTTTGTTCCGAGTAGCTGAATCTAAAAACAATACGACAGGAGAGGAGTGAGAACTGGAGTGAAGCTTGCAGTTGTGTTTCACAGGCCAGGTTGCACAATACCATCTTGGTCATGGTATTTGATAAAATACCATGCTCAAGATTACCAACCGAGTGCCGGCGGGGGGATGGAAAATAGCCTCGGCTACCATCCTCTTTTGTCATGTCGTGTTGGTCGAGCGGTTTAAGGGATCCTATACGCTAGCAGAGTGCTCCTGGTAGTATGAGTTCGAGTCACTTCTGGGGTGTGAGTTTTCAGTTGCATCTAGTCCTGGGGACCATTCGGCTTGTTTTGCATATATATATATGAATATATATATATATATATATATATATATATATATATATATATATATATATATATATATATATATATATAATGATATATATATATATATTACATTTTCTTCCTGTCCTCCATGGACAGGGCGAGAGGTCTGTTAAACATATAATTCAGTGATTTATTGAACAATCAACCACAGAAGGTGATTGTAGTGTTATTTAAAATACTAATCTATCCTACAAACATGAATTACACAATGGCTCCAACACTCAGTATTCGAAAACAATTTAGCAATATAAATGTTATTGTTGATCTTATGTTATATTTAGTTTCTTTTAGTATGATAACCTGTACTATCATGCTTCTGACCCTTGTATATTGCAAAAAACTCGCCTCCCCCCTCTCGCCATCGGGGGTCATAGCCCCCAGTTCGGGAACCAGTGGCTTAGAGGAACCGCAAAAGCCAACAATAGTAACAATAGCAGTTTCCAACAAATCATGAATGACAATGAAAAATGGCAAACTTTTTTTGTATTTTTGCGAACTCATCGGCAAGTTATCATTTAGCCTTTCACACTGGATAGTTATTAACTCCCCCGACCTAGGCAACAGGTGTCCACAGCGAACACCTGTGGGCTTCGAAGCACCTATGATCCACCGCCCAGCGTTCATAACGCGGCTCAACATCTGTCCTTCAGTGGCCTGGTCATATTTGCTATTGTGAAACTTTGTTAGCGAAGGTTGGCCCCTCTATCTCTCTCTCAAAAAAATTAATACACACACACACACACACGTTTCCTGCATTACAAAGACTAATATTCAACAGATTAGGTAATCATACGAAGCTGTGATAATTACCAAACTGTAATATCACTTCATACCTCATATGTTCTCTGGTTTATCATATTGTAGTCTAAAAACACCTGGCTTCCGATATGTATATTTATGCACGTATCGGCGATTAATTCTTACAACACTAATATTGGCCATAAATTCAATATCATTCTCTGTATTCGTTTCCTCTTTATATATTTATTGAGAAGACAATCACCCCTTCCTTCCTTCCAGTGTACAGACTCACCCCTCCTGTGTAACAGACTCACCCCTCCTATGTACAGACTCACCCCTCTGTGTAACAGACTCACCCCTCCTATGTACAGACTCACCCCTCCTGTGTACAGACTCACCCCTCCTATGTACAGACTTCACCCCTCCTGTGTACAGACATTGTCATGAAAATGCCATAACATTATCAGCACAAACATTTAAAATAAAAATCACAATCATGTCACTTATGTTCTCTCTTTGTCTATATATTTATCTTGAAAACAGACTCGCCTGCAATGTCAGTTCACATATTTATCCTAAAATTATCATACTTATTGTTATCAATTATAAAATATACAAATTACAATCACAACACATGTTTTCAACCTTTTCATGCATCTCAAAAAACTTATCACAATAATCTTTTTTATATATTTATTAAATATATATGATTCCCTCTACTGACACTAATATTTTCTAAGAACAAAAAATAACACAGTAATATCCAGATATCATTTTTTTAAATATATATTTCTCATAAAGCGAATCTTCAGGAGTTAGACGTTTGATGAAAGGTTGTGGATTAAAATCAATGTTTATGTAGTAAATTCTATGAGTTAAATGTTAAACAGTAGTTTCTAGCAAGGAAGCGCTACATAGATGATGTAGAGATAATCACATTCTTAGTTTCTAGCAGAGACGAAAGTTAAACATTTGTTTCAATCTAAAAAAGTTGGATGGGGGGGAAGCTTAGGATGAGTGCAGTCAATATTTATTAATATATTTGCTTCTAATAATATACTTCAGAATATAAAGCAAGCTAATTATGAGTAGAAAGCCCTCAGCTAGTATGACTCTAAAGCACCACCAAATCTCGAACCTGTATCCCTATATTAGAGTGTCTGTCTGTTCGAGTTTAGAGGCCAGATGCACAGGGCTAGCCATTTTTTCACGGTAATTACTGTTACCTGCGTGCCCAACATGGCCATGTTGGGACTGGTTCCAGTACAGTATGCCGACACACTCCCCATGACAAATCTAGTACGTGCTACCTGCTCAAATAAATACAAAACAACTATTTGTTCTAACAATATTGCAAAACATTAAGCTCTCTCTCTCTCTCTCCTCCTCTCCCTCCAAGCGTAGGGAGTGGCCGGACTGGAGAAACCTGTTTGTATGTATGACTTAATTAATGATAAAAAAATCCTCCCCCCCCCACCTTCATAAATATTATTTTGCGGAGCTCAAGTCTCGCCAGCGCTAATTTCTATGTTATCCAACCAACAATTTCCTGTACATGTTTCGAGGACATATCATCCAGATGTGGCGATGGGGTATGCTCAAGGTGTATAGAGATAAAATCCTGCATATGTGTTGCGGATACTTAATATATCTACAGGTGTAACGAGGGAATATTCCACTGTCCAGGTGTTATGGGTTAGAACCAGAGAGAGAGAGAGAGAGAGAGAGAGAGAGAGAGAGAGAGAGAGAGAGAGAGAGTGAGAGTGAGAGAGAGAGTTACATGAATGCAGAGATAACAAACTCTTACGAATTATGGAGGGTAATCTGCTACGAATCACGAATCTCTACGTACGGTTATAAGGTGGACGTGGTAAGGTGAAATCACGACCAACTGAAGGTTCTCTCCTTCACTCTCTACTCCGAATGACACTTCCGCTAATAAAGAAGTACAATAAAAGTCACCCTACTTTAACAGAAGAGGAATGACTCCTTTAACTCATTCTACGACTATTACAATTCGTCACACGGTGCTCCAGTGTATAAATTTAATTTAATATATCTATCTACTGCTTCAACAATGTCAGCGGCGCCGTAGTAAATGTAACTATGGTAAATTATAGTGGAAGTTGTCAGATTACTTTAGAATCATTCATTGTTAAACAAATCATCGGGAAATCATGCGTTCGCGCGCACACACGCGCACACCAAGACTCCACTCAATACAAGTTTAAGAAGAGGAATCCAAGATCCGCGACTCATTCCCCCAAATACAACTAGGTGAGCACACACACACTCCCACACACACACACACACACACACTCCCCCACACACACACACACACACACTCTCCCCCCCCCCACACACCAATTCCCACTCTAAATCCACAGATAAACGTACATCATGAAAGCGTAGGTTCCTTGGCAGAGTCCAGACGGACGCCCAAGTCCCCAACACAAGGTTCCCGCGTCTCCTCAACGCTGTCCACAGCACAGGTAGATGGCTGACAAGAGGAACGAGACAGTCTATTTAGCCTCCTCCGCTGGCGACGATAACTTATGATTCAATGGGCAGAGGGAAGGGGGGGCCTCCTTCAAGCGAGAGAGAGAAGCGATGGGTATCTGCCAGACCCATTGTGTCCTTGGTGCCCCGCCTGACAACCACCCCATTATCTGCCTCTTGTATAAAAGTTTGAGACGCTGGGGGCCCCTCGAATATGCCACTGATTCACCTACCTTTTATCTGATGCCTGCACCACTCTTTCATCTTATTACTGAACGTCTTGTTATCGGCTGGGGCGCGTATTCTCATCACCTCGGTCATTCTTCACTCATAAGCGTATTCACAAGCGCTGGGATATCGGTTTCCCCAAGAGATAGGGGCCGGTTAATTGCGCTGATATACGGATCAGCTCAATTAGGTCAAATTGAGCTTCGGCTTCACACACACGTGGGGTCACGGTTCGAGTCTGTTAGAGCCCAGGTGAAATGAAAAGCTCAGTTAGGTGTTTGGGAGACTTGCGTGGTGGAGGATACCAGGACGGAGTACCGGATCCGGTCCCTTCACTCCTGTATGAGGCACTCCTCACTGGAGAGTGTGAGGCAGTGAGGAGTGACATTGCAAACAAATAGGATAACTCCTTCGCATCACTGGTTACTGGACTTCAGTCCATCTAAGTGCAAGGTCATGTGGAAGAGACGAAAGTAGGAAGAACTTACGTAATGAAAAGGTGGAACTTTGCAAGATCATAGAATAATTCTGAAAAATATATCTGAGAAATTATAGAGGTTACAGAACTCGTATCAGGACTGAGACGAGTGCCACCATTATGGCATCAATGGATAGCATCAGTGTCACCATGACAAACACCACAGTCACACCTCATCATCACCATCACCATCATCATAATATCATCATCACGAAACTCCAGAGATGGAACACTGGAACAAGAGAAGGCGTTCTGGCAGAGAAGATTCAAGTGAACAGAAAGAGAGAGGCAAAAAGAGGGGCAAAAAGCCCCTTCCATATCACCCCTTTTCCCCCTTTCTCCCCCTCACTCTCCCCTTACCCCTCCCCCCTCACCTTTACCCTCCCCCTCCCCCTTCACCCCTCCCCTTCCCCCCCTCCCATTTCCCAAACAAAATCGTTACACCACAACTAGTAATCAGTAACAAGTGTAGGGAAAGATTACGATTGACAAGTGTTGCTTCAAAAGACAGGTACAGATCGACGAACAATCACTTGGGTTCGTTAGTCAGTCACAGGGTCGTCAGACCCTGACACACCTGCGGTAACCAATCAGCAGTCCCTAGTTATTAACGACAGCCGATTGGCCCTGACGTCAAGTGATAGTCAAGTGTACCTACACCCACTGACCTCCCCACTACACACACCTATGAGGTGCTTCTCGTCCCCCATCACGTACCACTGAAGGATATACCCTAGTAATGCGTGTATATACCCTCATGATGCGTGTATATACCCTAGTAATGCGTGTATATACCCTAGTAATGCGTGTATACACCCTCATGATGCGTGTAATACTCTCATAATGCGTGTATATACCCTCATAATGCGTGTATATACCCTCATAATGCGTGTATATACCCTCATAATGCGTGTATATACCCTCATAATGCGTGTATATACCCTCATGATGCGTGTATATACCCTCATGATGCGTGTATATACCCTCATGATGCGTGTATATACCTTCATGATGCGTGTAATACTCTCATAATGCGTGTATATACCCTCATAATGCGTGTATATACCCTCATAATGCGTGTATATACCCTCATGATGCGTGTATATACCCTCATGATGCGTGTATATACCCTAGTAATGCGTGTATATACCCTCATGATGCGTGTATATACCCTCATGATGCGTGTATATACCCTCATGATGCGTGTATATACCCTCATGATGCGTGTATATACCTTCATGATGCGTGTAATACTCTCATAATGCGTGTATATACCCTCATAATGCGTGTATATACCCTCATGATGCGTGTATATACCCTCATGATGCGTGTATATACCCTAGTAATGCGTGTATATACCCTCATGATGCGTGTATATACCCTCATAATGCGTGTATATACCCTCATAATGCGTGTATATATCCTCATAATGCGTGTATATACCCTCATAATGCGTGTATATACCCTCATAATGCGTGTATATACCCTCATGATGCGTGTATATACCCTCATGATGCGTGTATATACCCTCATGATGCGTGTATATACCCTCACGATGCGTGTATATACCTTCATGATGCGTGTATATACCCTCATAATGCGTGTATATACCCTCATAATGCGTGTATATACCCTCAAAATGCGTGTATATACCCTCATAATGCGTGTATATACCCTCATAATGCGTGTATATACCCTCATAATGCGTGTATATACCCTCATAATGCGTGTATATACCCTCATAATGCGTGTATATACCCTCATAATGCGTGTATATACCCTCATAATGCGTGTATATACCCTCATGATGTGTGTATATACCCTCATGATGCGTGTATATACCCTCATAATGCGTGTATATACCCTCATGATGCGTGTATATACCCTTATAATGCGTGTATATACCCTCAAAATGCGTGTATATACCCTCATGATGTGTGTATATACCCTCATGATGTGTGTATATACCCTCATGATGCGTGTATATACCCTCATGATGTGTGTATATACCCTCATGATGTGTGTATATACCCTCATGATGCGTGTATATACCCTCATGATGTGTGTATATACCCTCATGATGTGTGTATATACCCTCATGATGCGTGTATATACCCTCATGATGTGTGTATATACCCTCATGATGCGTGTATATACCCTCATGATGTGTGTATATACCCTCATGATGCGTGTATATAC
Organism: Procambarus virginalis; assembly: GCA_020271785.1. Classification (NCBI taxonomy): domain Eukaryota; kingdom Metazoa; phylum Arthropoda; class Malacostraca; order Decapoda; family Cambaridae; genus Procambarus; species Procambarus virginalis. The sequence goes on from WNGS01004374.1 coordinate 13,153,349, forward strand.
CCTCATGATGCGTGTATATACCGGATACCTGTATAGACATACCAGAACAGCTTGGGGTTGGGACTGCAACCTTTAAGACTCTTCAGTGATTGAACTGTGGACTGGTCGTAACAGTATATGTGTTCACAGTCTTAAGGTACTATTGGAATGGCTTGGGCAAGGTTTACTTTGGGTTTAATTTTAGTTATCAGAAGAGAGTACAGAACCTTAGCCTTTGGAATATATAGTACTTGGGAATATATAACTCTTGGAATATATAGCACTTGGGATATATAAGGGCTTGGAAAGGGTCTGAGGATTAGGATTTGGGATGGGACGGAGGGAAGGAATAGTGCCAAACATTACATGCATTATACAAAACAGGCTGATTAATCCGTTGGGAATCTAGTCAACAGACAATACAGGGGACGACGGGGTTTGTACATATATATATATATATATATATATATATATATATATATATATATATATATATATATATATATATATATATTATGTATGTATGTGTATGCAGGATATGTGGAAGCTGGTCAGAATTGCATTGCACATTAATGACACGATGTAAAAGACGCCTCGAACACTGTTTATGTAGGACAGACGTAAATCTGTGTATTTATGTATTTATGTATGTCGGTTAGATTCACATTTTAAACGCACTACAATAACCTTCTTTGGATGATTGCTCAATAAATCATTAAACTATATGTTTAAGAAATCTCTAACCCTGTCCATGGAGGACAGAATAAAATGTATATATTCTGGTTAGCATTGTAAATGTGCGGCCATGTCTGTGGTAGGAAACAAAAATAGGCCTAGTTTACGGTTATCATGCGATGATCTCGGGGTTCAACGTCCCCGCAGGCCCGGTCCTCGACCAGGTCTACAAGGTCTGTTTCTCCCATCTGGCCATTTCAAACTGATCATTAAATATTTTTGTAGCTTTGTAATACATATGATTTATGTATGGGTATACACATGAACATGTAGTGTACATGATATACTTACAAGCAGCATAACAATAAATGAACTAAAACAATTTATATAAAAAGCTAATGACCAGCAACTGTATTCAAGTATAATATACTTGTATATTTAAGTTTAATATACTTGTATATTCAAGTAAAAAAAAAAAAAGTATATTCAAGCCCCTTCAACATCGTAGGCCCATGCTAACTGCCCCCAGCCATAGATACACGAATGCTGACCAATCATCACTGTGCCTTCCCTCAGATTCCCCAACCATCACATCTTCTCTCCCCTCTTCTCGTGGGGTCTCTTCCCCCTCCTTTTCCATTTCCTTAACCCCCATCCCTCCTGTGACCCTCGTGTGACCCAGCATTATAGCACCATTAGAGACGGAAGTGGTAGTGATTACATTACCCTCTCTACTCCTTGCCTCATATCTTCTCATCTCTCTCTCGCTATAGCATCCTTCTTCTCATCTCTCGCCAGTGCCAGTGAATACTAGCATTATCCTCATTTTAATAAGACTATCAAAATCCTCAGATTAGGCAAAATTGTAATTAATTTTGTCAATAAAGATGTTAATAATAATAATAATAATCTCTCGCCAGGGCATCCTTCTTCACTCCCTCACCTCAGTATCGGTCCGTCTCTCCCTCAACACACAATCTTAGTATCACTGGGTTGGTGAATTATTTTGTCACCCCGTAACTCGTGTTTTCATTAAACACTCAAGCCAGCAACTCTCTCTGAATTCTGCAAGACGGCAAACATAGTCCAAATATTGCAAGAAAAAAAAGGAACAGACAGATACACTAAATTACAGACCTGTGTCATTGAGCAAACTTGATCGAGTTCTATGACAAGTTACTAAAATTCGACATGAAAAAAATGAGGTTGGCTAAATCGTATTTTCCTAGACTATGGAAAAAGTATTTTATTTGTTCCTTTCGGAAGGTTTACCAGAGGGAGAAGCAAGCTGGGATTGTTGGGAAACCCGTGAAAAGGGAAAGGGAAAACTTAGAGGAAAGAAGAGTCAGTCAGAGGTGCGGTCGCAAGCTGTTTATTATTATTATTATTATTTTCTACCACAGACGTGGCCACACATTTACAATGCTAACCAGCATATATACATTTTCTTCTGTCCTCCATGGACAGCATTAGAGATCAGTTAAACATATAGTTAAGGGATTTATTGAACAATCAACCACAGAAGGTGATTCGGTAGCTGATGGAAGGTAACAAGTGGGGTCCCGCAAGGGTCAGACCTGGGACTACTGCTGCTCCTGATATGAGCGAATGATTTACCGTAATGAAGTGAGCTCGTACATGTGAAGGTTTGCAGACGACGCAAAGCTAATGAGGATGTAAGAAGAGGACTGCGGGAAGTTATAATATGACTTTGACAAACTACAAGAGTTGGCTGCAGATGGTTACCAGAACCCAATCCCGATAAGTGTAAGGTAAGGAAGATGGTTAAAAGGGAGAAAGACGACCAGTAGGTATGTACATCATCACTGGAAAATAACTACTGGAATCTGAGTTGGATTTCAGATGGACTCTGAGACTTCGGAGTGGATGCCGTTCCAGTACTAACATCAGTGGTACATATAGACTGAGTAACATCGGCAGCATATGGGCCGCTGGTAAATGTTTGAACTTTGTTTAGAAATCTAAATCAGGGATCTTCTAAGGGTAATCTACACATCATATTAGACCAATACTGAAACATGCAGCACTGGTCTAGGACCCAAACCTTGTTAAATATAAAATTGAAAGTACAAAGATTTGCAACAAGACTAGTGCCAGAGTTAAGAGGCCAAAGGTAAGAGGACAGGGTTAAGGGAATTGGACCTCACATCCACGGAGCACAGAAAAACCCCAGAGGGGATATTATCATTCTATACAGGATACTGAGGGGAATTTCACTAAGTGGACAAAGACAACATCTTTAAATTGAGAGAAAGTTGGACACGAGGACACAAGCGGAAGCTGGACACATAAACGACTCAAAGGTATGGAAACACTCGTTCCTTGTACGGGTGGTCAGCACGTGGAGTGCACTGCAACAAGTTGTAGAAGCCACCTCCATCTAACAACTTCAAGGAGGATTTCGAATTCCTCGAATTCCGCAAAGAATTCGAACGACAGAATAGTTACACTGTAACAACAGGTACACCAAGGGTAGCAGGCGGCGCATAAAGAGTTCACTTGCTTGTAGTCGGTGATAGGTGACCACCACCCCAGGCCCAGTCCCGGCCCAGCCTCAGCCCAGCTCCGGCCCAGCCCTAACCCAGCCCCGGCCCAGCCTCAGCCCAGCTCCCGCCCAGCCCCGGCCCAGCCCCGGTCCAGCCTCAGCCCAGCCCCCGCCCAGCCCGGCCCACCCCGGGCCACCCCCGTCACACGACTACCGGGTATGCAAATTTCCCCAGTAAATTAGGATGGGATTAATTGGATTAGAGTTGGGGGCTGTTATGTCGTTATTGTTCCAGGTCCCTGGTGTGTGGTGTGACACCTTCCTCACACCCCTCCACCCCTCCTCCTCCTCCTCCTCCTTAGTTTCTTCTCTTCCTCATCCTCTTCACCTCTTCCTCCTCATCTTCCACCGCCTTGGTTTTCTCCTCCTCCTCCCCCTCCTCCTCATCTATCGTCCATCCGGCGTATTACTGCCTTCAGGCTGCTTATATATATTCCAAAATTATTTAGTAAAAAATATTCACAATATTGTGCTCTCTGAGTAGTGAAGTACAGTACTGTAATTCTGATGGAATTCCGTTGTTATACCATCCTATTGAACCAGCTGTGTCAGAGATAATGATTTTCGTTTGAGTGAGGCGTTCTGTATTTGTTGTTATCTACCATTAAGTTGTTTAGTTAATGTTTTTATATGAGCAATTGTTTTCTTACTCTTCTCTGCCTCTGACCAAGGTTTGGCTAAGCTGGAGCACATTTTACCCATTCCTACACATTCCTACCCATTCCTACACATTCCTACACATTCCTACCCATTCCTACACATTCCTACCCATTCCTACACATTCTACACATTCCCACCATGAGAACATTGTTGGAGGAGGCTAGCATGTTACGTCTTCAGCCCCTGGACGCTATGTCTGGGTGGTTATCTTGAGGTTATCTTGAGATGATTTCGGGGCTTAGCGTCCCCCGCGGCCCGGTCCTCGACCAGGCCTTGTTTTTGTTACAGGCCCAGGAAGTGGCCCGTAGCAGCTGTCTACCTCCCAGGTATCTATTTACTGCTAGGTGAACAGGAACATCAGGGTGAAAGAAACTCTTTCCACTTGTTTCCGCCTCCACCGGGGATCGAACTCTCCACTGACGGACTACGAATCCTGAGCACTGTCCACTCAGCTGTGAGGCCAGCCACCAGGGTGAGTGTGTCACACTGGACAACTGGTCAGTTTCTGGGGACCAGGTAAGACCCACAGTGCCATGCTGATGCAATAATGCTAAGAGTGCACACAGTGAGGTACTGATAAAGCATTAAGGGTATATAAGCCTTCCTATGTAGCTACCTTGTCATGGTCAGTGGAGAGTCACCGAGTGTAGAGCTCATGACAAATGTTAATTGAAAGTTTCCTCTCGTAACCTTTCCGAGTAAGCCAGTGGACTCAAACAGAAAATGGGACAGTACATCACTTTCGTGAGCCGATTTCATTTAAAATTACGTCCATTTTTGGCCATAGCGCGCCTACGAGCGAAAAGCGACGTTATTTTTAAGAGAACGGGTTGTAAATCCCCCCCTGTTTGAGTCCAGATGTTGGCTTTTAAGGTTGTCTGTGAGGTGAGTGACCAGTATTCAAAATGTTATTTACTGCTGCTCGACTTTGCTCTATGGTTATGCTGAAGACCCGAGTGCCTAAAGGACACCGGCCAGAAGGTCATGGGGAGGGTGCTGCGTCCGTCCTGCTCCACTAGTGTCTGGGGTTCAATGGGGAGTTGAATGTACATGTGCATACTGAGCTATGTACATACTGAGCGCCCCTCTGGGTGTGATGTAAGGGAGCCAAGTGATAATGGATTGTTATTGTCCTGATTTGCCTTTTTTGGGGGGGGAAAGTGGGGATACAGCTGGCTGTGAGACAGTACAGCGGCTGTTCACTGCTTCGCTTTTGTGTAGTTTCGTCCAATTTGAAATCCTTAACGTTTGTTTTCAAGCTTCTGGTGTAAGCTGCTTTGAACAGTTATTCACGTTCAGTAATTCCTAGCTATGACACATCAAACAAGCCAGCTAGACCAGTGGTAGTGTTTTGTGTGGGAAATCAGGGAACCGAGAACCAATTTACGAACTCTATTGCAGTATTTCAACTCGGCTCAATGGCTTTATTGATTTAAGCATAGCTTCCCAGCCACATTAATCTACGTTCTGAACCTCGCGAGCAAAGCGAAAGTAACAAAGGGTTCTTCAGCTGGATGAGCTGGTATCACTGCCTGCCAGGGCTAACTGAGCCGTCAGATTTAACAAACGAAAGTGTATGTTATTTGTGGAGCAATTTGTTTTCCAAATTGACTTGCGGCTTCTTAAGGCAGTCGAATTGTTGTTGCTGGCGTTCGTCTTATCGAGAGTCATTCGTTAGAGGCACTCAGCACGACGACAGGCGTCGTCTGAGACGCCACCGACCATGAAATTGAGAGTTCTCCCGTCTCTCTCTTTCTCTCTCTCACTTCTCCCCTTCATTCTCCTACCCAGCCTCCCTCTCTTCCGATGACCATGAACAGCGTGAGACACCTTCCTCGATGCCCAACCATCGCGTGAAACGCTTAAGCTGAAACACCGAAGGAAGCTAGAAACTTTGGTTCACATTTTATGTGGAAAAGGGTAACTCCTTCAATTAAAACATTCCTGTGTGATTAGATCTGAGCGGTGGGGCGCCCTTTGGAGGCGGGCGGGGGGGGGGGTGTTCGAGGACTCTCCACTGACCAGCTCTACGAGCGGTGACTTCCCACTGACCAGCTCTACGAGCGGTGACTTCCCACTGACCAGCTCTACGAGCGGTGACTTCCCACTGACCAGCTCTACAAGCACTGGTAATAAGTTAGCTCCATTGGTAAGGTAGCTCTCGTGGCAATTTTGCTTTGGTGGTAAGTTAGCCTTGATGGTAAGCTAGAATATGAACCATCAACAAACACGTTAACTCACGGGGCAGTTGTGATAACTGAGGATATCGATTAAGACTTAGGAAAAAATGACACAATTAACATAGTCCCATCACAACATTGTTTAAGATAGCTACAAATAAAAATGGAAAAAATAGGGAAGGATGAGATGATTTAAGTGAGAACTAGAGACTAATGAGACTCTAGTGAGACTCTTAATGATCCACGAGGATGCAGGAAAGCACTCTATGCAAGAGTAGTGACCTGGTGGGAAAGGGGAGGTAGTTGAGACTCGCTCGAACCATTGTTTCAAGAGTAGGTACGGTAAGAAGCAAGAGGATTGTGTGTGTGAACCATTGCATTGGGCGACTGAAACCCCGGACCCCAGGAGCTGATACTCGACCAGCAAATATACGTAAGTACACACACACACCCACGTACCCATCCCCCCACCCCCCCCCTCTCTCAGCTGATTGGTGATTCAACTCAGACACGCTCCAGATCAACAGTGATTAGCGATTCACTTGATGCGTTCTTTTACCTGAGCGCGACGAGTGATTTAAAGAGGAATTAATTGCTAGTTCTTATCGCCTGTGTCCGTATGCAAACACTGGACCACAAGTCACTGGTGTGGCCGCGTTAATAGTTGTATTTACATATGACACGGATATATGACTGGCCTATGCTAATGCTATGGCTCTATCGTGTGAGCCTCGGCAACTGGCGATCGAATCCTGCATGCTCTCCTCTTGTTGATGTGAGCTGGTTGCCGGCTGGTGGTTGAGGGTATGTTTGTGGTTACTGCGTGGTTAGCTGGTGATGGCTAGCTGGTGATGGTCAGTGATTTTTGACAGATTGTGTGATGATTTGTGGGCAGGAGGAGTAGTTGAAGGAAAAGGAAGTGCTGCTGGTAGTTACATTGACGTGTGTTTAGGAGAGGTTGTCCTGGGGGAGTCTGGGTGACGATAGGGCTGAGATGATGGTCTGTCATTAGCTGGAACAAACTACCACGGGTGCACCTTCTCGCCTCACGTAAAATACTTCTTTACATTATATCAAATAATATACACGTGGAAAGTACTGGAGGGTCAGGTCCCAAATGTACACAGTAAAATAACAACATACTGGAGTGAACGATATGGAAGAAAATGCAGAATAGAACTAGTGAAGAGCAGAGGTGTCACAGGCACAGAGAACACTGTATCATCATCAGATCATCAGATCATCAGAGGTCCGCGGTTGTTCAACACTCTCCCAGCGAGCATAAGAAATATTACCGGAACAATCGTGGACATCTTCAAGAGAAAACTAGATTATTTTCTCCAAGAAGTGCTGGACCAACCGGGCTGCGGTGGATATGTGGGGCCTGCGGGCCCACCCTGCAGGCCCACCCTACAGGCCCACCCTGCGGGCTGCGGGCGGTCCCATTTCTACCCGGGGAGGGGGTAGAAATAGCCTAAGCTACTCTATCCCTTTGAGATGTATTTCTTTCTTGTCTCAATAAACATACTTGAACTTGAACTGTGGGCCGCTCCAAGCAACAGCCTAGTGGACCAAGCTCTCACAAGTCAAGCCTGGCTTCGGGCCGGGCTTGGAGAGTAGAAGAACTCCCAGAACTCCATCAAGCAGGTACCACCTGTAACTTAGTTCAAAACATCGGGGTGGTGTTGCTGGAGCCATTACGCTCCTCTCTAACCCCTCCGCCACGGTCCGCTAGATGGGTACTGGCTGCATAGCATAGATAAATATAATTAATTACGATTTATAACGATGATTGCGATCGCTTCTTCATGAAATGGCGTTCGTATTGACGGAGGGAAGAAGAGAGATGATAGAAGCTTATAAGTTTTGATACTGGGAAATATGACTGCACTTGCCTAGTTGTATTTGTGGATGAGCTACGGCTCTTGGGTCCTGCCTCTCGACTCTTACTCGACTGGTGTATAGATTCCACAGCCTGTTGGGCTTTGTCATAGCTACGTGTAAAGCTGCATATGGAGTCCGTCTCCTTAGCTTTACTTTTGACCACATTCTAAATTTTCACTACTCTGACACTGAAACAAATATTTCTAAATATTTTGCGGTCTATTCGGGTAGTTAGTTTCCATCTGTGTACCTTTGGAGATGAACTACCTTGAGGTGCTTCCGGAGCTTAGCGTCCCCACGGCCCGGTCGTTGACCAGGCCTCCTGGTTGCTGGGCTGGTCAACCAGGCTGTTGGACGCGGCTGCTCGCAGCCTGACGTATGAGTCACAGCCTAGTTGATCAGGTAGCTAGCCCAATTAAATGGTCTATTTTTGTCTTCCCTGACTATTGCCCTGATTATTTGTTAAGTGACAATCATGTCTCTCCTGTTCTCTCTCTTCCAATGACGTGAGGTTTAACAACTGTAGTTTTTCCTTGTAGCCCATAACTCTCGGCTCTGGGACTAGTCGGGTGGCATTCCTCAGAATTTTCTCCAACTTCATTTTATTTATCGAGATAAGGACTCCATACTGATACCACATATACCAGAATAGTTCTGACAAAACGATTTTCAAGCTACCGAACGACTCTTTGTTCATATTTCTAAAACTGATGAAATCCTTTTGGTGTGTTTTTCTGGTGAAAGATTGAGGCAATATGAACCCTCAGGTCTTTTTCTCTGTCCGATTCCAGTAGGATTTCATATATCATGTGTGTCCGGTCTCCTAGTTGAAGCTTAGTACTTCTCCTAGCTAAAACCTAGAACCCAGCTTCATTATTTTGCACTTGCTAAAACTGAAGTCTAGTAGCCACGTTTGGGACCATATTTTCATTTTGTTCACAACCTTATAAGCAGGTATGACAAAAATTACAGTTCTCTTAAATATAAAAGTAAACCTGATATTTGGGGGTAAGGAGGCGGGACCAGGAGCTATTCGTCCCTACCCACAACCACCAATACATACAAGAAATAAAGGGAATGTGATGACACGCCTTGATAATGGTCCAGGACGGACCGTAACGTCATTTTTTAAATTTTTTGGTGTGTGGTTTTGTCATCAAAGGGGATATGATCCAGATATTGAAAATATTCAAGGATAGCAATCACAGAGAAGGCAAGCATGGAAGCTAAACACTGGTATGAGACCTTAGTGTAAAGAGCAGTAAGCAAGTGGAACGAATTCACAAAGAAATCCAATTAACGTGATATATCAATGAGAAAATCATGAGTAGGATTCGAACCAGCAGAGGACGCTAGCTTGGGAATACCAGGTGAGCGGGTTCGACAAGAGACTCCTTTCACTCAGGGCTTTAACAGGATGTATGCCAAGAACTCAAGGGTCGGGAGTCACTGACTTCATAACCGATAGCGTGCAAGGTGAGGCCCAGGAGCTCGGTCCTGCACACTATGCTAGATAAAGTGTGTCAGCCAGTAGCCCCCAGCGATCACCACCCCCACACACTAAGTGTCGCCAGGCGTCAGGTATTAATCACTCCCCCAGTTACGCCGTTCAGCCTCTCCCTATAAAATACACATAAATAGATCACCTTTTTAATATAAACCCATGTCTGGTCTTGTCCCATATCTCACGCTGCGTCAGCCCGCTCGCAGCACCCTGTCAGCCCGCTCCCAGCCCACTCCTAGCCCATCCCAGCCCGCTCCTAGCCCATCCCAGCCCATTACTCCCTCCGTAAACATGTCATCCTCATTTACTGCGTCATGTGCATATGGTTTTATCCGATTTTCTAGGGATAATGGGCGGTTGTGGTAAGCCAGGGCGGCGGATAATCGAGGTCTGACGTTATAAAAGATGCGTCAACGCGGACCATCAACCAGGGTCCTCTCGCCAAGGAGATCCCCATATAAAGCTGATATAATGGCGAGGATACACCAGCCGCAATTGATCCCTGGCATCTGCCAAGAGAGTGCCAAGCCACATGCCCTGCATCTTGGTTGACGGGCGAGTTCGCAATTCAGAAAGTCTGATCCTTATCGCCCGTGTCGGGTTATGCTCCTCTCGCGTCATCGGCAGTCGATCAGGAAACTGATGAAGATAGTGGCAAGCAGCGGTGATTGTAAGAAGCGATTTTCTCGTGATATTAAGCCCTGACTCTCGTCCATATATTACCTTACGAAATGTGTCTGCGTTCTCCTCTCGTGAAAGATTATCTTCGTGTTCCCCAATCAGCCAAGATTAATTGTTCCGTGCGGGCCATTCCTCCGTTGATGGAGACGTCTTAAGAGCGGCCGTTCTTAAATCACGGTCCAAGGGGAGTGTTGCCTGTAGGTGTTGACGCTCTCCTGCTATGCTGGGCTCTTCAAGCTCCAGCAAGTGGCAACAGCCTCTTCCTTGGAGATCATTTAGGTGTTGAGGGGTCTGTTGTTTGAGAGTTCTTTAGGTGTTGAGGGGTCTGTTGTTTGAGAGTTCTTTAGGTGTTGAGAATCTCTTCAATCAGGTTCACTTAGGTATTGTAGGTATGTTTGTTTGGAGCTCATTTAAGTACTGAGTATCTGTTTCATGGAGACCACTTTGGTACCGAGAGCTCATTTAGGGATTGAGGGTCTGTTCCTTGAGGCTCAGTTAAGCATTGAAGGGGTTTCTCCTTTGGGGCTCAGCTATATGTTGCGGCTCTGTTGTTTAAGATTAACCTTAGTGTCTAGGGCAAGCAGCTTCCTTAATTAGTCGTCATGCCATTGTTTTGGAGGACAGGAAGGGGCGAAGGACCAAAAACTAACCGGCCTTGGGGACATGTAGGTCGAGTATTTTAATAATAATTAGATATCTAATTATCAGATATCTATCGGATATCTGTTACTTCCTTCCTGTCACTCATTCCATGTCTATTCCAGTGGCTCTGGCATTGGATTTTGCCTTGCCATCTCTGGGTGATTTGCTGTGCAACTTATTCTTGGTAGTCATGACCTCGACTGATGTTATTGTCATCTCTGCTGACTCTGTTCCTCTAACCGCTAAAGTCTGTCCCATCCTGCCATTGACTTGCTATCCGTTCTTGTTCTTCACCTCCTTCTCTGTCCCTCTAGTTAACTCCTCCTCTCTTTCTCTAATCATTTTTTTAAGTTCTTGAATATCTTTATAACGCCTTTGTTTACCTCTTTCAGTACATCTGTTGGTTAAAACAGACTCCTTGCATTCTCTTCTTCCATGTATTTTATATTAAATGTTTCTTAAATATGTGTGTTTGTGTGTGTGTGTGTGTGTGTGTGTGTGTGTGTGTGTGTGTGTGTGTGTGTTGTGTGTGGTGTGTGTGTGTGTGTGTGTGTGTGTGTGTTTTGATTTTGTTTTTATACGGGTGGTTTAAATCCCCTTTTAAAGGTTCGAGTGGTGTAGCCTTGAGCCAGCGTGTTGAACAAGAGGTCCACAGTACAAGAAGAGCGGACTTGCAGCTGTCGGGAAGTGAGAGAGTGTGCGTGCGTGCGCGCCTACAGTAAGAGAGTAATGAGTGCGTCGAGAGTGTGTGTGTGCCAAGAGACCCTCTGAGTCGGGAGAACAACTAAGTGGGAGGTGAGTGTGTGTGCGCGGGCGCACCGATCCGGGTTTGGAAGAGTAATAAGTGCGTCGTCAGCCGTTTGCGAGTGCGTCGGACGAGCGACAAGTGCGTCGTGAGTGTGTTCCGGGGGGCCAGGCAGGCGCAGGTGGTGCAAGAGTCGGGTTGATGTTGTCTCCGACGCGACGACCGACGACCCAAGGGTGCTCAACCACACTAAAGTTCTCGCCTGCTGTAATCTCAAGCCCTGAACTGTGCTTCATCAAGCAGTGCTTTTTCTCTTCCTCCCGTCCCTCCCAGTCTACCTATCCCTCCGCCCTTCCCTCCCCCTCCATCCTTTCCTCTCCCTCAGGATAGGGAAGCACATGCGCCAGGATGGAAAGTCAGTGTCCGAAATGCTCGGCGTGTTAGTGGCTTTGGAAGAAGGTAGTAGTTTGGAGCGAGGGAGGGAGAGAG